>JANJGN010000022.1:63916004-64068504 GCA_026770705.1 Isurus oxyrinchus | reverse complement strand
AGGGTGAGAGAGAGAATGTGTGTCTGAGAGATTGAGTGAGTGATTGTGTCTGTGTGTGCGTGTGAGAGAGAGTGTGTGTGTGAGAGTGTGTGTGTGTGTGTGTTGAGAGAGAGTGTCTGTGAGTGTGTGACTGTGAGTGTGTGTCTGTGAGAGAGTCTATGAGTGAGAGAATGTATTTGTGAGAGAGTGTATGTAGGTGAGAGTGTGTATGTGAGAGTGTGTGTGAGAGTGTGTGAGAGAGTGTGTGAGTATTTTTGAGAGTGCGTGACTGTGTGTGCGAGATTGTGTGTGAGAGTGTGTGAGTTTTTGTGAGAGTGAGTGAGTGTGTGAGAGTGTGTGAGTGTGTGTGAGAGAGTGTGAGTGTGTGAGAGTGTGTGAGTGTGTGTGAGAGGGTGTGTGTGAGAGGGTGTGTGTGAGAGTGTGTGTGAGTGTGTGTGTGTGAGAGTGTGTGAGAATGTGTGAGAGTGTGTGTAAGTATTTGGGAGAGTGCGTGACTGTGTGTGAGATTGTGTGTGATTGTGACTGTGTTTGTGTGAGTTTCGGTGAGTGTGTGAGAGTGTGTGAGTGTGTGTGAGAGAGTGTGAGTGTGTGAGACTGTGTGAATGTGTGTGAGAGGGTGTGTGTGAGAGGGCGTGTGTGAGAGTGTGTGTGAGAGTGTGTGTGTGTGAGTGAGACCGTCAGTGTGCATGTGTCTGTGTGAGTCTGTGTGTTAGTGTGTGTGAGTGCGAGTGTCTGTGAGTGCGAGTGTCTGTGAGTGAGTGAGTGTGTGTGTGTGTGTGTGTGTGAGTATGAGAGAGTGTGTGTGTGAGTGTGTGTGAGAGTGTGTGTGAGTGAGACAGTCAGTGTACGTGTGTCTGTGTGAGTGTGTGTGTTAGTGTGTGTGATTGTGAGTGTGTGTGACTGCGAGTGTCTGTGAGTGAGTGTGTGAGTGGTGAGAGAGTGTGTGTGAGAGTGTTTGTGAGAGTTTGTGTGTGCGTGTTTGTGAGTGTGAGTGAGTGAGTGTGTGAGTGTTTGAGTGCGTATGTGTGTGTCTGTGAGAGTGTGTGTTAGAGTTTTTGTGAGAGTGTGTGTGAGAGTGTGTGTGTGAGATTGTGTGAATGATTGTGCGAGTGAGTGAGTGTGAGTGAGTGTGCTTGTGTGAGTGAGTGTGCGTGTGTGAGTGTGCATGTGTGAGTTTGAGTAAGAGAGTGTGTGTGAGTGTTTCTGTGAGAGAGAGTGTGTGTGATAGAGAGTGTGTGTTTGAGAGAGAGTGTGTGTGAGAGAGATTGTGTATGAGAGTGTGTGTTAGAGTATGTGTGAGAGTGTGTGTGAGAGAGTGTGTGAGAGGGTGTGTGAGAGATTACGTGATAGTGTGCATGTGTGTTTGTGAGTGTGAGAGTGACTGTGTGTGAGAGTGAGTGTGAGAGAGAGTATGTGAGAGAGAGTGTGTGTCTGAGAGAGAGTGTGTGTGTGTGTGTGTGTGTGAGTGTGTGTGAGAGAGAGTGTGTGAGGGAGTGGGTGAGTGTGTGAGAGTGTGTGGGTGTGTGTGAGAGAGTGTGAGTGTGTGTGAGAGGGTGTGTGTGAGAGGGTATGTGTGAGAGTGTGTGTGAGTGTGTGTGTGTGAGAGTCTGTGAGAGTGCGTGAGAGAGTGTGTAAGTATTTGTGAGAGAGCGTGACTGTGTGTGTGAGATTGTGTGTGAGACTCTGTGAGTTTGTGTGAGAGTGGGTGAGTGTGTGAGAGTGTGTGAGTGTGTGTGAGAGAGTGTGAGTGTGTGAGAGTGTGTGAGTGTGTGTGAGAGGGTGTGTGTGAGAGGGTGTGTGTGAGAGTGTGTGTGTGTGAGAGTGTGTGAGTGTGTGTGAGAGAGTGTGTGTGTGAGAGAGTGTGTGACTGTGTGAGAGTGCGTGAGTGTGTGTGTAAGAGTGTGTGTAAGAGTGTGTGCGTGAGAGTGTGTGAGTGTGTGTGAGAGTTTGTGAGAGTGTGTAAGTGTGTGTGTAAGAGTGTGTGTGAGAGTGTGTGCGTGAGAGTTTGTGAGTGTGTGTGTGAGTGTGTGTGTGAGTGTGAGTGAGAGAGTATGTGTGAAGAGTGTTTGTAAGTGTGTGTGTGAGATTGTGAGTGAGAGTGTGTGAGAGTGTGTGTGCGGCTGTGTGGGAGTTTGTGAGATTGTGTGTGGGAGTGTGTGAAAGTGTGTGAGAGAGTGTGTGAGAGTATGTGAGAGAATGTGTGAGTGTGCGTGCATGAGCGTCTGTGCATGAGTGTGTGTGCTTGAGTGTGTGTGCGTGTTTGAGTGTATGTGTGAATGTCTGTTTGTGAGTGTGTGTGTGTGTGTGTGTGTGTGAGTGTGAATGTATCTGCGAGTGAGTGAGTGTGAATGAGTGTGCTTGTGTGAGTGAGTTTGCGTGTGTGAGTGAGCATGTGTGAGTTTGAGTGAGAAGGAGTGTGTGAGTCTGTGTGAGAGAGAGTGTGTGTGAGAGAGTATGTGAGAGTGTGTGTGTGTGAGTGTGTGTGAGAGAGAGTGTGTGTGTGTGAGTGTGTGTGTGTGTGTGTGTTGAGAGAGAGAGTGTCTGTGAGTGTGTGACTGTGAGTGTGTGTCTGTGAGAGAGTGTGTGTGTGAGAGAATGTATTTGTGAGAGAGTGTATGTGTGTGAGAGTGTGTGTGTGAGAGTGTGTGAGAGAGTGTGTAAGTATTTTTGAGAGTGCGTGACTTTGTGTGCGAGATTGTGTGTGAGAGTGTGTGAGTTTGTGTGAGAGTGGGTGAGTGTGTGAGAGTGTGTGAGTGTGTGTGAGAGAGTGTGAGTGTGTGAGAGTGTGTGAGTGTGTGTGAGAGGGTGTGTGTGAGAGGGTGTGTGTGAGAGTGTGTGTGAGTGTGTGTGTGTGAGAGTGTGTGAGAGTGTGTGAGAGAGTGTGTAAGTATTTGGGAGAGTGCGTGAGAGAGGGTATGTGTGAGAGGGTGTGTGTGAGAGTGTGTGTGAGAGTGTGTGTGAGAGTGTGTGTGTGAGTGAGACCGTCAGTGTGCGTGTGTCTGTGTGAGTGTGTGTGTTAGTGTGTGTGATTGTGAGTGTGTGTGAGTGCGAGTGTCTGTGAGTGAGTGAGTGTGTGTGTGTGTGTGAGAGAGATTGTGTGTGAGAGTGTTTGTGAGAGTGTGTGTGTGCGTGTGTTTGTGAGTGTGAGAGAGTGAGTGTGTGAGTGTTTGAGTGTGTCTGTGTGTGTGTGTGAGTATGTGTGTGAGAGTGTTTGTGAGAGTGTGTGTGAGTGTGTGAGAGAGAGTGTGTGTGTGATAGAGAGCATGTGTGTTTGTGAGTGTGAGAGTGACTGTGTGTGAGAGTGTGAGTGTGAGAGAGAGTATGTGAGAGAGAGTGTGTGTCTGAGAGAGAGAGAGTGTGTGTGTCTGTGTGAGTGTGTGTGAGAGAGAGTGTGTGAGGGAGTGGGTGAGTGTGTGAGAGTGTGTGGGTGTGTGTGAGAGAGTGTGTGAGAGTATGTGTGTGCGTGTGTTTGTGAATCTGAGTGAGTGAGTGCATGAGTGTTTGAGTGTGTATTTGTGTATGTGGGTGTGTGTCTGAGAGAGTGTTTGAGAGAGATTGTGTGAGTGTGCGTGTGAGTGTGTGTGTGAGAGTGTGTGTTAGTGTGTGTGAGAGTGTGTGTGAAAGTGTGTGTGTGTGTGTGTGAGAGAGTGTGTGTGAGTGTTTGAGTATGTATTTGTATGTCTGTGAGAGTGTGTGTTAGAGTGTTTGTGAGAGTGTGTGTGTGTGTGAGAGTGTGTGTGTGCATGTGTGTTTGTGAGTGTGAGTGGGTGAGTGTGTGTGTGTGAATGAGTGTGCGAGTGAGAGAGTGTGAGTGAGTGTGCTTGTGTGAGTGCGTGTGCATGTGTCAGTGTGCATGTGTGAGATGAGCGAGAAAGTGTGTGTGAGTGTGTGTGAGAGAGAGTGTGTGTGATAGAGAGTGTGTTTTGAGAGAGAGTGTGTGTGAGAGATTGTGTGTGAGAGTATGTGAGAGAGTGTGTGTGAGAGGGTGTGTGAGAGGGTGTGTGAGAGTTTACATGAGAGTGTGCGTGTGTGTTTGTGAGTGTGAGAGTGTGTGAGCGTGAGTGTGTGTGAAAGAGATTGTGTGAGAGAGACTGTGTGTCTGAGTGTGTGTGTGTGTGTGTGTGTGTGTGTGTGTGTGTGTGTGAGAGACTCTGTGTGCGTGTGTCTTAGAGAGAGTTTATGTGTGAGAGAGTGTATGTGTCAGAGAGTGTTTGTGTGAGAGTGTGTGTGTGTGAGTGTGTGAGAGAGTGTGTGAGTGTGTGTGAGAGTGCGTGAGTGTGTGTGTGAGAGTGTGTGTGTCTGTGAGTGTGTGCCTGTGTGTCTGTGTCTGTGAGTATGTGTCTGTGAAAGAGTGTGTGTTAAAGTTTGTGAGTGAGTTTGTGGGAGTATGTGAGAGTGTTTGTGAGTGTGTGAGTGTGTGTGCATGAGTGTCTATATATGAGTGTAAAACAAAAACATAATTACCTGGAAAAACTCAGCAGGTCTGGCAGCATCGGCGGAGAAGAAAAGAGTTGACGTTTCGAGTCCTCATGACCCTTCGACAGAACTTGATTTTGAATCCAAGAAAGAGTTGAAAAATATCCAAAACAAAAACAGAATTATATGAGTGTGTGTGCTTGAGTATGAGTGTGTTTGTGAGTGTGTCTGTGTGAGTGTGTGTTTGTGAATGTGAGTTTGTGAGTGTGTGAATGATTGTGCGAGTGAGTAAGTGTGAGTGAGTGTGCTTGTGTGAGTGAGTGTGTGTGTGTGAGTTTGCATGTGTGAGTTTGAGTGAGAGAGAGTGTGTGAGTGTGTGTGAGAGAGAGTGTGTGTGATAGTGAGTGTGTGTGAGAGAGATTGTATGTGAGTGAGTGTGTGTGAGAGTGTGTGTGAGAGTTTACGTGAGAGTGTGCGTGTGTTTGTGAGTGTGAGAGTGTGTGAGCGTGAGTGTGTGTGAAAGAGATTGTGTGAGAGAGACTGTGTGTCTGAGTGTGTGTGTGTGTGTGTGTGTGTGTGTGTGTGTGTGTGTGTGTGTGTGTGTGTGTGTGAGACTCTGTGTGCGTGTGTCTTAGAGAGAGTTTATGTGTGAGAGAGTGTATGTGTCAGAGAGTGTTTGTGTGAGAGTGTGTGTGTGTGAGTGTGTGAGAGAGTGTGTGAGTGTGTGTGAGAGTGCGTGAGTGTGTGTGTGAGAGTGTGTGTGTCTGTGATTGTGTGCCTGTGAGTCTGTGTCTGTGAGTATGTGTCTGTGAGAGAGTGTGTGTTAAAGTTTGTGAGTGAGTTTGTGGGAGTATGTGAGAGTGTTTGTGAGTGTGTGAGTGTGTGTGCATGAGTGTCTATATATGAGTGTAAAACAAAAACATAATTACCTGGAAAAACTCAGCAGGTCTGGAAGCATCGGCGGAGAAGAAAAGAGTTGACGTTTCGAGTCCTCATGACCCTTCGACAGAACTTGATTTTGAATCCAAGAAAGAGTTGAAAAATATCCAAAACAAAAACAGAATTATATGAGTGTGTGTGCTTGAGTATGAGTGTGTTTGTGAGTGTGTCTGTGTGAGTGTGTGTTTGTGAATGTGAGTTTGTGAGTGTGTGAATGATTGTGCAAGTGAGTAAGTGTGAGTGAGTGTGCTTGTGTGAGTGAATGTGTGTGTGTGAGTTTGCATGTGTGAGTTTGAGTGAGAGAGAGTGTGTGAGTGTGTGTGAGAGAGAGTGTGTGTGATAGTGAGTGTGTGTGAGAGAGATTGTATGTGAGTGAGTGTGTGTGAGAGTGTGTGTGAGAGTGTGTGAGTGAGTGTGTGTGAGAGGGTGTGTGAGAGGGTGTGTGAGAGTTTATGTGAGAGTGTCCATGTTTGTTTGTGAGTGTGAGAGTGTGTATGAGCGTGAGTGTGTGTGAAAGAGATTGTGTGAGAGAGAGTGTGTGTCTGAGTGTGTGTGTGAGTGTGTGTGTGTGTTTGTGTGTGTGTGAGTGTGTGTGAGAGTCTGTGTGCGTGTGTGTGAGAGAGAGTGTGTGAGAGTCTCTGTGAAAGTGTGACTGTGAGCGTGTGTCTAAGGGAGAGTGTATGTGTGAGAGTGTATGTGTCAGAGAGTGTTTGTTTGAGAATGTGTGTGTGTGAGTGTGTGAGAGAGTGTGTGAGTGTGTGTGAGAGTGCGTGAGTGTGTGTGTGAGAGTGTGTGTGTCTGTGAGTGCGAGTGCCTGTGAGTCTGTGTCTGTGAGTGTGTGTCTGTGAGAGAGTGTGTGTTAAAGTTTGTGAGGGAGTTTGTGGAAGTATGTGAGAGTGTTTGTGAGTGTGTGAGTGTGTGTGCATGAGTGTCTGTATATGAGTGTAAAACAAAAACAGAATTACCTGGAAAAAATCAGCAGGTCTGGCAGCATCGGCGGAGAAGAAAAGAGTTGACGTTTCGAGTTCTCATGACCCTTCGACAGAACTTGATTTCGAGTCCAAGAAAGAGTTGAAAAATATCCAAAACAAAAACAGAATTATATGAGTGTGTGTGCTTGAGTATGGGTGTGTTTGTGAGTGTGTCTGTGTGAGTGTTTGTTTGTGAGTGTGAGTTTGTGAGTGTGTGAATGATTGTGCGAGTGAGTAAGTGTGAGTGAGTGTGCTTGTGTGAGTGAGTGTGCGTGTGTGAGTTTGCGTGTGTGAGTTTGAGTGAGAGAAAGTGTGTGAGTGTGTGTGAGAGAAAGTGTGTGTGATAGAGAGTGTGTGTGAGAGAGATTGTATGTGAGTGATTGTGTGTGAGAGTGTGTGTGAGAGTGTGTGTGAGAGTGTGTGAGAGTGTGTGTGAGAGGGTGTGTGAGAGGGTGTGTGAGAGTTTACGTGAGAGTGTGCGTGTGTGTTTGTGAGTGTGAGTGTGTGGGAGCATGAGTGTGTGTGAGAGAGAGTGTGTGTCTGAGTGTGTGTGTGTGTGTGTGTGTGTGAGTGTGTGTGAGAGTGTGGGTGAGTGTGTGTGAGAGAGAGTGTGCGAGAGTCTCTGTGAAAGTGTAACTGTGAGCGTGTGTCTTTGAGAAAGTGTATGTGTGAGAGAGTGTATGTGTCAGAGAGTGTTTGTGTGAGAGTGTGTGTGTGAGTGTGTGAGAGAGTGTGTGAGTGTGTGTGAGAGTGCGTGAGTGTGTGTGTGAGAGTGTGTGTGTCTGTGAGTGTGTGCCTGTGAGTCTGTGTCTGTGAGTGTGTGTCTGTGAGAGTGTGTATGAAAGTGTGTGAGAGAGTGTGTGAGAGTATGTGAGAGTGTTTGTGAGTGTGTGAGTGTGTGTGCATGAGCGTCTGTGCATGAGTGTGTTTGCTTGAGTATGAGTGCGTTTGTGAGTGTGTCTGTGTGAGTGTGTGTTTGTGAGTGTGAGTTTGTGAGTGTGTGAATCAGTGTGTGAGTAAGTAAGTGTGAGTGAGTGTGCTTGTGTGAGTGAGTGTGCGTGTGTGAGTTTGCATGTGTGAGTTTGAGTGAGAGAGTGTGTGAGTGTGTATGAGAGAGACTGTGTGTGATAGAGAGTGTGTGTGAGAGAGGTTGTATGTGAGTGAGAGTGTGTGAGAGTGTGTGTGAGTGAGTGTGTGAGAGGGTGTGTGTGAGTGGGTGTGTGTGTGTGAATGTGTGTGAGATTGTGTGTGAGAGTTTGTGTGTGTGAGTGTGTGTGAGAGAGAGTGCGTGAGAGAGAGTGTGTGAGAGAGAGTGTGTTTCTGAGAGATTGTGTGACAGAGTGTGTGTGAGTGTGTGTGAGAGAGAGTGTATGTGTGAGAGTGTGTGTGTGTGTGTCTGTCCGTGTGTGAGAGTGTCTGAGAGTGTGTGACTGTGAGTGTGTGTCGGTGAGAGAGTGTAGGTGTGAGAGAGTGTATGTGTGATAGTGTGTGAGAGTGTGTGTGAGTGTGTGAGAGAGTGTGTGAGTGTGTGTGAGAGTGTGTGTGAGAGAGGGTGTGTGAGAGTGTGTGTGAGAGTGTGTGCATGAGAGTGTGTGAGTGAGTGAGTCAGTCAGTGTGCATGTGTGTGTGTGAGTGTGAGTGTGTGAGTGTGTGTATTATTGTGTGTGAGTGCGAGTGTCTGTGAGTGCGAGTGTCTGTGAGTGTGTCAGCGCGTGTGTCTGTATGTGAGTGTGAGAGTGTATGTGTGAGAGTGTTTGTGAGTGTGAGTGAGTGAGTGGAAGAGTATTTGAGTGTGCATGTGTGTGTGTGTGTGTGTGTGAGAGAAAGAGAGTTTGAGAGAGTTTGTGTGAGTGTGCGTGTGAGTGTGTGTGAGAGTGTGTGTTAGTGTGTGTGAGAGTGTGTGTGAAAGTGTGTGTGTGTTAGAGAGTGTGTGTGACAGAGAGTGTGTGAGTGTGTGTGTGTGAGAGAGAGTGTGTGTGAGAGTGTGTGTGAGAGTGTGTGTGTGTGTGTGAGTGCGTGTCTGTGAGTGTGTGACTGTGAGTGTCTGTCTGTGAGAGAGTGTATGTGTGAGAGTGTATGTGTGAGAGGGAGTATGTGTGAGAGTGTGTGAGTGTGTGTGAGAAAGTGTGTGAGACTGTGTGAGAGTGTGTGACTGTGTGTGTAAGAGTGTGTATGTGTGTGTGAGACTGTGTGAGAGTGTGTGAGTGTGTGTGAGAGAGTGTGTGTGAAGAGAGTTTTTAAGTGTGTGTGTGAGATTGTGTGTGAGAGTGTGTGAGAGTGTGTGTGGGAGTGTGTGGGAGTTTGTGAGATTGTGTGTGGGAGTGTGTGAAAGTGTGTGAGAGAGTGTGTGAGAGTATGTGTGTGCATGTGTTTGTGAGTCTGAGTGAGTGAGTGGATGAGTGTTTGAGTGTGATTGTGTGTATGTGTGTGTGTGTCTGACAGAGTGTTTGAGAGAGATTGTGTGAGTGTGCGTGTGAGTGTGTGTGTGAGAGTGTGTGTTAGTGTGTGTGAGAGTGTGTGTGAAAATGTGTGTGTGTGAGAGTGTGTGTGTGTGAGTGTTTGAGTATGTATTTGTTTGTCTGTGAGAGTGTGTGTTAGAGTGTTTGTGAGAGTGTGTGAGTGTGTGTGAGAGTGTGTGTGTGCATGTGTGTTTGTGTGTGTGAGCGGGTGAGTGTGTGTGTGTGTGAATGAGTGTGCGAGTGAGAGAGTGTGAGTGAGTGTTCTTGTGTGAGTGAGTGTGCATGTGTCAGTGTCCATGTGTGAGATGAGCGAGGAAGTGTGTGTGAGTGTGTGTGAGAGAGAGTGTGTGTGATAGAGAGTGTGTTTTGAGAGAGAGTGTGTGAGAGAGATTGTGTGTGAGAGTGTGTGTGAGAGTGTGTGAGAGAGTGTGTGTGAGAGGGTGTGTGAGAGGGTGTGTGAGAGTTTACGTGAGAGTGTGCGTGTGTGTTTGTGAGTGTGAGAGTGTGTGTGAGCGTGAGTGTGTGTGAGAGAGATTGTGTGAGAGAGAGTGTGTGTCTGAGTGTGTGTGTGTGTGTGTGTGTGTGTGTGTGTGTGTGTGAGTGTCTGTGAGAGTCTGTGTGCGTGTGTGTGAGAGAGAGTGTGCGAGAGCCTCTGTGAAAGTGTGACTGTGAGCGTGTGTCTTAGAGAGAGTGTATGTGTGAGAGAGTGTATGTGTCAGAGAGTGTTTGTGTGAGAGTGTGTGTGTGAGTGTGTGAGAGAGTTTGTGGGTGTGTGTGAGAGTGCGTGAGTGTGTATGTGAGAGTGTGTGTGTCTGTGAGTGTGTGCCTGTGAGTCTGTGTCTATGAGTGTGTGTCTGTGCGACAGTGTATGTTAAAGTTTGTGAGGGAGTTTGCGGGAGTATGTGAGTGTTTGTGAGTGTGTGAGTGTGTGTGCATGAGTGTCTGTATATGAGTGTGTGTGCTTGAGTATGAGTGTGTTTGTGAGTGTGTCTGTGTGAGTGTGTGTTTGTGAGTGTGAGTTTGTGAGTGTGTGAAGGATTGTGCGAGTGAGTAAGTGTGAGTGAGTGTGCTTGTGTGAGTGAGTGTGTGTGTGTGAGTTTGCATGTGTGAGTTTGAGTGAGAGAGAGTGTGCGTGTGTGTGTGATAGAGAGTGTGTGTGAGAGAGATTGTATTTGAGTGAGTGTGTGTGAGTGTGTGAGAGTGTGTGTGAGAGGGTGTGTGTGAGTGGGTGTGTGTGTGTGAATGTGTGTGAGATTGTGTGTGAGAGTTTGTGTGTGAGTGAGTGTGTGTGACAGAGAGTGTGTGAGAGAGAGTGTGTGAGAGAGAGTGTGTTTCTGAGAGATTGTGTGAGAGTGTGTGTGTGAGTGTGTGTGAGAGAGTGTATGTGTGAGAGTGTGTGTGTGTGTGTCTGTCCGTGTGTGAGAGTGTCTGAGAGTGTGTGACTGTGAGTGTGTGTCGGTGAGAGAGTGTATGTGTGAGAGAGAGTATGTGTGATAGTGTGTGAGAGTGTGTGTGAGTGTGTGAGAGAGTGTGTGAGTGTGTGTGAGAGTGTTTGTGAGAGGGTGTGTGTGAGAGTGTGTGTGAGTGTGTGCGTGAGAGTGTGTGTGTGAGTGAGTGAGTGAGTCAGTGTGCGTGTGTGGGTGTGAGTGTGAGTGTGTGTGAGTGTGTGTTATTTTGTGTGAGTGCGAGTGTCTGTGAGTGCGAGTGTCTGTGAGTGTGTCAGCGCGTGTGTCTGTATGTGAGTGTGAGAGTGTATGTGTGAGAGTGTTTGTGAGTGTGAGTGAGTGAGTGGAAGAGTATTTGAGTGTGTATCTGTGTGTGTGTGTGTGTGTGAGAGAGAGAGAGATTGTTAGAGAGGGTTTGTGTGAGTGTGCGTGTGAGTGTCTGTGAGAGTGTGTGTTAGTGTGTGTGAGTGTGTGTGAAAGTGTGTGTGTGTGAGAGAGTGTGTGTGACAGAGAGTGTGTGAGTGTGTGTGTGTGTGCGTGTGAGACTGTGTGTGAGAGTGTGTGTGAGAGTGTGTGTGTGTGTGTGTGAGTGCGTGTCTGTGATTGTGTGACTGTGAGTGTGTGTCTGTGAGAGAGTGTATGTGTGAGAGTGTATGTGTGAGAGGGAGTATGTGTGAGAGTGTGTGAGTGTGTGTGAGAAAGTGTGTGTGTGTGTGAGAGTGTGTGACTGTGTGTGTAAGAGTGTGTGTGTGTGTGAGACTGTGTGAGAGTGTGTGAGTGTGTGTGAGAGAGTGTGTGTGAAGAGAGTTTTTAAGTGTGTGTGTGAGATTGTGTGTGAGAGTGTGTGAGAGTGTGTGTGGCAGTGTGTGGGAGTTTGTGAGATTGTGTGTGGGAGTGTGTGAAAGTGTGTGAGAGAGTGTGTGAGAGTATGTGTGTGCGTGTGTTTGTGAGTCTGAGTGAGTGAGTGGATGAGTGTTTGAGTGTGTATGTGTGTATGTGTGTGTGTCTGAGAGAGTGTTTGAGAGAGATTGTGTGAGTGTGCATGTGAGTGTGTTTGTGAGAGTGTGTGTTAGTGTGTGAGAGAGTGTGTGTGTGAGCGTTTGAGTATGTATTTGTTTGTCTGTGAGAGTGTATGTTAGAGTGTTTGTGAGAGTGTGTGTGAGTGAGTGAGTGAGTCAGTGTGCGTGTGTGGGTGTGAGTGTGAGTGTGTGTGAGTGTGTGTTATTTTGTGTGAGTGCGAGTGTCTGTGAGTGCGAGTGTCTGTGAGTGTGTCAGCGCGTGTGTCTGTATGTGAGTGTGAGAGTGTATGTGTGAGAGTGTTTGTGAGTGTGAGTGAGTGAGTGGAAGAGTATTTGAGTGTGTATCTGTGTGTGTGTGTGTGTGTGAGAGAGAGAGAGATTGTTAGAGAGGGTTTGTGTGAGTGTGCGTGTGAGTGTCTGTGAGAGTGTGTGTTAGTGTGTGTGAGTGTGTGTGAAAGTGTGTGTGTGTGAGAGAGTGTGTGTGACAGAGAGTGTGTGAGTGTGTGTGTGTGTGCGTGTGAGACTGTGTGTGAGAGTGTGTGTGAGAGTGTGTGTGTGTGTGTGTGAGTGCGTGTCTGTGATTGTGTGACTGTGAGTGTGTGTCTGTGAGAGAGTGTATGTGTGAGAGTGTATGTGTGAGAGGGAGTATGTGTGAGAGTGTGTTTCTGAGAGATTGTGTGAGAGTGTGTGTGTGAGTGTGTGTGAGAGAGTGTATGTGTGAGAGTGTGTGTGTGTGTGTCTGTCCGTGTGTGAGAGTGTCTGAGAGTGTGTGACTGTGAGTGTGTGTCGGTGAGAGAGTGTATGTGTGAGAGAGAGTATGTGTGATAGTGTGTGAGAGTGTGTGTGAGTGTGTGAGAGAGTGTGTGAGTGTGTGTGAGAGTGTTTGTGAGAGGGTGTGTGTGAGAGTGTGTGTGAGTGTGTGCGTGAGAGTGTGTGTGTGAGTGAGTGAGTGAGTCAGTGTGCGTGTGTGGGTGTGAGTGTGAGTGTGTGTGAGTGTGTGTTATTTTGTGTGAGTGCGAGTGTCTGTGAGTGCGAGTGTCTGTGAGTGTGTCAGCGCGTGTGTCTGTATGTGAGTGTGAGAGTGTATGTGTGAGAGTGTTTGTGAGTGTGAGTGAGTGAGTGGAAGAGTATTTGAGTGTGTATCTGTGTGTGTGTGTGTGTGAGAGAGAGAGAGAGATTGTTAGAGAGGGTTTGTGTGAGTGTGCGTGTGAGTGTCTGTGAGAGTGTGTGTTAGTGTGTGTGAGTGTGTGTGAAAGTGTGTGTGTGTGAGAGAGTGTGTGTGACAGAGAGTGTGTGAGTGTGTGTGTGTGTGCGTGTGAGACTGTGTGTGAGAGTGTGTGTGAGAGTGTGTGTGTGTGTGTGTGAGTGCGTGTCTGTGATTGTGTGACTGTGAGTGTGTGTCTGTGAGAGAGTGTATGTGTGAGAGTGTATGTGTGAGAGGGAGTATGTGTGAGAGTGTGTGAGTGTGTGTGAGAAAGTGTGTGTGTGTGTGAGAGTGTGTGACTGTGTGTGTAAGAGTGTGTGTGTGTGTGAGACTGTGTGAGAGTGTGTGAGTGTGTGTGAGAGAGTGTGTGTGAAGAGAGTTTTTAAGTGTGTGTGTGAGATTGTGTGTGAGAGTGTGTGAGAGTGTGTGTGGCAGTGTGTGGGAGTTTGTGAGATTGTGTGTGGGAGTGTGTGAAAGTGTGTGAGAGAGTGTGTGAGAGTATGTGTGTGCGTGTGTTTGTGAGTCTGAGTGAGTGAGTGGATGAGTGTTTGAGTGTGTATGTGTGTATGTGTGTGTGTCTGAGAGAGTGTTTGAGAGAGATTGTGTGAGTGTGCATGTGAGTGTGTTTGTGAGAGTGTGTGTTAGTGTGTGAGAGAGTGTGTGTGTGAGCGTTTGAGTATGTATTTGTTTGTCTGTGAGAGTGTATGTTAGAGTGTTTGTGAGAGTGTGTGTGAGTGTGTGTGAGAGTGTGTGACTTTGTGTGTAAGAGTGTGTGTGAGTGTGTGTTACACTGTGTGAGAGTGTGTGAGTGTGTGTGAGAGTGCGTGAGTGTGTGTGTGAGAGTGTGTGTGTCTGTGAGTGTGTGCCTGTGAGTCAGTGTCTGTGAGTGTGTGTCTTTGAGAGTGTGTGTGAAAGTGTGTGAGAGAGTGTGTGAGAGTGTTTGTGAGTGTGTGAGTGTGTGTGCATGAGCGTCTGTGCATGAGAGTGTGTGCTTGAGTATGAGTGCATTTGTGAGTTTGTCTGTGTGAGTGTGTGTTTGTGAGTGCGAGTTTGTGAGTGTGTGAATCAGTGTGTGAGTAAGTAAGTGTGAGTGAGTGTGCTTGTGTGAGTGAGTGTGCGTGTGTGAGTTTACATGTGTGAGTTTGAGTGAGAGAGAGTGTGTGAGTGTGTGTGAGAGAGACTGTGTGTGATAGAGAGTGCGTGTGAGAGAGGTTGTATGTGAGTGAGAGTGTGTGAGAGTGTGTGTGAGTGAGTGTGTGAGAGGGTGTGTGTGAGTGGGTGTGTGTGTGTGAATGTGTGTGAGATTGTGTGTGAGAGTTTGTGTGTGAGAGAGTGTGTGTGAGAGAGAGTGTGTGAGAGAGAGTGTGTGAGAGAGAGTGTGTTTCTGAGAGATTGTGTGAGAGTGTGTGTGTGAGTGTGTGTGAGAGAGTGTATGTGTGAGAGTGTGTGTGTGTGTGTCTGTCCGTGTGTGAGACTGTCTGAGAGTGTGTGACTGTGAGTGTTTGTCGGTGAGAGAGTGTAGGTGTGAGAGACTGTACGTGTGATAGTGTGTGGGAGTGTGTGTGAGTGTGTGAGAGAGTGTGTGTGTGTGTGAGAGTGTGTGTGAGAGTGTGTGTGAGAGTGTGTGCGTGAGAGTGTGTGTGTGAGTGAGTGAGTGAGTCAGTGTGCGTGTGTGGGTGTGAGTGTGAGTGTGTGTGTGTTATTTTGTGTGAGTGTGAGTGTCTGTGAGTGCAAGTGTCTGTGAGTGTGTCAGCGCGTGTGTCTGTATGTGAGTGTGAGAGTGTATGTGTGAGAGTGTTTGTGAGTGTGAGTGAGTGAGTGGAAGAGTATTTGAGTGTGTATCTGTGTGTGTGTGTGTGTGTGTGTGTGTGTGAGAGAGAGAGAGAGAGTGTTAGAGAGAGTTTGTGTGAGTGTGCGTGTGAGTGTCTGTGAGAGTGTGTGTTAGTGTGTGTGAGAGTGTGTGTGAAAGTGTGTGTGTGTGAGAGAGTGTGTGTGACAGAGAGTGTGTGAGTGTGTGTGTGTGAGAGAGAGTGTGTGTGAGAGTGTGTGTGAGAGTGTGTGTGTGTGTGTGTGAGTGCGTGTCTGTGAGTGTGTGACTGTGAGTTTGTGTCTGTGAGAGAGTGTATGTGTGAGAGTGTATGTGTGAGAGGGAGTATGTGTGAGAGTGTGTGACTGTGTGTGTAAGAGTGTGTGTGTGTGTGAGACTGTGTGAGAGTGTGTGAGTGTGTGTGAGAGAGTGTGTGTGAAGAGAGTTTTTAAGTGTGTGTGTGAGATTGTGTGTGAGAGTGTGTGAGAGTGTGTGTGGGAGTTTGTGGGAGTTTGTGAGATTGTGTGCGGGAGTGTGTGAAAGTGTGTGAGAGAGTGTGAGAGTATGTGTGTGCATGTGTTTGTGAGTCTGAGTGAGTGGATGAGTGTTTGAGTGTGATTGTGTGTATGTGTGTGTGTCTGAGAGAGTGTTTGAGAGATATTGTGTGAGTGTGCGTGTGAGTGTGTGTGTGAGAGTGTGTGTTAGTGTGTGTGAGAGTGTGTGAAAGTGTGTGTGTGTGAGAGAGTGTGTGTGTGAGTGTTTGAGTATGTATTTGTTTGTCTGTGAGAGTGTGTGTTAGAGTGTTTGTGAGAATGTGTGAGTGTGTGTGAGAGTGTGTGTGTGCATGTGTGTTTGTGAGTGTGAGTGGGTGAGTGTGTGTGTGTGAATGAGTGTGCGAGTGAGAGAGTGTGAGTGAGCGTGCTTGTGTGAGTGAGTGTGCATGTGTCAGTGTCCATGTGTGAGATGAGCGAGAAAGTGTGTGTGAGTGTGTATGAGAGAGAGTGTGTGTGATAGAGAGTGCGTTTTGAGAGAAAGTGTGTGTGAGAGAGATTGTGTGTGAGAGTGTGTGTGAGAGTTTGTGAGAGAGTGTGTGTGAGAGGGTGTGTGAGAGGGTGTGTGAGAGTTTACGTGAGAGTGTGCGTGTGTGTTTGTGAGTGTGAGAGTGTGTGTGAGCGTGAGTGTGTGTGAGAGAGATTGTGTGAGAGAGAGTGTGTTTCTGAGTGTGTGTGTGTGTGTGTGAGTGTGTGTGAGAGTCTGTGTGTGTGTGTGTGAGAGAGAGTGTGCGAGAGTCTCTGTGAAAGTGTGACTGTAAGTGTGTGTCTTAGAGAGAGTGTATGTGTGAGAGAGTGTATGTGTCAGAGAGTGTTTGTGTGAGAGTGTGTGTTTGTGAGTGTGAGTGAGTGAGTGGAAGAGTATTTGAGTGTGTATCTGTGTGTGTGTGGTGTGAGAGAGAGAGAGAGAGTTAGTGAGAGTTTGTGTGAGTGTGCGTGTGAGTGTCTGTGAGAGTGTATGTTAGTGTGTGTGAGAGTGTGTGTGAAAGTGTGTGTGTGTGAGAGAGTGTGTGTGACAGAGAGTGTGTGAGTGTGTGTGTGTGTGTGAGACTGCGTGTGAGAGTGTGTGTGAGAGTGTGTGTGAGAGTGTGTGTGTGTGTGTGTGTGTGTGTGTGAGAGTGCGTGTCTGTGAGTGTGTGACTGTGAGTGTGTGTCTGTGAGAGAGTGTATGTGTGAGAGTGTATGTGTGAGAGGGTGTATGTGTGAGAGTGTGTGAGTGTGTGTGAGAAAGTGTGTGTGAGAGAGTGTGTGACTGTGTGTGTAAGAGTGTGTGTGTGTGTGAGACTGTGTGAGAGTGTGTGAGTGTGTGTGAGACAGTGTGTGTGAAGAGAGTTTTTAAGTGTGTGTGTGATATTGTGTGTGAGAGTGTGTGAGAGTGTGTGTGGGAGTGTGTGGGAGTTTGTGAGATTGTGTGTGGGAGTGTGTGAAAGTGTGTGAGAGAGTGTGTGAGAGTATGTGTGTGCGTGTGTTTGTGAGTCTGAGTGAATGAGTGGATGAGTGTTTGTGTGTGTATGTGTGTATGTGTGTGTGTCTGAGAGAGTGTTTGAGAGAGATTGTGTGAGTGTGCGTGTGAGTGTGTGTGTGAGAGTGTGTGTTAGTGTATGTGAGAGTGTGTGTGAAAGTGTGTGTGTGTGAGAGAGTGTGTGTGTGAGTGTTTGAGTATGTATTTGTTTGTCTGTGAGAGTGTGTGTTAGAGTGTTTGTGAGAGTGTGTGTGAGTGTGTGTGAGTGTGTGACTGTGTGTGTAAGAGTGTGTGTGAGTGTGTGTTACACTGTGTGAGAGTGTGTGAGTGTGTGTGAGAGAGTGTGTGTGAAGAGAGTTTTTAAGTGTGTGTGTGAGATTGTGTGTGAGAGTGTGTGTGAGTGTCTGTAGGAGTGTGTGGGAGTTTGTGAGATTGTGTGTGGGAGTGTGTGAATGTGAGTGAGTGAGTGAATGTGTGAGAGTATTGTGTGTGTGTGTTTGTGAGTGTGAGTGAGTGAGTGGATGAGTGTTTGAGTGTGTATGTGTGTATGTGTGTGTGTGTCTGAGAGAGTCTTTGAGATAGACTGTGTGAGTGTACGTGTGAGTGTGTGTGTGAGAGTGTGTGTTAGTGTGTGTGAGTGTGTGTGTGTGTGAGTGCGTGTCTGTGAGTGTGTGACTGTGAGTGTGTGTCTGTGAGAGAGTGTATGTGTGAGAGTGTATGTGTGAGAGGGAGTATGTGTGAGAGTGTGTGAGTGTGTGTGAGAAAGTGTGTGTGTGTGAGAGTGTGTGACTGTGTGTGTAAGAGTGTGTGTGTGTGTGTGTGAGACTGTGTGAGAGTGTGTGAGTGTGTGTGAGAGAGTGTGTGTGAAAGTGTGTGTGTGTGAGAGAGTGTGTGTGAGAGTGTGTGTGTGTGTGTGTGTGTGTGAGTGCGTGTCTGTGAGTGTGTGACTGTGAGTGTGTGTCTGTGAGAGAGTGTATGTGTGAGAGTGTATGTGTGAGAGGGAGTATGTGTGAGAGTGTGAGAGTGTGTGTGAGAAAGTGTGTGTGTGTGTGAGAGTGTGTGACTGTGTGTGTAAGAGTGTGTGTGTGTGTGTGTGTGAGACTGTGTGAGAGTGTGTGAGTGTGTGTGAGAGAGTGTGTGTGAAGAGAGTTTTTAAGTGTGTGTGTGAGATTGTGTGTGAGAGTGTGTGAGAGTGTGTGTGGGAGTGTGTGGAAGTTTGTGAGATTGTGTGTGGGAGTGTGTGAAAGTGTGTGAGAGAGTGTGTGAGAGTATGTGTGTGCGTGTGTTTGTGAGTCTGAGTGAGTGAGTGGATGAGTGTTTGAGTGTGATTGTGTGTATGTGTGTGTGTCTGAGAGAGTGTTTGAGAGAGATTGTGTGAGTGTGCGTGTGAGTGTGTGTGTGAGAGTGTGTGTTAGTGTGTGTGAGAGTGTGTGTGAAAGTGTGTGTGTGAGAGAGTGTGTGTGTGTGAATGTTTGAGTATGTATTTGTTTGTCTGTGAGAGTGTGTGTTAGAGTGTTTGTGAGAGTGTGTGAGAGTGTGTGTGTGCATGTGTGTTTGTGAGTGTGAGTGGGTGAGTGTGCGTGTGTGAATGAGTGTGCGAGTGAGAGAGTGTGCGTGAGTGTGCTTGTGTGAGTGAGTGTGCATGTGTCAGTGTGCATGTGTGAGATGAGCAAGAAAGTGTGTGTGAGTGTGTGTGAGAGAGAGTGTGTGTGATAGAGAGTGTGTTTTGAGAGAGAGTGTGTGTGAGAGTGTGTGAGAGAGTGTGTGTGAGAGGGTGTGTGAGAGGGTGTGTGAGAGTTTACGTGAGAGTGTGCGTGTGTGTTTGTGAGTGTGAGAGTGTGTGTGAGTATGAGTGTGTGTGAGAGAGATTGTGTGAGAGAGAGTGTGTGTCTGAGTGTGTGTGTGTGTGTGTGTGAGTGTGTGTGAGAGTCTGTGTGCGTGTGTGTGAGAGACAGTGTGCGAGAGTCTCTGTGAAAGTGTGACTGTAAGCGTGTGTCTTAGAGAGAGTGTATGTGTGAGAGAGTGTATGTGTCAGAGAGTGTTTGTGTGAGAGTGTGTGTGTGTGAGTGTGTGAGAGAGTTTGTGGGTGTGTGTGAGAGTGCGTGAGTGTGTGTGTGAGAGTGTGTGTGTCTGTGAATGTGTGCCTGTGAGTCTGTGTCTGTGAGTGTTTGTCTGTGCAACAGTGTGTGTTAAAGTTTGTGAGGGAGTTTGTGGGAGAATGTGAGAGTGTTTGTGAGTGTGTGAGTGTGTGTGCATGAGTGTCTGTATATGAGTGTGTGTGCTTGAGTATGAGTGTGTTTGTGAGTGTGTCTGTGTGAGTGTGTGTTTGTGAGTGTGAGTTTGTGAGTGTGTGAATGATTGTGCGAGTGAGTAAGTGTGAGTGAGTGTGCTTGTGTGAGTGAATGTGCGTGTGTGAGTTTGCATGTGTGAGTTTAAGTGAGAGAGAGTGTGTGTGTGTGATAGAGAGTGTGTGTGAGAGAGATTGTATTTGAGTGAGTGTGTGTGAGAGAGTGTGTGAGAGTGTGTGTGAGAGGGTGTGTGTGAGTGAGTGTGTGTGAGAGAGTGTGTGTGAGAGAGAGTGTGTGAGAGAGAGTGTGTTTCTGAGAGATTGTGTGAGAGAGGGTGTGTGAGTGTGTGTGAGAGTGTATGTGTGAGTGTGTGTGTGTGTGTGTCTGTCCGTGTGTGAGAGCGTCTGAGAGTGTGTGACTGTGAGTGTGTGTCTGTGAGAGAGTGTATGTGTGAGAGTGTATGTGTGAGAGAGAGTATGTTTGAGAGTGTGTGAGTGTGTGTGAGAAAGTGTGTGTGTGTGTGAGAGTGTGTGACTGTGTGTGTAAGAGTGTGTGTGAGTGTGTGTTACACTGTGTGAGAGTGTGTGAGAGTGTGTGAGAGAGTGTGTGTGAAGAGAGTTTTTAAGTGTGTGTGTGAGATTGTGTGTGAGAGTGTCTGTGGGAGTGTGTGGGAGTTTCTGAGATTGTGTGTGGGAGTGTGTGAAAGTGTGTGAGAGAGTGTGTGAGAGTTTTGTGTGCATGTGTTTGTGAGTGTGAGTGAGTGAGTGGATGAGTGTTTGAGTGTGTATGTGTGTATGTGTGTGTGTGTCTGAGAGAGTGTTTGAGAGAGATTGTGTGAGTGTACGTGTGAGTGTGTGTGTGAGAGTGTGTCTTAGTGTGTGTGTGTGTCTGTGAATGTGTGTGTGTGTGTGTGTGAGTGAGTGTGTGTGACAGAGAGTGTGTGTGTGTTAGAGTGTTTGAGAGTGTGTGTGAGAGTGTGTGTGTGTGTCTGTGTGAGAGAGAGTGTCTGTGAGTGTGTGACTGTGAGTGTGTGTCTGTGAGAGAATGTATGTGTGAGAGAGTGTATGTGTGAGAGGGAGTTTATGTGAGAGTGTGTGAGTGCGTGTGAGATTGTGCGACTGTGTGTGTAAGAGTGTATGTGTGTGTGTGTGTGGGTGAGAGTGTGTGTGTGTGTGTGTGAGAGTGTGTTAGAGTGTGTGAGTGTGTGTGAGAGAGTGTGTGGGAAGTGAGTTTTTAAGTGTGTGTGTGAGATTGTGTGTCAGAGTTTGTGAGAGTTTGTGTCGGACAGTGTGGGAGTTTGTGAGATTGTGTGTGGGAGTGTGTGAAAGTGTGTGAGAGAGTGTGTGAGAGTTTGTGTGAGTGTGCGAGTGTGTGTGCGTGAGTGTCTGTGCATGAGTGTGTGTGATTGAGTGAGTGTGCATGTGTGAGTGTGTGTGCGTGAATGTGTGTTTGTGAGTGTGAGTGTGAGTGTGTGAATGTGTGAATGAGTGTGTGAGTGAGTGAGTGTGAGTGAGTGTGTTTGTGTGAGTGAGTATGCGTGTGTGAGTGTGCATGTGTAAGTTTGAGTGAGAGGGATTGTGTGAGTCTGTGCGAGAGAGAGTGTGTGTGAGAGAGTGTGTGAGATTTTGCGTGAGAGTGTGTGTGAGAGTGTGTGGGAGAGGGTGTGTGTGAGTGTGTGTGTGTGTGAGAGTGTGTGTGAGAGAGTGTGTGTGAGAGAGAGTGTGTGAGAGACAGTGTGTGAGAGACAGTGTGTGTCTGAGAGATTGTGTGAGAGAGTTTGTGTGAGTGAGTGAGTGTGTGTGTGTGTGATAGTGTGTGAGAGAGTGTATGTGTGAGTGTGTATGTGTCTGTGTGTGTGTGAGAGAGAGAGTGTCTGTGAATGTGTGTCTGTGAGAGAGCGTATGTGTGAGAGTGTATGTGTGAGAGAGTGTATGTGTGTGAGAGTGTGTGTGTGAGTGTGTGAGAGTGTGTGAGAGAGTGCGTGAGTGTGAGTGAGAGTGCGTGAGTGTATGTGTGAGAGTGTGTGTGAGAGTGTGTGTGAGAGTGTGTGAGAGAGTGTGTGAGTGTGTGTGTGAGAGAGTGTGTGAGTGTGTGTGTGTGTGTGTGAGTGAGACAGCCAGTGTGCGTGTGTCTGCATGAGTGTGTGTGTTAGTGTGTGTGATTGTGAGTGTGTGTGAGTGCGAGTGTCTGTGAGTGTGTGTGAGTGAGTGTGTGAGTGTTTGAGTGTGTATGTGTTTGTGTGTGAGTATGTGTGTGAGTGTTTGTGAGTGTGTGTGAGTTTGTGTGCGAGAGAGTGTGTGTGATAGAGAGTGTGTGTGAGAGAGTGTGTGAGAATGTGTGTGAGAGTGTATGTCAGAATGTGTGGGAGAGGGTGTGTGTGTGTGTGACTGTGAGTGTGTGTGAGAGTCTGTGTGAGAGAGAGGGTGTGAGAGAGAGTGTTTGAGAGAGAGTGTGTGAGAGAGAGTGTGTGTCTGAGAGATTGTGTGAGTGAGTGTGTGTGTGTGTGCATGTGAGAGAGAGTGTGTGTGTGAGAGTGTGTGTGTGTGTGTGTCTAAGAGAGAGTGTCTGTAAGTGTGTGACTGTGAGTGGGTGTCTGTGAATGAGTCAGTCATTGTGCGTGTGTCTGTGTGTCTGTGAGTGTGTGAGTTAGTATGTGGTTGTGAGTGTCTGTGATTGCGAGTGTCTGTGAGTGTGTGAGTGTGACCGTGTGTGTGTGTGTGAGTGTTTGAGTGTGTATGTGTGTGTCTGTGAGAGTGTGTGTTAGAGTATTTGTGAGAGTGTGTGTGAGTGTGTGTGAGAGTGTGTGTGTGAGTGTGTGTGAATGATTGTGCGAGTGAGCGAGTGTGAGTGCGTGTGCTTGTGTGAGTGAGTGTGCGTGTGTGAGTGTGCATGTGTGAGTTTGAGTAAGAGAGTGTGTGTGAGTGTGTGTGAGAGAGTATGTGTGTGATAGAGAGTGTGTGTTTGAGAGAGAGTGTGTGTGAGAGAGATTGTTTAAAAGAGTGTGTGTTAGAGTATGTGTGAGAGTGTGTGCGAGAGGGTGTGTGAGAGGGTGTTTGAGAGTTTACGTGGTAGTGTGCATGTGTGTTTGTGAGTTTGAGAGTGACTGTGTGTGAGAGTGAGTGTGTGTGAGAGAGAGTGTGTGAGAGAGAGTGTGTGTCTGAGAGAGTGTGTGTGTGTGTGTGTGTGTGTGTGAGAGTGTGTGTGAGAGAGTTTGTGTGAGAGAGTGTATGTGTGAGAGAGTGTATGTGTGAGAGAGTGTATGTGTGAGAGAGTGTGTGTTTGAGAGAGTGTGTGAGAGAGTGTGTGTCTCAGAGATTGTGTGAGAGAGTGTGTGTGAGTCAGTGTGTGTGTGTGTGCATGAGTGTGTGTGAGAGAATGTGTGTGTGAGTGTTTGTGTGTGTGTGTGAGAGAGAGTGTCTGTGAGTGTGTGACTGTGAGTTTGTGTCTGTGAGAGAGTGTATGTGTGAGAGAGTGTATGTGTGAGAGAGTGTGTGAGAGTGTGTGTGAGAGAGTGTGTGTGAAAGAGTTTGAGAGTGTTAGAGCGTGTGAGTGTGTGTGAGAGGGTGTGTGTGAGAGGGTGTGTGTGAGAGTGTGTGCGAGAGTGTGTGTGTTAGTGAGACAGTCAGTGTGCGTGTGTCTGTGTGAGTGTGCGTGTGAGTGTGTGATTGCGAGTGTTGTGAGTGCGAGTGTCTGTGAGTGTGTGAGTGTGTGTGTGTGTGTGAGTGTGACAGAGTGTGTGTGAGTGTTTGTGAGAGTGTGTGTGTGCGTGTGTTTCTGAGTGTGTGAGTGTTTGAATGTGTATGTGTGTGTGAGAGAGTGTGTGTGAGAGTGTTTGTGCGAGTGTTTGTGTGAGAGTGTGTGTGTGATAGAGAGTGTGTGTGTGAGAGAGAGTGTGTGTGAGAGAGTGTGTGAGAGTGTGTGAGAGTGTCTGTGAGAGTGTGTGAGAGAGGGTGTGTGTGAGTGTGTGTGTGTGTGTGTGTGTGAGAGAGTGTGTGTGAGAGAGTGTGTGTGAGAGAGAATGTGTGAGAGAGAGTGTGTGAGAGAGAGTGTGTGTCTGAGAGAATGTGTGAGAGAGTGTGTGTGAGAGTGTTTGTGAGAGTGTTTGTGAGAGAGAGTGTGTGTGTGATAGAGAGTGTGTGTGTGAGAGAGAGTGTTTGTGAGAGAGTGTGTGAGAGTGTTTGAGAGTGTCTATGAGAGTGTGTGTTAGAGTGTTTGTGAGAGTGTGTGTGAGTGTGTGTGAGAGTGTGTGTGTGTGAGTGTGTGTGAATGAATGTGCGAGTGAGTGCATGTGAGTGAGTGTGCTTGTGTGAGTGAGTGTGCGTGTGTGAGTGTGCATGTGTGAGTTTGAGTGAGAGAGTGTGAGTGAGTGTGTGTGTGAGAGGTGTGTGTGTGATAGAGCGTGTGTGTTTGAGAGTGAGAGTGTGTGAGAGAGATTGCGTGTGAGAGTGTGTGAGAGAGTGTGTGTGAGAGTGTGTGTGAGAGGGTCTGTGAGATGGTGTGTGATATTACGTGACAGTGTGCGTGTGTGTTTGTGAGTGTGAGAGTGAGTGTGTGTGAGAGTGAGTGTGTGTGAGAGAGAGTGTGTGAGAGACAGTGTGTGTCTGAGATAGAGTGTGTGTGTGTGTGTTTGTGTGAGAATGTGTGAGAGAGTGTGTGAGTGTGGGTGAGAGTGCGTGAGTGTGTGTGTGAGAGTGTGTGTGTCTGTGAGTGAGTGTCTGTGAGTCTTTGTCTGTGAGTGTGTGTCTGTGAGAGAGTGTGTGTGAGAGTTGTGAGAGTGTGTGTGGGAGTGTGTGGGAGTTTGTGAGATTGTGTGTGGGAGTGTGTGAGAGTGTGTGTGAGTGTGTGAGTGTGTGTGCGTGAGTGTCTGTGCATGAGTATGTGTGCTTGAGTGTGTGTGCGTGTGTGAGTGTGTGTGTGTGAATGCATGTTTGTGAGTGTGAGTGTGTGAGTGTGTGTGTGTGTGAGTCAGTCAGTGTGCGTGTGTGTGTGAGTGTGTGTTAGTGTGTGTGATTGTGAGTGTGTGTGTGTGCGAGTGTCTGTGAGTGAGTGAGTGTGTGTGTGTGTGTGTGTGTGAGTGTGAGAGAGTGTGTGTGATAGTGATTGTGAGAGTGTGTGTGTGCGTGTGTTTGTGAGTGTGAGTGAGTGAGTGTGTGAGTGTTTGAGTGTGTATGTGTGTGTGTGAGTATGTGTGTGAGAGTGTTTGTGAGAGTGTGTGTGAGTGTGTGTGAGGGAGAGTGTGTGTGATAGAGAGTGTGTGTGAGAGAGTGTGTGAGAATGTGTGTGAGAATGTGTGTGAGAGTGTGTGGGAGAGGGTGTGTGAGAGTGTGTGTGACTGTGAGTGTGTGAGAGTGTGTGTGAGAGAGAGTGTGTGAGAGAGACTGTGTCTGAGAGATTGTGTGAGTGAGTGTGTGTGTGTGTGCGTGTGAGAGAAAGTGTGTGTGTGAGAGTGTGTGTGTTTGTTTGTTGAGAGAGAGAGTGTCTGTGAGTGTGTGACTGTGAGTGTGTGTCTGTGAGAGAGTGTATGTGTGAGAGAGTGTATGTGTGAGAAAGTGTATGTGTGTGAGAGTGTATGTATAAGTGTGTGTGAGAGTGCGTGACTGTGTGTGTGTGATTGTGTTTGAGATTTGTGAGAGTGTGTGTGGGAGTGTGTGGGAGTTTGTGAGATTGTGTGTGGGAGTGTGTGAGAGTGTGTGAGAGAGTGTGTGTGAGTGTGTGTGAGTGTGTGTGAGAGGGTGTGTGTGAGAGAGTGTGTGTGTGTGTGTGTGTGTGTGAGAATGTGTGTGTGAGTGAATGAGTCAGTCACTGTGCGTGTGTCTGTGTGTCTGTGAGTGTGTGTGTTAACTGTGTTATTGTGAGTGTCTGTGATTGCGAGTGTCTCTGAGTGTGTGAGTGTGACCGTGTGTGTGTGTGTGAGTGCTTGAGTGTGTATGTGTGTGTCTTTGAGAGTGTGTGTTAGAGTTTTTGTGAGTGTGCGTGAGTGCGTGTGAGAGTGTGTGTGTGAGTGTGTGTGAATTATTGTGCGAGTGAGCGAGTGTGAGTGAGTGTGCGTGTGTGAGTGTGCATGTGTGAGTTTGAGTAAGAGAGTGTGTGTGAATGTGTGTGAGAGAGTGGGTGTGATAGAGAGTGTGTGTTTGAGAGAGAATGTGTGTGAGAGAGATTGTGTATGAGAGTGTGTTAGAGGATGTGTGATAGTGTGTGTGAGAGGGTGTGTGAGAGGGTGTGTGAGAGTTTACGTGATAGTGTGCATGTGTGTTTGTGAGTATGAGAGTGACAATGTGTGAGAGTGAGTGTGTGAGAGAGAGAGTGTGTGAGAGAGAGTGTGTGTCTAAGAGAGTGTGTGTGTGTGTGTGAGTGTGTGTGAGAGAGTGTATGTGTGAGACAGTGTATGTGTGAGAGAGTGTATGTGTGAGAGAGTGTGTGTTTGAGAGAGTGTGTGAGAGAGTGTGTGTGAGTGAGTGTGTGTGTGTGTGCATGAGTGTGTGTGAGAGAATGTGTGTGTGAGAGTGTTTGTGTGTGTGTGTGTGTGTGAGAGAGAGTGTCTGTGAGTGTGTGACTGTGAGTTTGTGTCTGTGAGAGAGTGTATGTGTGAGAGAGTGTGTGTTTGAGAGAGTGTGTGAGAGAGTGTGTGTGAGTGAGTGTGTGTGTGTGTGCATGAGTGTGTGTGAGAGAATGTGTGTGTGAGAGTGTTTGTGTGTGTGTGTGTGTGTGAGAGAGAGTGTCTGTGAGTGTGTGACTGTGAGTTTGTGTCTGTGAGAGAGTGTATGTGTGAGAAAGTGTATGTGTGAGAGAGTGTGTGAGAGTGTGTGTGAGAGAGTGTGTGAGTGTGTGTGAGAGAGTTTGAGTGTGTGAGTGTGTGTGAGAGGGTGTGTGTGAGAGGGTGTGTGTGAGAGTGTGTGTGAGGTTGTGTGTGAGAGTGTGTGTGTGAGTGAGACAGTCAGTGTTCGTGTGTCTGTGTGAGTGTGCGTGTGAGTGTGTGTGATTGCGAGTGTGTGTGAGTGCGAGTGTCTGTGAGTGTGTGAGTGTGTGTGTGTGTGTGAGTGTGACAGAGTGTGTGTGAGAGTGTTTGTGAGAGTGTGTGTGTGCGTGTGTTTGTGAGTGTGAGTGAGTGTGTGAGTGTTTGAGTGTGTATGTGTGTGTCTGTGAGAGTGTGTGTTAGTGTGTTTGTGAGAGTGTGTGTGAGTGTGTGTGAGAGTGTGTGTGTGTGTGAGTGTGTGTGAATGAATGTGCGAGTGAGTGCGTGAGTGAGTGTGCTTGTGTGAGTGAGTGTGCGTGTGTGAGTGTGCATGCGTGAGTTTGAGTGAGAGAGTGTGTGTGAGTGTGTGTGAAAGAGCGTGTGTGTGTGGGTGAGAGTGCGTGAGTGTGTGTGTGTGAGAGTGTGTGTGTCTGTGAGTGTGTGTCTGTGAGAGAGTGTGTGTGAGAGTTGTGAGAGTGTGTGTGGGAGTGTGTGGGAGTTTGTGAGATTGTGTGTGGGAGTGTGTGAGAGTGTGTGAGAGAGTGTGCGAGATTATGTGAGAGTGTGTGTGAGTGTGTGTGTGTGTGTGTGCGTGAGTGTCTGTGCATGAGTGTGTGCGCTTGAGTGCGTGTGCATGTGTGAGTGTGTGTTTTTGAATGTGTGTTTGTGAGGGTGTGTGTGAGTGTGTGAATGCGTGTGCGAGTGAGTGTGTGTGAGTGAGTGTGCTTGTGCGAGTGAGTTTGCGTGTGTAAGTTTGCATGTGTGAGTTTGAGTGAGAGGGAGTGTGTGAGTCTGTGTGAGACAGAGTGTTTGTGATAGAGAGTGTGTGTGTGAGAGAGAGTGTGTGTGAGAGAGTGTGTGAGAGTGTGTGTGAGACTGTGTGTGAGAGTGTATGGGAGAGGGTGTGTGTGAGTGTGTGTTTGTGTGTGAGTGTTTGTGAGAGTGTGTGTGAGAGAGAGTGTGTGAGAGAGAGTGTGTGAGAGAGAGTGTGTGTCTGAGAGATTGTGTGAAAGAGTGTGTGTGAGAGAGTGTGTGTGTGTGTGTGTGTGTGTGTGAGAGAGAGAGTGTGTGTGTGAGAGTGTATGTGTCTGTGTGAGAGAGAGTGTCTGTGAGTGTGTGACTGTGAGTGTGTGTCTGTGAGAGAGTGTATGTGTGAGAGAACGTAGTTGTGAGAGAGTGTATGTGTGTGAGAGTGCATGTGAGAGTGTGTTAGAGTGTGTGAGAGTGTGAGTGTGTGTGAGAGGGTGTGTGTGAGAGTGTGTGTGTGAGAGTGTGTGTGAGTGTGTGTGTGAGAGTGTGTGTGTGAGTGAGTGAGTCAGTCAGTATCCGTGTGTCTGTGTCTGTGTGTGTTAGTGTGTGTGATTGTGACTGTGAGTGCAAGTGTCTTTGAGAGTGTGAGTGTGTGTGGGTGTGTGTGTGAGCGTGAGAGTGTGTGTGTGAGAGTGTGTGTGTGAGAGTGTGCGAGAGTTTGTGAGACAGTGTGTGAGTGTGTGTGAGAGTGCGTGAGTGTCTGTGTGAGAGTGTGTGTGAGAGAGTGTGTGAGTGTGTGAGGGTGTGTGTGAGAGTGTGTGTGATTGAGTGAGTCAGTCAGTGCGAGTGTCTGTGCATGTGTGAGTGTGAGAGTGTGTGTGAGAGAGGTTTGTGAGAGTGTGTGTGTGTGCGTGTGAGTGTGTGTGTGAGTGTGTGTGAGAGAGTGTGTGTGAGAGAGAATGTGTGAGAGAGAGTGTGTGAGAGAGAGTGTGTGTCTGAGAGAATGTGTGAGAGAGTGTGTGTGAGAGTGTTTGTGAGAGTGTTTGTGAGAGAGAGTGTGTGTGTGATAGAGTGTGTGTGTGTGAGAGAGAGTGTTTGTGAGAGAGTGTGTGAGAGTGTTTGAGAGTGTCTATGAGAGTGTGTGTTAGAGTGTTTGTGAGAGTGTGTGTGAGTGTGTGTGAATGAATGTGCGAGTGAGTGCATGTGAGTGAGTGTGCTTGTGTGAGTGAGTGTGCGTGTGTGAGTGTGCATGTGTGAGTTTGAGTGAGAGAGTGTGAGTGAGTGTGTGTGTGAGAGGTGTGTGTGTGATAGAGCGTGTGTGTTTGAGAGTGAGTGTGTGTGAGAGAGATTGCGTGTGAGAGTGTGTGAGAGAGTGTGTGTGAGAGTGTGTGTGAGAGGGTCTGTGAGATGGTGTGTGATATTACGTGACAGTGTGCATGTGTGTTTGTGAGTGTGAGAGTGAGTGTGTGTGAGAGTGAGTGTGTGTGAGAGAGAGTGTGTGAGAGACAGTGTGTGTCTGAGATAGAGTGTGTGTGTGTGTGTTTGTGTGAGAATGTGTGAGAGAGTGTGTGAGTGTGGGTGAGAGTGCGTGAGTGTGTGTGTGAGAGTGTGTGTGTCTGTGAGTGAGTGTCTGTGAGTCTTTGTCTGTGAGTGTGTGTCTGTGAGAGAGTGTGTGTGAGAGTTGTGAGAGTGTGTGTGGGAGTGTGTGGGAGTTTGTGAGATTGTGTGTGGGAGTGTGTGAGAGTGTGTGTGAGTGTGTGAGTGTTTGTGAGAGTGTGTGTGAGAGAGAGTGTGTGAGAGAGAGTGTGTGAGAGAGAGTGTGTGTCTGAGAGATTGTGTGAAAGAGTGTGTGTGAGACAGTGTGTGTGTGTGTGTGTGTGAGAGAGAGAGAGTGTGTGTGTGAGAGTGTATGTGTCTGTGTGAGAGAGAGTGTCTGTGAGTGTGTGACTGTGAGTGTGTGTCTGTGAGAGAGTGTATGTGTGAGAGAACGTAGTTGTGAGAGAGTGTATGTGTGTGAGAGTGCATGTGAGAGTGTGTTAGAGTGTGTGAGAGTGTGAGTGTGTGTGAGAGGGTGTGTGTGAGAGTGTGTGTGTGAGAGTTTGTGTGAGTGTGTGTGTGAGAGTGTGTGTGTGAGTGAGTGAGTCAGTCAGTATCCGTGTGTCTGTGTCTGTGTGTGTTAGTGTGTGTGATTGTGACTGTGAGTGCAAGTGTCTTTGAGAGTGTGAGTGTGTGTGGGTGTGTGTGTGAGCGTGAGAGTGTGTGTGTGAGAGTGTGTGTGTGAGAGTGTGCGAGAGTTTGTGAGACAGTGTGTGAGTGTGTGTGAGAGTGCGTGAGTGTCTGTGTGAGAGTGTGTGTGAGAGTGTTTGTGAGAGAGTGTGTGAGTGTGTGAGGGTGTGTGTGAGAGTGTGTGTGATTGAGTGAGTCAGTCAGTGCGAGTGTCTGTGCGTGTGTGAGTGTGAGAGTGTGTGTGAGAGAGGTTTGTGAGAGTGTGTGTGAGTGTGCGTGTGAGTGTGTGTGTGAGTGTGTGTTAGTGTGTGTGAGAGCGTGCGTGAAAGTCTGTGTGTGTTGAGAGTGTGTGTGACAGAGAGTGTGTGAGTGTGTGTGTGTGAGAGAGAGTGAGTGTGTGAGAGTGTGTGTGAGAGTGTGTGAGTGTGCATGAGAGTGTGTGAGAGTATGTGAGTGTGTGTGAGAGTGTGTGTGAAGAGTGTTTTTAAGTGTGTGTGTGAGATTGTGTCTGAGAGTGTGTGAGAGGGTGTGTGAGAGTTTACGTGACAGTGTGCGTGTGTGTTGTGAGTGTGAGAGAGAGAGTGTGTGAGAGAGAGTGTGTGTCTGAGAGAAAGTGTGTGAGTGTGTGTGTGTGAGTGTGTGTAAGAGAGTGTCTGTGAGAGAGTGTATGTATGAGAGAGTGTGTGTGTGAGAGTGTGTGAGAGTGTGTGAGTGTGGGTGAGAGTAGGTGAGTGTGTGTGTGAGAATGTGTGTGTCTGTGAGTGTGTGTCTGTGAGTCTATGTCTGTGAGTGTGTGTCTGTGAGAGAGTGTGTGTGAGAGTTGTGAGAATGTGTGTGGGAGTCTGTGCGAGTTTGTGAGATTGTGTGTAGGAGTGTGTGAGAGTGTGTGAGAGAGTGTGCGAGAGTATGTGAGAGTGTGTGTGTGTGTGTTTGTGAGTGTGAGTGAGTGAGTGTGTGAGTGTTTGAGTGTGTATGTGTGTGTGTGTGTGAGTGTGTGTGTGTGAATGTTTGATTGTGAGTGTGAGTGTGTGAATGAGTGTGCAAGTGAGTGAGTGTGAGTGATTGTGCTTGTGTGAGTGAGTGCGCGTGTGTGAGTTTGCATGTGTGAGTTTGAGTGAGAGGGAGTGTGTGAGTCTGTGTGAGACAGAGTGTGTGTGATAGATAGTGTTTGTGTGAGAGAAAGTGTGTGTGAGAGAGTGTGTGAGAGTGTGTGTGAGAGTGTATGGGAGAGGATGTGTGTGAGTGTGTGTTTGTGTGAGAGTGTGTGTGAGAGAGTGTGTGTGAAAGAGAATGTGTGAGAGAGAGTGCGTGTCTGAGAGATTGTGTGAGAGAGTGCGTGTGAGAGAGAGAGTGTGTGTGTGAGAGTGTATGTGTGTGTGTGAGAGAGAGAGTGTCTGTGAGTATGTGACTGTGAGTGTGTGTCTGTGAGAGATTGTATGTGTGAGAGAGTGTATTTGTGAGAGAGTGTATGTGTGTGAGAGTGCGTGTGAGAGTGTGTTAGAGTGTGTGAGTGTGTGTGACAGGGTGTGTGTGAGTGTGTGTGTGAGAGTGTGTGTGAGTGTGTGTGTGAGAGTGTCCGTGTGTCTCTGTGTCTGTGTGTTAGTGTGTGTGATTGCAAGTGTGTGAGTCAAGTGTCTTTGAATGTGTGAGTGTGTGCGTGATTGGGTGTGTGTGTGAGTGTGAGAGTGTGTGACAGTGTGTGAGAGAGTGTGTGAGTGTGTGTGAGAGTGTGAGTGTGTGAGAGTGTGTGAGTGTGTGTGTGAGTGTGTGTGAGAGTGTGTGTGTGAGAGTGTGTGTGAGTGTGTGTGAGAGTGTGTGTGATTGAGTGAGTCAGTCAGTGCGAGTGTCTGTGAGTGCGAATGACTGTGCATGTGTGAGTGTGAGAGTGTGTGTGAGAGAGGTTTGTGAGAGTGTGTGTGAGTCTGCATGTGAGTGTGTGTGTGAGAGTTTGTGTGTGAGTGTTTGTGAGAGTGTGTGTGAGTGTGTGTGAGAGTGTGTGTGATTGAGTGAGTCAGTCAGTGCGAGTGTCTGTGAGTGCGAGTGCCTGTGCGTGTGTGAGTGTGAGTGAGTGTGTGTGAGAGTGTGCATGAGAGTGTGTGAGTGTGCATGAGAGTGTGTGACAGTGTGTGAGTGTGTGTGGGACAGTGTGTTTGAAGAGTGTTTTTAAGTGTGTGTGTGTGATTGTGTGTGAGAGTGTGAGAGAGTGTGTGTGGGACTGTGTGGGAGTTTGTGAGATTGTGTGCGGGAGTGTCTGAAAGTGTGTGAGAGTGTGTGTGAGAGCGTGTGTGTGAGAGAGAGTGTGTGAGAGAGAATGTGTGAGAGAGAGTGTGTGTCTGAGAGATTGTGTGATAGAGTTTGTGTGAGTGAGTGTGTGTGTGTGAGTGTGATTGTGTGTGAGAGAGTGTGTGTGTGAGGGAGAGTGTGTGTGTGTGTGTGTGTGAGAGAGAGAGTGTCTGTGAGTGTGTGTCTGTGAGAGAGTGTATGAGTGAGAGAGTGTATGTGTGAGAGAGTGTATGTGTGTGAGAGTGTGTGTGTAACTGTGTGTGAGAGTGTGTGAGATAGTGTGTGAGTGTGTGAGAATGCGTGAGTGTATGTGTGAGAATGTGTGTGAGAGTGTGTGTGAGAGTGTGTGTGAGTGTGTGTGAGAGTGTGTGAGTGTGTAAGAGTGTGTGAGGGTGTGTGAGAGGGTGTGTGTGAGAGTGTGTGTGAGTGTGTGTGAGTGTGTGTGTGAGAATGCTTGTGTGAGTGAGTGAGTCAGTCAGTGTCCATGTGTCTGTGTGAGTGTGTGTGTTATTGTGTGTGATTGTGAGTGTCTGTGAGTGCGAGTGTCTGTGAGTGTGTGTGTGTGTGGGTGTGTGTGAGTGTGAGAGTGTTTGTGAGACTGTGTGTGTGTGTATTTGTGAGTGTGAGTGAGTAGGTGTGTGAGTGTTTGATCGTGTATGTGTGTGTGTGTGAGTGTGTGCGAGAGTGTTTGTGAGAATGTGTTTGAGAGAGTGTGTGTGTGTGATAGAGAGCGTGTGTGTGAGAGAGAGTGTGTGTGAGAGAGTGTGTGAGAGTGTGTGTGGGACTGTGTGGGAGTTTGTGAGATTGTGTGCGGGAGTGTCTGAAAGTGTTTGAGAGTGTGTGTGAGAGAGTGTGTGTGAGAGAGAGTGTGTGAGAGAGAATGTGTGAGAGAGAGTGTGTGTCTGAGAGATTGTGTGATAGAGTTTGTGTGAGTGAGTGTGTGTGTGTGAGTGTGATTGTGTGTGAGAGAGTGTGTGTGTGAGGGAGAGTGTGTGTGTGTGTGTGTGAGAGAGAGAGAGAGTGTCTGTGAGTGTGTGTCTGTGAGAGAGTGTATGAGTGAGAGAGTGTATGTGTGAGAGAGTGTGTGTGTGTGAGAGTGTGTGTGTAACTGTGTGTGAGAGTGTGTGAGATAGTGTGTGAGTGTGTGAGAGTGCGTGAGTGTATGTGTGAGAGTGTGTGTGAGAGTGTGTGTGAGAGTGTGTGTGAGTGTGTGTGAGAGTGTGTGAGTGTGTAAGAGTGTGTGAGTGTGTGTGAGAGGGTGTGTGTGAGAGTGTGTGTGTGAGAGTGTGTGCGAGTGTGTGTGTGAGAATGTTTGTGTGAGTGAGTGAGTCAGTCAGTGTCCATGTGTCAGTGTGAGTGTGTGTGTTATTGTGTGTGATTGCGAGTGTCTGTGAGTGCGAGTGTCTGTGAGTGTGTGTGTGTGGGTGTGTGTGAGTGTGAGAGTGTTTGTGAGACTGTGTGTGTGTGTGTGTGTATTTGTGAGTGTGAGTGAGTAGGTGTGTGAGTGTTTGATCGTGTATGTGTGTGTGTGTGAGTGTGTGCGAGAGTGTTTGTGAGAGTGTGTTTGAGAGAGTGTGTGTGTGTGATAGAGAGTGTGTGTGAGAGAGAGAGTGTGTGTGAGAGAGTGTGTGTGAGAGTTTGTGGGAGAGGGTCTGTGTGAGTGTATGTGTGTGAGTGTGTGTGAGAGTGTGTGTGAGAGAGAGTGTGTGAGAGAGAGTGTGAGAGAGAGAGTGTGAGAGACAGTGTGTGTTTCTGAGAGATTGTGTGAGAGAGTGTGTGTGAGTGTGTGTGAGAGAGTGTGTGTGAGAGTGTTTGTGAGACTGTGTGTGTGTATTTGTGAGTGTGAGTGAGTAGTTGTGTGAGTGTTTGAGTGTGTATGTGTGTGTGTGTGAGAGAGTGTGTGTGAGAGTGTTTGTGAGAGTGCATGAGTGTGTGAGAGTGTGTGAGTGTGTGTGAGAGGGTGTGTGTGTGTGAGAGAGTGCGTGATTGTGTTTGAGAGTGTGTGTGAGAGAGTGTGTGAGTGTTTGTGAGAGTGCGTGAGTGTGTGAGAGTGTGTGAGTGTGTGTGAGAGGGTGTGTGTGAGAGTGTGTGTGAGAGTGTGTGTGACTGTGTGTGTGTGTGTGTGAGTGAGTCAGTCAGTGTGCATGTGTCTGTGTGAGTGTGTGTGAGTGTGAGTATTAGTGTGTGATTGCGAGTGTCTGTGATTGCGAGTGTCTGTGGGTTTGTGAGTGTGTCTGAGTGTCTGTGTGAGTGTGAGAGTGTGTGTGAGAGTGTTTGTGAGTGTTTGTGTGCGTGTGTTTGTGAGTGTGAGTGAGTGAGTGTGTGAGTGTTTGAGTATGTATGTGTTTGTCTGTGTGAGTGTGAGCGGGTGAGTGTGTGTGTGTGAATGAGTGTGCGAGTGAGAGAGTGTGAGTGAGTGTGCTTGTGTGAGTGAGTGTGCGTGTGTCAGTATGCATATGTGAGTTTGAGCGAGAAAGTGTGTGTGAGTGTGTGTGATAGAGAGTGTGTGTGATAGAGGGTCTGTTTTGAGAGAGTGTGTGTGAGAGAGATTGTGTGAGAGTGTGTGTGAGAGTGTGTGAGAGAGTGAGTGTGTGTGAGAGAGAGTGTGTGAGAGAGAGTGTGTGTCTGATTGTGTGTGTGTGTGTGAGTGTGTGTGAGAGTGTGCGTGAGTGTGTGTGAGAGAGAGTGTGTGAGAGTCTCTGAGAAAATGTGACTGTGAGCGTGTGTCTTTTAGATGTGTATGTGTGAAAGAGTGTATGTGTGAGAGAGTGTTTGTGTGAGAGTGTGCGTGTGTGTGTGTGAGAGAGTGTGTGAGTGTGTGTGAGAGTGCGTGAGAGTGTTTGTGAGTGTGTGAGTGTGTGTGCATGAGTGTCTGTGTATGAGTGTGTGTGCTTGAGTGTGAGTGCGTTTGTGAGTGTGTCTGTGTGAGTGAGTGTTTGTGAGTGTGAGTTTGTGAGTGTGTGAATGAGTGTGCGAGTGAGTAAGTGTGAGTGAGTGTGCTTATGTGAGTGAGTGTGCGTGTGTGAGTTTGCATGTGTGAGTTTGAGCGAGAGAGAGTGTGTGAGTGTGTGTGAGAGAGAGTGTGTGTGATAGAGAGTGTGTGCAAGAGAGATTGTATGTGAGTGAGAGTGTGTGAGAGAGTGTGTGAGAGTGTGTGTGAGAGGGTGTGTGTGAGTGGGTGTGTGTGTGTGAATGTGTGTGAGATTGTGTGTGAGAGTTTGTGTGTGAGTGAGTGTGTGTGAGAGAGAGTGTGTGAGAGAGAGTGTGTGAGACAGAGTGTGTTTCTGAGAGAATGTGTGACAGAGTGTGTGTGAGTGTGTGTGAGAGAGAGTGTGTGTGAGAGTGTGTGTGTGTGTCTGTCCGTGTGTGAGAGAGAGTGTCTGAGTGTGTGTGACTGTGAGTGTGTGTCGGTGAGAGAGTGTATGTGTGAGAGAATGTATGTGTGAGAGTGTGTGAGAGTGTGTGAGAGAGTGTGTGAGTGTGTGTGAGAGTGTGTGCGAGAGAGTGTGTGAGTGTGTGAGTGTGTGAGAGTGTGTGAGTGTGTGTGAGAGTGTGTGAGACAGTCTGTGAGTTTGTGTGAGAGTGTGTGTGAGAGGGTGTGTGTGAGAGTGTGTGTGAGAGGGTGTGCATGAGAATGTGTGTGTGAGAGTGTGAGTGTGTGTGTTATTGTGTGTGAGTGCATGTGTCTGTGAGTGCGAGTGTCTGTGAGTGTGTCAGCGTGTGTGTCTGTGTGTGAGTGTGACAGTGTGTGTGTGAGAGTGTTTGTGAGTGTGAGTGAGTGAGAGGATGAGTATTTGAGTGTATGTGTGTGTGTGTGTGAGAGAGAGAGAGTGTTTGAGAGAGTTTGTGTGAGTGTGCATGTGAGTCTGTGTGAGAGTGTGTGTTAGTGTGTGTGACAGTGTGTGTGAAAGTGTGTGTGTGTGAGAGAGTGTGTGTGACTGAGAGTGTGTGAGTGTGTGTGTGTGAGTGTGTGTGAGAGTATGTGTGAGTGTGTGTGTGTGTGTGTGTGTGTGTGTGTGTGTGTGTGAGTGCATGTATGTGAGTGTGTGACTGTGAGTGTGTGTCTGTGAGAGAGTGTATGTGTGAGAGTGTATGTGTGAGAGGGAGTTTGTGTGAGAGTGTGTGAGTGTGTGTGAGATAGTGTGTGAGTGTGTGTGAGAGGCTGTGACTGTGTGTGTAAGAGTGCATGTGAGTGTGTGTGTGTGAGAGTGTGTGAGTGTGTGTGAGAGTGTGTGAGAGTGTGTGAGTGTGTGTGAGAGAGTGTGTGTGAAGCGAGTTTTTAAGTGTGCGTGTGAGATTGTGTGTGAGTGTGTGTGACAGTGTGTGTGGGACTCTGTGGGAGTTTGTGAGATTGTTTGTGGGAGTGTATGAAAGTGTGTGAGAGTGAGTGTGTGAGAGTATGTGAGAGTGTGTGTGCATGTGTGTTTGTGAGTGTGAGTGTGTGAGTGTGCAAGTGTGTGAATGAGTGTGCGAGTGAGTGTGAGTGTGCATGTGTGAGTTTGAGTGAGAGGGATGGTGTGAGTCTGTGTGAGACAGAGTGTGTGTGATAGTGTTTGTGTGAGAAAGTGTGTGTCTGTGAGAGACTGTATGTGTGAGAGTGTATGTGTGAGAGGGAGTTTGTGTGAGAGTGTGTGAGTGTGTGTGAGAGACTGTGTGACTGTGTGTGTGAGAGTGTGTGACTGTTTGTGTAAGAGTGTGTGTGAGTGTGTGTGCGTGAGAGTGTGTGAGTGTGTGTGCGTGAGAGTGTGTGAGTGTGTGAGACTGTGTGAGCGTTTGTGAGTGTGTGTGAGAGAGTGTGTGAGTGTGTGTGAGAGAGTGTGTGTGAAGTGACTTTTTAAGTGTGTGTGTGAGATTGTGTGTGAGAGTGTGTGTGGGACTCTGTGGGAGTTTGTGAGATTTTGTGTGGCAGTGTGTGAAAGTGTGTGAGAGTGAGTGAGTGAGAGTATGTGAGAGTGTGTGTGCATGTGTGAGTGTGTGTGCGTGAATGTGTGTTTGTGAGCGTGAGTGTGTGAGTGTGTGAATGAGTGTGCAAGTGAGTGTGAGTGAGTGTGCATGTGTGAGTTTGAGTGAGAGGGATTGTGTGAGTCTGTGTGAGACAGAGTGTGTGTGATAGAGAGTGTTTGTGTGAGAGAGTGTGTGTGTGTGAGAGAGTGTGTGACAGTGTGCGAGAGAGTGTGTGTGAAAGTGTGTGGGAGAGGGCGTGTGTGTGAGTGTGTGTGAGAGTGTGTGTGAGAGAGTGTGTGTGAGAGAGAGTGTGTGAGATAGATTGTGTGAGAGAGTTTGTGTGAGTGAGTGAGTGTGTGTGTGTGTGTGTGATTGTGTGTGAGAGAGTGTGTGTGTGAGTGTGTGTGTGTGAGAGAGAGAGAGTGTCTGTGAGTGTGTGTCTGTGAGAGAGTGTATGTGTGAGAGAGTGTATGTGTGAGACAGTGTATGTGTGTGAGAGTGTGTGAGAGAGTATGTGAGTGTGTGTGAGAGTGCGTCAGTGTATGTGTGAGAGTGTGTGTGAGAGTGTGTGTGTGAGTGTGTGTGAGAGTGTGTGAGTGTGTGAGAGTGTGTGAGTGTGTGTGAGTGTGTGTGAGAGTGTGTGTGTGAGAGTGTGTGCGAGTGTGTGTGTGTGTGTGTGTGTGTGAGTGAGTGAGTAATCAGTGTCCATGTGTCTGTGTGAGTGTGTGTTATTGTGTGTGAATGCGAGTTTCTGTGAGTGCGAGTGTGTGTGTGGGTGTGTGGGTGTGTGAGTGTGAGAGTGTGTGTGTGAGAGTGTTTGTGAGAGTTTGTGTGTGAGAGAGAGTGTGAGTAAGAGAGTGTGTGAGAGTATGTGTGACAGTGTGTGTGACAGTGTGTGGAAGAGGGTTTCTGTTAGTGTGTGTTTGTGTGTGAGTGTATGTGAGAGTCTGTGTGAGAGAGTGTGTGTGAGAGAGAGTGTGTGAGAGAGAGTCTGTGAGAGAGAGTGTGTGTCTGAGAGATTGTGTGTGAGAGTGTGTGTGTGTCTGAGAGAGAGAGTGTCTGTGATTGTGTGACTGTGAGTGCGTGTCTGTGAGAGAGTGTATGTGTGAGAGTGTGTATGTGTGTGAGAGTGTGTGTGAGAGAGTGTGTGAGAGTGTGTGAGAGAGTGTGTGAGTTTGTGAGATTGTGTGTGTGTTTGAGAGTGTGTGTGAGAGAGTGTGAGAGTGTGTGTGTGAGAGTGTGTGTGTGTGTGAGTGAGTCAGTCAGTGTGCATGCGTCTGTGTGCGGGTGTGTGAGTGTGTGTGTTAGTGTGTGTGATTGCAAGTGTCTGTGATTGCGAGTGTCTGTGAGTGTATGAGTGTGTCTGTGTGTGTGTGTGAGTGTGAGAGTGTGTGTGTGACAGTGTTTGTGAGTGTGCATGTGTGCGTGTGTTTGTGAGTGTGAGTGAGTGTGTGTGTTTGACTGTGAATGTGTGTGTCTGTGAGAGTGTGTGTGAGTGTGTGTGAGAGTGTGTGTGTGAGTGTGTTTGTGAGTGTGAGTAGGTGAGTGTGTATGTGTGAATGAGTGTGTGAGTGAGTGAGTATGAGTGAGTGTGCTTGTGTGAGTGAGTGTGCGTGTGTGAGTGTGCATGTCTGAGTTTGAGTGAGGGAGTGTGTGTGAGTGTGTGAGAGAGAGATTGTGTGTGAGAGTGTGTGTGAGAGTATGTGTGAGAGTGTGTGTGGGAGGGTTTGTGAGAGGATGTGTGAGAGTTTACGTGAGAGTGTGCGTGTGTGTTTGTGAGTGTGAGAGGGTGTGGGAGTGTGTGTGTGTGTGAGTGTGTGTGTGAGTGAGTGTGAGAGAGTATGTGTGAGAGAGAGTGTGTGAGAGAGAGTGTGTGAGGGAGAGAGTGAGTCTGAGAGATTGTGTGAGAGAGTTTGTGTGAGTGAGTGTGTGTGTGTGTGTGTGTGATTGTGTGTGAGAGAGTGTGTGTGTGAGAGTTTGTGTGTGTGTGTGTGTCTGAGAGAGAGTGTCTGTGAGTGTGTGTCTCTGAGAGAGTGTATCTGTGAAAGAGTGTATGTGTGAGAGAATGTATGTGTGTGAGTGTGTGTGTGAGAGAGTGTGTGAGAGTGTGTGAGAGAGTGTGTGAATGTGTGTGAGAGTGCGTGAGTGTATGTGTGAGAGTGTGTGTGAGAGTGTGTGTGAGAGATTGTGTGAGTGTGTGTGAGAGTGTGTGAGTGTGTGAGAGTGTGTGAGTGTGTGTGAGAGCGTAAGTGTGAGTCTGTGTGTGTGAGAGTGTGTGCGAGTGTGTGTGTGAGAGTGTGTGTGAGTGAGTGAGTAGTCAGTGTCCGTGTGTCTGTGTGAGTGTGTGTGTTATTGTGTGTGATTGCGAGTGTCTGTGAGTGCGAGTGTCTGTGAGTGTGTGTGTGTGGGTGTGTGTGAGTGTGAGATTGTGTGTGTGAGAGTGTTTGTGAGAGTGTGTGTGTGCATGTATTTGTGAGTGTGAGTGAGTAGGTGTGTGAGTGTTTGAGTGTGTGTGTGTGTGTGTGTGTGTGTGTGTGTGTGTGTGTGAGAGTGTGCGTGAGAGTGTTTGTGAGAGTGTGTGTGTGAGAGAGAGTGTGTGTGAGAGTGTGTGTGAGGGTATGTGTGAGTGTGTGTGTGAGAGTGTGTGGGAGAGGGTGTGTGTGAGTGTGCGTTTGAGTGTGAGTGTGTGTGAGAGTGTGTGTGAGAGCGTGTGTGAGAGAGAGTGTGTGAGAGAGAGTGCGTGAGAGAGAGTGTGTGTCTGAGAGATTGTGTGAGTGAGTGTGTGTGTGTTTGTGTGTGAGAGAGAGAGTGTGTGTGAGAGTGTGTGTGCGTCTTAGAGAGAGAGAGTGTCTGTGATTGTTTGACTGTGAGTGTGTGTCTGTAAGAGAGTGTATGTGTAAGAGAGTGTATGTATGTGAGAGTGTGTGTGAGAGAGTGCGTGAGAGTGTGTGAGAGAGTGCGTGAGTGTGTGTGAGTGTGTCAGTGTGTTTGAGAGTGTTTATGAGAGAGTGTGAGTGTGTGTGAGAGTGTGTGAGAGAGAGTGTGTGAGTGTCTGTGAGAGTGTGTGATTGTGTGTGCATGATTGTGCATGCATGAGAGAGTGTGTGTCTGTGGGTGTGTGTCTGTGAGAGAGTGTGTGTGAGAGAGAATGCGTGTGAGAGTGTGTGGGAGAGTGTGTGAGACTGTCTGTGTGTGTGCGTGAGTGCGTGTGTGAGCGCATGTGCATGAGTGAGTGTGTGTGTGAGTGTATGTGTGTGAGTACATGGGTGTGTGTCTGACAGAGTGTGCGAGTGAGTGTGAGTGAGTGTGCTTGTGTGAGTGTGCAAGTGAGTGTGTGTGAGTGTGCATGTGTTTGTGTGCATATGTGAGTGTGTGTTTGACTGTGTGTGAGCTGTGAGTTTGTGCCTGTGAGTGTTTGAGAGCGTGTGTGAGAGTGTGTGTGAGAGAGTGTGTGAGAGCGTGTGAATATGTGTGAGTGTGAGTGTGAGAGTGTTTGTGAGAGTGTGTGTGAGAGTGTTTGCTACAGTGTTTGAGTGTGTGTATGAGAGAGATTGTGCGTGAGAGAAAGTGTGTGTCTGTGAGTGTGTGTTTGTGAGAGTGTGCGTGAGAGTGTGTGTGTGAGTGTGAGAGTGTGAGTGTGAGTGTGCATGAGTGTGGGTGAGAGTGTGTGTGAGAGTGCCTGTGTGTGAGTGTGTGTTTGTTTTTGTGTGTGTGTGTATGAGTGAGTTTGTGTGATAGCCAATGTGTGCGAGAGTGTGTGTCTGTGAGAGAGTGTGTGTGAGAGTGTGTGTGAGTGTGTGTGAGTGTGCACGTGTGAGTGTGCATGCGTGAGTGTGTGTGAGTCGGTGTGCATGTGTGAGTGAGTAGTTCTGTGTGAGTGTGTGTGTGAGAGCGTGTGTGCGAGCTACAGTGTGTGTCTGAGAGTGTGTGTCAGAGTCTGCGTGAGTGTGTGAGTGTGAGTGTGTGTGTGTGTGAGTGTGACAGTGTTTGTGAGAGTGTGTGAGAGTGTTTGCGAAAGTGTGTGTGTGTGTCAGAATATGTGTGTGTGAGTGTGTGTTTGTGAGTGTGTGTGAGTGTGTGTGAGAGCGAGTATGTGTGAGAGTGTGTATCTGTGATTGTTTGTCTGTGAGTATGTGTCTGTGAGAGTGTTTGTGAGAGTGTGTGTGAGAGTGTGCGTGTGAGAGTGTGTGTGAGAGTGTGTGTGTGTGACAGTATATGTGTGTGTGTGTGTGAGAGCGTGTGAGCATGAGTGTGTGAGTGTGAGTGTGAGTGTGTGTGTGTGAGTGTGAGTGTGAGAGTGTTTGTGAGAGTGTGTGTGAGAGTATTTGCGAGAGTGTGTGTGTGTGTGTGACAGTATGTGTGTGTGAGTGTGTGTTTGTGAGTCTGTGTGAGAGAGAGAGTGTGTGTGAGAAAGAGTGTGTATCTGTGAGGGTCTGTCTGTGATTATGTGTCTGTGAGAGTGCGTGTGAGAGTGTGTGAGAGTTTGTGTGAGAGTGTGTGTGAGAAAGAGTATGTGTGTGTAAGTGTGTTGTTGTCAGTATGTGTGAGAGACAGTTTGTGTCTGTGAGTGTGTGTCTGTGAGCATGTGTGAGTGTGTGTGAGTGTGAGTTTGTGTGAGAGTATGTGTGTGTGTGTGTGCGTGCGAGGGTGTGTGAGTGAGTGTGTGTGGGTAAGTGTCCGTGTGTGAGTGTGCATGCATGTGAGACTTTGTGTGAGAGTGTGAGACTGTGTATGAGAGAGTGTGAGAGTGTGTGAGAGTGTGTGAGTGTGAGTGTATGTGAGTGTGATTGTGAGAGTTTGTGTGAGAGTGTGTGTGTTTGTGTGAGTATGTGTGTGTGTGTGTTTGTGAGTGTGTGTTAGTGTGTGTGAGAGAGAATGTGTGTCTGTGAGTGTGTGTCTTTGAGTGTGTGTCTGTGAGTATGTGTGAGAGTGCGTGAGTGTAAGTGTGAGAGTGTGAGTGTGTGTGTGAGAGTGTGTGTCAGTATGAGTTTGAGAGTGTTTGTGAGAGTGTTTGTGAGAGTGTGTGTGTGTGTGTGATAGTATGTGTGTGTGAGTGTGTGTGTGAGAGAGAGTGTGTGTGAAAGAGAGTTTGGATCTGTGAGTGTCTGTCTGTGAGTGTGTGTCGGTGAGAGTGTGTTTGAGTGTGTATGTGTGACTGTGTGCGAGGGTGTGTGAGTGAGTGTGCGTGCGTGCGTGAGTGTGCATGCATGAGAGATTGTGCGTGAGAGAGTGTGTGCCTGTGAGTGTGTGTCTGTGTGAGAGTGTGTGTGAGAGTGTGTGTGAGTGTGTGTGAGATTGTGTGTGTGAGTGTGTGTGAGAGTTTGAGTGAGTGTGTATGTGTGACTGTGCGTGAGTGTGTGGGAGTGTGTTTGTGAGCATGTGAGAGAGTGAGTGTGCATGAGTGTGTGTGTGAGTTTGAGTGTGAGTGTTTGAGTGTGAGTGTGTGTGTTTGTGTGTGTGAGTGTGTGTTGAGAGAAAGTGTATGTGAGAGAAAGTGTGTGTAAGAGATGAGTGTGAGCTAGAGTGTGTGTCTGTGAGTGTTTGTGAGAGTGTGTGTGAGAGTGTTTGTGAGAGAGTTTGTGAGAGAGTGTGTGTTAGAGTGTGTGTGTGTGTGTGTGTATGTGTTTGTGAGCATGTGAGTGTGTGAGTGTGTATTGAGAGTGTGTGTGTGAGAGAGAGTGTGAGTGAGTGTGTGTGAGCTAGAGTGTGTGTCTGTGAGCGTGTGTCTGTGTGTGTGTGTCTGTGAGTGTTTGTGAGTGTGTGTGTGTGAGAGTGTATATGAGAGTGTGTGAGTGTGAGTGTGTGAGTGTGAGAGTGTTTGTGTGAGAGAGAGAGTGTGTGTCCGTGGTTGTGTTTCTGTGAGAGTGTGTGTGAGAGTGTGTGTGAGAGTGTGTGTGTGTGTGAGTGTGCATGTGGTAATGGGCATGTGTGAGTGTGCGCGCAAGAGAGACTGAGCGTGAGAGAGTTTGTGTCTGTGAGTGTGTGTCTGTGAGACAGCTTGTGTGAGACTGTGTGTGAGAGGGTGTGTGAGAGAGCGTGTGAGAGTATGTGTGAGACTGTGAGTGAGTGTGCATGTTTAACTGTGCATGTGAGTGTGTGAGAGTGTGTGAGAGTGTGTGTGAGTGTGAGAGAGTGTGTAAATGTGTTTGTGAGTGTGTGTTTGTGTGTGTGTTTGTCTGTGAGAGTTTGTGTGAGTGTGTGAATGTCTGAGTGCCTGTGACTGTTTGTGAGTGAGTATGTGAGTGTGCAAGTGAGTGTGCGTGTGTGAGTGTGGGTGTGTCAGTGTGGGTGCATGATTGTGCATGCATAAGAGAGTTTGTGTCTGTGAGTGTGTGTCTGTGGGTGTGTGTCTGTGAGAGAGAGTGTGTGAGAAAGTGTGTGTGTGAGAGTGTTTGAGAGAGTGTGTGTGAGAGTGTGTGAGAGTATGTGAGACTTTGTGTGAGTGAGTGTTTGTGTGTGAGTGCGTGTGCATGATTGTGTGTGTGCGAGTGTGTGTGCATGAGTGCGTGGGTGTTGTGTCTGAGAGAGTGTGCGAGTGAGTGTGAGTGTACTTGTCTGAGTGTGTAAGTGAGTGAGAGTGAGTGTGTGTGTGTGAGTGTGCATGTGTTTGTGTGCATGTGTGAGTGAGAGTCTGTGTGAGTGTGTGTGAGCTACAGTGTCTGTGTGTGAATGTGTGCCTGTGAGTTGTGTCTGTTTGTGTGTGAGAGTGTTTGCGAGAGTGTGTGAGTGTGTGTGTGAGAGAGATTGTGTGTGAGAGAAAGTGTGTGTCTGTGAGAGTTAGTGAGAGTGTGTGTGTGAGTGTGAGAGTGTGTGTGAGTGTGTGCATGAGTTTGTGTGAGTGTGGGTGAGAGTGTGTGTGAGAGTGTGTGTCAGAATGTGTGTGAGAGTGTGTGTGTGTGTGTGAGTGAGTGTGTGTGAGAGAGAGTGTGTGTGAGAGTGTGTGTTAGTGTGTGTGAAGGTGCATGTGTGAGTGTGCATGCATAAGTGTGTGAGTGAGTGGCTGTGCATGTGTGAGTGTGTAGTTGTGTGTGTGTGTGAGCATGAGAGTGAGAGTGTGTGTGTGCGTGTGTGTGAGTGTGTGTGTGTGAGTGTGTGTGCGTGTGAGTGTGAGAGTGTTTGTGAGTGTGTGTGAGAGTGTTTGCGAGAGTGTGTGTGTGTGACAGTATATGTGTGTGAGTGTGTGTGAGAGTGTGGGAGCATGAGTGTGTGAGTGTGAGTGCAAGTCTGTGTGTGGGAGTGTGAGTGTGAGAGTGTTTGTGAGAGTGTGTGTGAGAGTGTTTGCGAGAGTGTGTGTGTGTGACAGTATGTGTGTGTGAGTGTGTGTTTGTGAGTCTGTGTGTGAGAGAGAGTATGTGTGAGAGAGAGTGTGTATCTGTGAGGGTCTGTCTGTGATTATGTGTCTGTGAGAGTGTGTGTGAGGGTGTGTGAGAGTTTGTGTGAGAGTGTGTGTGAGAAAGAGTATGTGTGTGTAACTGTGTTGTTGTCAGTATGTGTGAGAGACAGTTTGTGTCTGTGAGTGTGTGTCTGTGAGCATGGGTGAGAGTGTGTGTGTGAGTGTGAGTTTGTGTGAGAGTATGTGTGTGTGTGTGTGTGTGTGTGTGTGCGAGGGTGTGTGAGTGAGTGTTCGTGGGTAAGTGTCCGTGTGCGAGTGTGCATGCATGTGAGACTTTGTGTGAGAGTGTGAGACTGTGTATGAGAGAGTGTGAGAGTGTGTGAGTGTATGTGAGTGTGATTGTGAGAGTTTGTGTGAGAATGTGTGTGAGAGTGTGTGTTTGTGTGAGTATGTGTGTGTGTGTGTTTGTGAGTGTGTGTTAGTGTGTGTGAGAGAGAATGTGTGTCTGTGAGTGTGTGTCTTTGAGTGTGTGTCTGTGAGTATGTGTGAGAGTGCGTGAGTGTGAGTGTGAGAGTGTGAGTGTGTGTGTGAGAGTGTGTGTCAGTATGAGTTTGAGTGTTTGTGAGAGTGTTTGTGAGAGTGAGTGTGAGAGTGTTTGCGAGAGTGTGTGTGTGTGATAGTATGTGTGTGTGAGTGTGTGTGTGAGAGAGAGTGTGTGTGAAAGAGAGTTTGGATCTGTGAGTGTCTGTCTGTGAGTGTGTGTCAGTGAGGGTGTGTGTGAGTGTGTATGTGTGACTGTGTGCGAAGGTGTGTGAGTGAGTGTGCGTGCATGCGTGAGTGTGCATGCATGAGAGATTGTGCGTGGGAGAGTGTGTGTCTGTGAGTGTGTGTCTGTGTGAGAGTGTGTGTGAGAGTGTGTGTGAGTGTGTGTGAGATTGTGTGTGTAAGAGTGTGTGTGAGAGTGTGAGTGAGTGTGTATGTGTGACTGTGCATGAGTGTGTGGGAGTGTGTTTGTGAGCATGTGAGAGAGTGAGTGTGCATGCGTGTGTGTGTGAGTTTGAGTGTGAGTGTGTGTGAGTGTGTGTGAGAGTGTGTGTGAGAGTGTTTGTGAGAGAGTTTGTGAGAGTGTGTGTGTGAGAGTGTGTGAGTGTGTGTGCGTGTGAGTGTGTGTGTGTGTGTGTGAGTGTGTGTTGAGAGAGAGTGTGTGTGAGAGTGTGTATGAGAGAGTGTGTGTGAGCTAGAGTGTTTGTCTGTGAGTGTGTGTATGAGTGTGTGAGTTTGAGTATGAGTTTGTGTGTGTGTGTGAGTGTGTGTGAGTGTGAGAGATTTTGTGAGAGTGTGTGTAAGAGTGTTTCTGAGAGTGTGTGTGAGTGTGTGTGTGAGAGTGTGTGTGTGAGTGTGTGTTTATGAGTGTGTGTGTATATGTAAGAGTGTGTTTGAGAGTTTATGTGAGAGTATGTGTGATAGTGTGAGTGAGTCTGCATGTGTGACTGTGCAAGTGAGATTGTGAGAGTTTGTGAGAGTATGTGTGAGTGTGAGAGTGTGTATGAATATGTGTGTGAATGTGTGTGTGAGAGAGAGAGAGTGTGCGTGAGACAGTGTGTGTGTATGTGTGTCTGTGAGTGTGTGAGTGTGTGTGTGAGTATGCGAGTGTGTGTGAGAGAGTGTGTGTCTGTGAGTCTGTGTGTGAGTGTGTGTTTGTGAGTATGTGTGAGAGTGTGTGTGAGAGTGTTTGAGAGGCTGTGTGTTACTGTGAGTGTGTGTCTGTGAGAGTGTGTGTGAAAGTGTGTGTGTGAGTGTGCGAGTGAGTGTGCATGTGTGAATGTGCGTGGGTCAGTGTGCATGCATGAGTGTGCGTGAATGAGTGTGTGTCTGTGAGTGTATGTCTGTGGGAGTGTGTCTGTGAGAGACTGAGTGTGAGAGAGTGTGTGTGAGTGTGTGTGAGAGTGTATGAAAGTATGTGTGAGTGTGTGTGCGTGAGTGTGTGTGTGTGTGTGAGTGCATGAGTGTGTGTGTGTTTGTCTGAGAGAGTGTGCGAGTGAGTGAGTGTGTGTGAGTGAGTGCACTTGTGTGAGTGTGTGAGTGAGTAAGTGTGAATGAGTGTGCGTGTGTGAGCGTGCATGTGTTAGTGTGCATGTGAGAGTGTGAGTGTGTGTGAGTTTGACAGTGTGTGTTAGATTGTGTGTGTGAGAGTGTGTGTGAGAGTGCGTAAGAGGGTGTGTGTGAGAGTTTTTGTGAGAGCTTGTGTGAGTGTGTGAATGTTTGAGTGTCTGTGACTGTTTGTGAGTGTGTGTGAGTGTGCTAGTGAGTGTGCATGTGTGAGTGTGCGTGTTTCAGTGTGGGTGTATGATTGTGCATGCATAACAGAGTGTGTGTCTGTGAGTGTGTGTCTGTGGGTGTATGTCTGTGAGAGAGTGTGTGTGAGAAAGTGTGTGTGTGAGAGTGTGTGTGAGAGTGTGTGAGAGTATGTGAGATTGTCTGTGAGTGAGTGTTTGTGTGTGAGTGCGTGTGCATCAGTGTGTGTGTGTGCAAGTGTGTGTGCGTGAAGGCGTGGGTGTTGTGTCTGAGAGAGTGTGCGAGTGAGTCTGAGTGTGCTTGTCTGAGTGTGCAAGTGAGTGAGAGTGAGTGTGCGTGTGTGAGCGTGCATGTGTTTGTGTGCATGTGTGAGTGAGAGTCTGTGTGAGTGTGTGTGAGCTAGAGTGTCTGTGTGTGAATGTGTGCCTGTGAATGTGTCTCTCTTTGTGTGTGAGAGTGTTTGCGAGAGTGTGTGAGTGTGTCTGTGAGAGAGATTGTGTGTGAGAGAAAGTGTGTGTCTGTGAGTGTGTATCTGTGAGAGTGTGTGTGAGAGTGTGTGTGTGAGTGTGAGAGTGTGTGTGAGTGTGTGAGTGAGTTTGTGTGTGTGGGTGACAGTGTGTGTGAGAGTTTGTGTGAGAATGTGTGTGAGAGAGTGTGTGAGAGTGTGTGTGAGTGTGTGTGAGGGTGCATGCGTGAGTGTGCATGCGTGAGTGAGTGAGTGAGTGGCTGAGCATGTGTGAGTGAGTAGTTGTGTGTGTGAACATGAGTGTGAGAGTGTGGGAGCATGAGTGTGTGAGTGTGAGTGTGTGTGTGTGAGTGTGTGTGAGTGTGAGTGTGAGAGTGTTTCTGAGAGTGTGTGTGAGAGTGTTTGCGAGAGTGGGTGTGTGTGTGTGACAGTATGTGTGTGTGAGTGTGTTTGTGAGAATGTGTGTTAGTTACATTCCTTGTCGGTGAGTGTGCCTCTGTGAGTGTGCGTGTGAGAGTGTGTGTGAGAGTGTGTGAGTGTGTGTGTGAGGGTGTGTTTGTGAGTTTGTGTGAGTGTGTGTGAGAGAGAGTGCGTGAGAGAGAGTATGTGTCTGTGAGTATGATTCAGTGAGAGTGTGTTTGACAGTGTGTGTGTGAGTGTGAGTGTATGTGAGTGTGGGTGAATGTGAGTGTGAGATAGTTTGTGAGAGTGTTTGTGACAGTGTGTGTGAGAGTTTTTGCGAGTTTGTGTGTGTGTGTTTGTGTGTGTGTGCGAGTATGTCTGTGTGAGTGTGTGTTTGTGATTGTGTGTGAGTGTGTGTTTGAGAGTGTGTGTGAGAGAGAGTGTCTATCTGTGAGTGTCAGTGATTGTGTGTCTGTGAGCGTGTGTGTGAGAGTGTGTGTGAGAGTTTGTGTGAGAGTGTGTGTGAGAGAGTGTGTGTGTGTGGTTGTGTGTGAGGGTGTGTGAGTGAGTGTGTGTGCATGCGTGAGTGTGCATGCATGAGAGATTGTGCGTGAGTGAGTGTGTGTCTGTGAGTGTGTGTCTGTGAGAGTGTGTGTGAGTGCTTGTGTGAGAGTGTGTGTGAATATGTGTGTGAGTGTGTGTGGAAGTGTGTGTGTGTGCAAGAGTGTGTGAGAGTGTGTGTGAGTGTATTTGTGAGAGTGTGAGTGAGTGGGTATGTTTGACTGTGCGTGTGAGTGTTTGTGAGTGTGTTTGTGAGCGGGGGTGAGTGTGTGAGTGAGTGTGCGTGTGTGAGTGAGTGAGTGTGAGTGTGTGTGTGTCTGAGTGTGTGTGAGACAGAGTTTGTGTAAGAGAGTGTGTGTGTGTGAGAGAGTGTGTGTGAGCGACAGTGTGTGTCTGTGATTGTGTCTGTGAGTGAGTGTCTGTGAGTGTGTGTCTGTGAGAGAGTGTGTGTGAGAGTGTGTGCCAGTGTGTGAGAGTGTGTGAGAGTGTGTGAATGTGTGAGTGTGAGTGTAGTTTGTGATTGTGAGTGTGTGTGAGTGTGAGGGTGAGAGTGTGTGTAAGAGTGTGTGTGAGAGTGTTTCTGAGAGAGTTGGTGAGAGTGTGTGTGTGAGAGTGTGTGAGTGTGTGTTTGTGAGTGTGTGTGAATGTGTGTTGTGAGAATGTGTGTCTGTGAGAGACAGTGTGCGTGAGAGAGTGTGTGTGAGAGAGAGTTTGTATCTGTGAGCCTCTGTCTGTGAGTGAGTGTCAGTGAGAGTGTCTGTGAGTGTGTGTGAGTGTGAGCATGTGAGAGTGAGTGTGAGAGTGATTGTGTGTGAGAGAGAGTGTGTGTCTGAGTGTGTGTCTGTGAGACAGTATGTTTGAGACTGTGTGTGAGAGGGTGTATAAGAGTCTGTGCGAGAGTCTGTGTGTGCATGTAAGAGTGCGTGTGAGAGTGTGTGTGAGTGTATGTGTGAGACTGTGAGTGAGCGTGTATGTGTGAATGTGCGTGTGAGTGTGTGAGAGTGTGAGAGAGTGGGTGTGATGTGAGTGTGTGTGTGAGTGTGTGTGTTAATGTGTGTGAGTGTGTGTGTGTGTGAGAGAGAGAGTGTCTGTGAGAGTTTCTGTGAGTGTGTTTGTCTGTGAGAGATTGTGTGAGAGTTTGTGTGAGAGTGTGTGTATGTGTGAGTGTCTGTGTGTTTTTGTGAGTGTGTATGTGAGTGTGCGAGTTTGTGTGAGAGAGAGTGTGTGTCTGTGAGTGTGTGAGAGAGTATGGGAGTCTTTGAGTGTGTGTCTGTGAAATTGTGTGTGAGAGTGTGTGTGAGTGAGCAAGTGAGTGTGCATGTGTGCGTGTGTGAGTGTGCAGGTGTCAGTTTGCGTGCATGATTGTGCATGCATGAGAGAGTGTGTGTCTGTGAGTGTGTGTCTGTGGGTGTGTGTCTGTGAGAGTGTGAGTGAGAGGGTGTGTGTGTGAGAGTGCATGAGAGAGAGTGTGTGAGAGTGTGTGCATGAGAGTGTGTGTATGTGTGTGTGTGTGTGAGCATGTGTGACTGAGTGGGTGTGTGTATCTGAGAGAGTGTGCGAGTGAGTGTGAGTGAGTGTGCTTGTGAGAGTGTGCAAGTGAATGAGTGTGCGTGTGTGAGTGTGCAAGTGATTGTGTGTATGTGTGAGTGTGAGTGTGTGTGAGCTAGAGCGTGTGTGTGTGTGTGTCTATGAGTATGTGTGAGAGTGTGTGTGAGTGTGTGTGAGAGTGTGTGAGTGTGAGTGTGAGAGAGATTGTGTGTGAGAGAAAGTGTGTATCTGTGAGAATGTGTGTGAGAGTGTGTGTGTGAGTGTGAGAGTGCGTGTGTGAGTGTGTGTGAGTGTGGGTGAGGGTGTGTGAGAGTGTGTGTGTGTGTGTGTGTGTGAGTGAGTGTGTGTGAGAGAGAGTGTGCGTGAGAGAGTGTGTGTCTGTGAGAGAGTGTGTGTGAGAGTGTGTGTGACTGTGTGTGAGTGTGCATGCGTGAGTGTGCTTGCATATGTGTGTGAGTGAGTGGCTGTACATGTGTGAGTGAGTTGGTGTGTGTGTGTGTGTGTGAGTGTGAGTGTGTGAGTGTGTTTGTGTGAGTGTGCATGTGAGTGTGAGTGTGCGTGTGTGTGTGTGAGTGTGTTTGTCTGTTTGTGTGAGTGTGTGAGTGTGTGTGTGAGAGTGTGTGAGAGTATGTGAGACTGCGTGTGAGTGAGTGTTTGTGTGTGAGTGCGTGTACATGATTGTGTGTGTGCAAGTGTGTGTGCATGAGTGCATGGGTGTTGTGTCTGATAGAGTGTGCGAGTGAGTGTGAGTGTACTTTTATGAGTGTGCAAGTGAGTGAGAGTGAGTGTGCGAGTGTGAGCGTGCATGTGTTTGTGTGCATGTGTGAGTGAGAGTCTGTGTGAGTGTGTGTGAGCTAGAGTGTCTGTGTGTGAATGTGTGCCTGTGAATGTGTCTCTGTTTGTGTGTGAGAGTGTTTGCGAGAGTGTGTGAGTGTGTCTGTGAGAGAGATTGTGTGTGAGAGAAAGTGTGTGTCTGTGAGTGTGTGTCTGTGAGAGTGTGTGTGAGAGTGTGTGTGTGAGTGTGAGAGTGTGTGTGAGTGTGTGAGTGAGTTTGTGTGTGTGGGTGAGAGTGTGTGTGAGAGTTTGTGTGAGAATGTGTGTGAGAGAGTGTGTGAGAGTGTGTGTGAGTGTGTGTGAGGGTGCATGCATGAGTGTGCATGCGTGAGTGAGTGAGTGAGTGGCTGAGCATGTGTGAGTGAGTAGTTGTGTGTGTGAACATGAGTGTGAGAGTGTGGGAGCATGAGTGTGTGAGTGTGAGTGTGTGTGTGTGAGTGTGTGTGAGTGTGAGTGTGAGAGTGTTTCTGAGAGTGTGTGTGAGAGTGTTTGCGAGAGTGGGTGTGTGTGTGTGACAGTATGTGTGTGTGAGTGTGTTTGTGAGAATGTGTGCGTGTGAGTGTGTGTGAGAGGGAGTGTTTGCGAGAGATTGTGTGTTAGTTACATTCCTTGTCAGTGAGTGTGCCTCTGTGAGTGTGCGTGTGAGAGTGTGTGTGAGAGTGTGTGAGTGTGTGTGTGAGGGTGTGTTTGTGAGTTTGTGTGTGTGTGTGAGAGAGAGTGCGTGAGAGAGAGTATGTGTCTGTGAGTATGATTCAGTGAGAGTGTGTTTGACAGTGTGTGTGTGAGTGTGAGTGTATGTGAGTGTGGGTGAATGTGAGTGTGAGATAGTTTGTGAGAGTGTTTGTGACAGTGTGTGTGAGAGTTTTTGCGAGTTTGTGTGTGTGTGTTTGTGTGTGTGTGCGAGTATGTCTGTGTGAGTGTGTGTTTGTGATTGTGTGTGAGTGTGTGTTTGAGAGTGTGTGTGAGAGAGAGTGTCTATCTGTGAGTGTCAGTGATTGTGTGTCTGTGAGCGTGTGTGTGAGAGTGTGTGTGAGAGTTTGTGTGAGAGTGTGTGTGAGAGAGTGTGTGTGTGTGGTTGTGTGTGAGGGTGTGTGAGTGAGTGTGTGTGCATGCGTGAGTGTGCATGCATGAGAGATTGTGCGTGAGTGAGTGTGTGTCTGTGAGTGTGTGTCTGTGAGAGTGTGTGTGAGTGCTTGTGTGAGAGTGTGTGTGAATATGTGTGTGAGTGTGTGTGGAAGTGTGTGTGTGTGTAAGAGTGTGTGAGAGTGTGTGTGAGTGTATTTGTGAGAGTGTGAGTGAGTGGGTATGTGTGACTGTGCGTGTGAGTGTTTGTGAGTGTGTTTGTGAGCGGGGGTGAGTGTGTGAGTGAGTGTGCGTGTGTGAGTGAGTGAGTGTGAGTGTGTGTGTGTCTGAGTGTGTGTGAGACAGAGTTTGTGTAAGAGAGTGTGTGTGTGTGAGAGAGTGTGTGTGAGCGACAGTGTGTGTCTGTGATTGTGTCTGTGAGTGAGTGTCTGTGAGTGTGTGTCTGTGAGAGAGTGTGTGTGAGAGTGTGTGCCAGTGTGTGAGAGTGTGTGAATGTGTGAGTGTGAGTGTAGTTTGTGATTGTGAGTGTGTGTGAGTGTGAGGGTGAGAGTGTGTGTAAGAGTGTGTGTGAGAGTGTTTCTGAGAGAGTTGGTGAGAGTGTGTGTGTGAGAGTGTGTGAGTGTGTGTTTGTGAGTGTGTGTGAATGTGTGTTGTGAGAATGTGTGTCTGTGAGAGACAGTGTGCGTGAGAGAGTGTGTGTGAGAGAGAGTTTGTATCTGTGAGCCTCTGTCTGTGAGTGAGTGTCAGTGAGAGTGTCTGTGAGTGTGTGTGAGTGTGAGCATGTGAGAGTGAGTGTGAGAGTGATTGTGTGTGAGAGAGAGTGTGTGTCTGAGTGTGTGTCTGTGAGACAGTATGTGTGAGACTGTGTGTGAGAGGGTGTATAAGAGTCTGTGTGAGAGTCTGTGTGTGCATGTAAGAGTGCGTGTGAGACTGTGTGTGAGAGTATGTGTGAGACTGTGAGTGAGTGTGTATGTGTGAATGTGCGTGTGAGTGTGTGAGAGTGTGAGAGAGTGGGTGTGATGTGAGTATGTGTGTGAGTGTGTGTGTTAATGTGTGTGTGAGTGTGTGTGTGTGTGAGAGAGAGAGTGTCTGTGAGAGTTTCTGTGAGTGTGTTTGTCTGTGAGAGATTGTGTGAGAGTTTGTGTGAGAGTGTGTGTATGTGTGAGTGTCTGTGTGTTTTTGTGAGTGTGTATGTGAGTGTGCGAGTTTGTGTGAGAGAGAGTGTGTGTCTGTGAGTGTGTGTGAGAGAGTATGGGAGTCTTTGAGTGTGTGTCTGTGAAATTGTGTGTGAGAGTGTGTGTGAGTGAGCAAGTGAGTGTGCATGTGTGCGTGTGTGAGTGTGCAGGTGTCAGTTTGCGTGCATGATTGTGCATGCATGAGAGAGTGTGTGTCTGTGAGTGTGTGTCTGTGGGTGTGTGTGCATGAGAGTGTGTGTATGTGTGTGTGTGTGTGAGCGTGTGTGACTGAGTGGGTGTGTGTATCTGAGAGAGTGTGCGAGTGAGTGTGAGTGAGTGTGCTTGTGAGAGTGTGCAAGTGAATGAGTGTGCGTGTGTGAGTGTGCAAGTGATTGTGTGTATGTGTGAGTGTGAGTGTGTGTGAGCTAGAGCGTGTGTGTGTGTGTGTCTATGAGTATGTGTGAGAGTGTGTGTGAGTGTGTGTGAGAGTGTGTGAGTGTGAGTGTGAGAGAGATTGTGTGTGAGAGAAAGTGTGTATCTGTGAGAATGTGTGTGAGAGTGTGTGTGTGAGTGTGAGAGTGCGTGTGTGAGTGTGTGTGAGTGTGGGTGAGGGTGTGTGAGAGTGTGTGTGTGTGTGTGTGTGTGTGTGAGTGAGTGTGTGTGAGAGAGAGTGTGCATGAGAGAGTGTGTGTCTGTGAGAGAGTGTGTGTGAGAGTGTGTGTGACTGTGTGTGAGTGTGCATGCGTGAGTGTGCTTGCATATGTGTGTGAGTGAGTGGCTGTACATGTGTGAGTGAGTTGGTGTGTGTGTGTGTGTGTGAGTGTGAGTGTGTGAGTGTGTTTGTGTGAGTGTGCATGTGAGTGTGAGTGTGCGTGTGTGTGTGTGTGAGTGTGTTTGTCTGTTTGTGTGAGTGTGTGAGTGTGTGTGTGAGAGTGTGTGAGAGTATGTGAGACTGCGTGTGAGTGAGTGTTTGTGTGTGAGTGCATGTACATGATTGTGTGTGTGCAAGTGTGTGTGCGTGAGTGCATGGGTGTTGTGTCTGATAGAGTGTGCGAGTGAGTGTGAGTGTACTTTTCTGAGTGTGCAAGTGAGTGAGAGTGAGTGTGCGAGTGTGATTGTGCATGTGTTTGTGTGCAAGTGTGAGTGAGAGACTGTGTGAGTGTGTGTCAGTTAGAGTGTGTGTGTGTGAGTGTTTGTCTGTGAGTGTAAGTCTGTTTGTGTGTGAGAGTGTTTGTGAGAGTGTGTGAGTGTGTGTGTGAGAGAGATTGTGTGTGAGAGAAAGTGTGTGTCTGTGAGTGTGTGTCTGTGAGAGTGTGTGTGAGAGTGTGTGTGTGAGTGTGAGAGTGTGTGTGAGTGTGTGTGTGAGTTTGTATGTGAGGGTGAGAGTGTGTGTGAGAGTGTGTGTGAGAATGTATGTGAGTGTGTGTGTGTGTGTGTGAGTGTGTATGAGAGAGAGTGTGTGTGAGAGTGTGTGTGAGTGTGTGTGAGGGTGCATATGTGAGTGTGCATCCGTAAGTGTGTGAGTGAGTGGCTGTGCATGTGTGACTGAGTAGTTGTGTGTGTGTGAGCATGAGTGTGAGAGTGTGTGTCTGAGTGTGTGTGAGTGTGTGTGTGTGAGTGTGAGAGTGTTTGCGAGAGTGTGTGTGTGTGACAGTATATGTGTGTGAGTGTGTGTTTGTGAGTCTGTGTGAGTGTGTGGGAGCATGAGTGTGTGAGTGTGAGTGTGTGTGTGAGTATGTGTGAGTGTGAGAGTGTTTGTGAGAGTGTGTGTGTGTGTGACACTATGTGTGTGTGAGTGTGTGTTTGTGAGTCTGTGTGTGTGAGAGAGTGTGTGTGAGAGAGAGTGTGTATCAGTGAGTGTCCGTCTGTGAGTATGTGTCTGTGAGAGTGTGTGTGAGAGTGTGTGTGAGAGTGCGTGAGAGTGTTTGTGAGAGTGTGTGTGTGAGAGAGAGTATGTGTGTGTGAATATGTGGTTGTCAGTGTGTGTGAGAGAGAGTGTGTGTCTGTGAGTGTGTGTCTGTGAGTCTGTGTGAGAGTATGTGTGTGTGTGTGTGTGTGTGTGCGAGGGTGTGTGAGTGAGTGTGCGTGCGTAAGTGTGCTTGTGTGAGTGTGTTTCCATATGAGGCTTTGTGTGAGAGTGTGAGACTGTGTATGAGAGAGTGTGAAAGTGTGTGAGAGTGTGTGAGTGTGAGTGTATGTGAGTGTGATTCTGAGAGTTTGTGTGAGTTTGTGTGAGTGAGTGTGTGTTTCTGAGTGTGTGTTAGTGTGTGTGAGAGAGTGTGTGTGTCTGTGAGTGTGCGTCTGTGAGAGTGCGTGTGAGACTGTGTGTGAGTTTGTGTGTGAGATTGTGTGTGTGTGTGTGAGTGAGTGTGTGTGAGAGAGAGTGTCTGTGAGAGTGTGTGTGAGTGTGTGTGAGGGTGCATGCGTGAGTGTGCATGCGTGAGTGTGTGAGAGAGTGGCTGTGCATGTGTGAGTGAGTAGTTGTGTGTGTGTGAGCATGAGTGTGAGTGTGTGGGAGCATGAGTGTCTGAGTGTGAGTGTGTGTGAGTGTGAGAGTGTTTGTGAGAGTGTGTGTGAGGGTTTGCGAGAGTGTGTGTGTGTGACAGAATGTGTGTGTGTGAGTGAGTTTCTGTGAAAGTGTGCGTGTGAGTGTGTGTGAGAAGACTGTGTGAGTGTGTGTGAGTGTGTGTGTGACGGTGTGTTTGTGAGTTTGTGTGAGTGTGTGTGTGAGAGAGAGTGCGTAAGAGAGAGTGTGTGTCTGTGAGTATGATAGTGAAAGTGTGTGTGTGAGTGTGAGTCTGTGTGAGTGTGGGTGAATGTGAGTTTGAGATAGTTTGTGAGAGTGATTGTGACAGTGTGTGTGAGAGTTTTTGCGAGAGAGTGTGTGTGTGTGTGCGAGTATGTCTGTGTGAGTGTGTGTTTGTGATTGTGTGTGTGTGTGTGTGTGTATGAGAGTGTGTGTGAGAGAGAGTGTCTATCTGTGAGTGTGTGTCTGTGAGCGTGTGTGTGAGAGTGTGTGTGAGAGTTTGTGTGAGTGTGTGAGAGAGTGTGTGTGTGTGATTGTGTGCGAAGGTGTGTGAGTGAGTGTGCGTGCATAAGTGTGCATGCGTGAGTGTGCATGCATGAGAGATTGTGCATGACTGAGTGTGTGTGTGTGTTTGTGTGTCTGTGAGAGAGTGTCCGTGAGAGTGTGTGTGAGTGCTTGTGTGAGAGTGTGTGTGAATATGTGTGTGAGTGTGTGTGGAAATGTGTATGTGTGTAAGAGTGTGAAGAGTGTGTGAGAGTGTGTGTGAGAGTATGTGAGAGAGTGTGAATGAGTGGGCATGTGTGACTGTGCGTGTGTTTGTGAGTGTGTTTGTGAGCGGGGGAGAGTGTGTGAGTGAGTGTGCATGTGTGGGTGAGTGTGTGTATGTGTGAGCATGTGTGAGACAGATTTTGTGTAAGAGAGTGCCTGTATGAGAGAGAGTGTGTGTGAGCATTAGTGTGTGTCTGTGATTGTGTCTGTGAGTGTGTGTCTGTGAGTGTGTGTCTGTGAGAGAGTGTGTGTGAGAGTGTGTGCCAGTGTGTGAGAGTGTGTGAGATTGTGTGAATGTGTGAGTGTGAGTGTAGTGTGTGAGTGTGAGTGTGTGTGAGTGTGAGGGTGAGAGTGTCTGTGAGAGTTTGTGAGCGTGTTTCTGAGAGAGTTTGTGAGTGTGTGTGTGAGACTGTGTGTGAGTGTGTGTGAGCGTGTTTGTGAGCGCGTGTGTGTGTGTGTGAGTGTGTTTTGAGAGAAAGTGTGTGTGAGAGAGAGTGTGTGAGAGAGTATGTGTGAGAGAGAGTTTGTATCTGTGATTGTCTATCTGTGAGAGTGTGTCTGTGAGAGTGTGTGTGAGTGTGAGTGTGTGAGTGTGAGTGTGAGAGTGATTGTGTGTGTGAGAGAGTGTGTGTCTGTGAGTGTGTTTCTGTGAGTGTGTGTCTATGAGAGTGCGTGTGAGAATGTGTGTGAGAGTGTGTGTGAGAGTCTGTGTGAGAGTGTGTGTGTGTGAGAGTGTGTGAGTGAGTGTGCATGCGAAAGTGTGCGTGCGTAAGTGTGTGCTCATGAGAGAGTGAACGTGAGAGAGTGTGTGTCTGCGAGTGTGTGTCTGTGAGACAGTCTGTGTGAGACTGTGTGTGAGAGGGTGTATGAGAGTGTGTGTGAGAGTCTATGTGTGCATGTAAGAGAGCGTGTGAGAGTGTGTGTGAGAGTATGTGTGAGACTGTGAGTGAGTGTGTATGTGTGAATGTGCATGTGAGTGTGTGAGAGTGTGAGAGAGTGGGTGTGAGTGTGAGAGTGTGTATGTGTGTGTGAGAGTGTGTGAGAGTCTGTGAATGTGTGAGTATGAGTGTAGTGTGTGAGTGTGAGTGTGTGTGAGTGTGAGGGTGAGAGTGTCTGTGAGAGTGTGTGTGAGAGTGTTTCTGAGAGAGTTTGTGAGTGTGTGTGTGAGACTGTGTGTGAGTGTGTGTGAGTGAGTTTGTGAGCGCGTGTGTGTGTGTGTGTGAGTGTGTGTTGAGAGAAAGTGTGTGTGAGAGAGAGTGTGTGTGAGAGAGTGTGTGTGAGAGAGAGTTTGTATCTGTGATTGCCTATCTGTGAGAGTGTGTCTGTGAAAGTGTGTGTGAGTGTGTGTGAGTGTGTGAGTGTGATTGTGAGAGTGATTGTGTGTGTGAGAGAGTGTGTGTCTGTGAGTGTGTTTCTGTGAGTGTGTGTCTGTGAGAGTGCATGTGAGAATGTGTGTGAGAGTGTGTGTGAGAGTCTGTGTGAGAGTGTGTGTGTGAGAGAGTGTGCGAGTGAGTGTGCATGCGAAAGTGTGCATGCGTGAGTGTGCGCTCATGAGAGAGTGAGCGTGAGAGAGTGTGTGTCTGTGAGTGTGTTTCTGTGAGACAGTTTGTGCGAGATTGTGTGTGAGAGGGTGTATGAGAGTGCGTGTGAGAGTGTGTGTGAGAGTATGTGTGAGACTGTGAGTGAGTGTGTATATGTGAATTTGCGTGTGAGTGTGCGAGTGTGTGAGAGAGTGGGTGTGAGTGTGAGAGTGTGTGTGAGTGTGTGTGTGAATGTGTTGTGAGTGTGTGCGTGTGTGTGTGAGAGAGAGTCTGTGAGAGAGTTTCTGTGAGTGTGTTTGTGAGAGTTTGTGTGAGAGTTTGTGTGAGAGTGTGTGTATGTGTCAGTGTCTGTGTGTTTTTGTGAGTGTGTATGTGAGTGTGCGAGTTTGTGTGAGAGAGTGTGTCTGTGAGTGTGTGTGAGAAGGTATGTGAGTCTGTGAGTGTGTGTCTGTGAGATTGTGTGTGAGAGTGTGTGTGAGTGAGCAAGTGAGTGTGCGTGTGTGAGTGTGCATGTGTCAGTGTGCGTGCATGATTGTGCATGTATGAGAGTGTGTGTGTCTGTGACTGTGTGTCTTGGGTGTGTATGAGTGAGAGGGTGAGTGTGTGAGAGTGTGTGAGAGTATGTGAGACTGTGTGTGTGTGTGAGTGAGTGCGTGAGTGTGTGTGAGTGCTTGTGCATGAGTGTGTGTGTGTGTGTGTGTGTGTGTGTGTGAGTGTGTGTATGACCGAGTGGATGTGTGTATCTGAGAGAGTGTGCGAGTGAGTGTGAGTGTGCTTGTGTGAGTGTTCAAGTGAGTGAGTGTGCATGTGTGAGTGTGCATGTGATTGTGTGTATGTGTGAGTGTTAGTGTGTGTGAGTATGTGTGAACTAGAGCGTGTGTGTGTGAGTGTGTGTCTGTGAGTGCGTGTGAGAGTGTGTGTGACAGTGTGTGTGAGTGTGTGTCAGTGTGAGAGTGAGAGTGTTTGTGAGAGTTTGTGTGAGAGAGTTTGCGAGAGTGTGTGTGTGTGAGAGAGAGATTGTGTGTGAGAGAAAGTGTGTGTCTGTGAGAGTGTGTGTGAGAGTGCGTGTGTGAGTGTGAGAGTGTGTGTGTGAGTGTGTGTGAGTGTGGGTGGGGGTGTGTGTGAGAGTATGTGTGTGTGTGTGTGTGAGTGAGTGTGTGTGAGAGCGAGTGTGTGTGAGAGTGTGTGTCTGTGAGAGAGTGTGTGTGATAGTGCGTGTGACTGTGTGTGAGTGTGCATGCGTGAGTGTGCATGCATGAGTGTGTGAGTGAGTGGCTGTGCATGTGTGAGTGAGTTGGTGTGTGTGGGTGTGTGAGCGTGAGTGTGAGTGTGTGTGTGTGAGTGTGTGTGTGAGTGTGTTTGTGTGAGTGTGTGTGTGTGAGTGTGAGTGTGTGTGTGTGTTTGTCTGTTTGTGTGAGTGTGTGAGTTTGTGTGAGAGAGGGTGTGTGTCTGTGATTGTGAGTCTGTGAGTGTGTGTCTGTAGGGGATGTGTGTGAGAGTGTGTTTCAGTGTGTGAGAGTGTGTAAAATGTGTGAGTGTGAATGAAGTGTGTGAGTGTGAGTGTGTGTGAGTGTGAGTGTGAGAGTGTGTGTGAGAGTGTTTGTGAGAGAGTTTGTGAGAGTATATGTGTGTTTGTGTGAGTATGTGTTTGTGAGCGTGTTTCTGTGTGTGTGAGTGTGTGTTGAGAGAAAGTGTATGTGAGAGAGAGTGTGTGTAAGAGAGTGTTTTTGAGCTAGAGTGTGTGTCTGTGAGTGTTTGTGAGAGTGTGTGTGAGAGTGTTTGTGAGAGAGTTTGTGAGAGTGTCTGTGTTAGAGTGTGTGTGTGTGTGTGTGTGTGTGTTTGTGAGTGTGTGTGTGTGTGAGTGTGTGTTGAGAGAGAGAGTGTGTGTGAGAGAGAGTGTGAGTGAGAGAGTGTGTGGGAGCTAGAGAGTGTGTCTGTGAGTGTGTGTCTGTGAGTGTGTGTCTGTGAGTGTTTGTGAGAGTGTGTGAGAGAGTGTATATGAGAGTGTGTGAGTGTGAGTGTGTGAGTGTGAGTGTGAGAGTGTTTCTGTGTGAGAGAGAGTGTGTGTCTGTGGGTGTGTGTCTGTGAGTGTGTGTCCGTGAGTGTGTGTCCGTGAGAGTGTGTGTGAGAGTGTGTGTGAGAGTGTGTGTGTGTGTGAGTGTGTGTGAGTGTGCATGTGGAAATGGGCATGCGTGAGTGTGCACATGAGAGTGTGAGTGTGAGAGAGTTTGTGTCTGTGAGTGTGTGTCTGTGAGACAGTTTGTGTGAGACTGTGTGTGAGAGGTTGTGTGAGAGTGCGTGTGAGAGTATGTGTGAGACTGTGAGTGTGCATGTTTGACTGTGCGTTTGAGTGTGTGAGAATGTGTGTGAGTGTGAGAGTGTGTGTGAGAGTGTGTATGAATGTGTTTGTGAGAGTGTGTGTGTGTGAGAGAGAGAGACTGTCTGTGAGTGAGTGTCTGTGAGTGTGTTTGTCTGTGAGAGTTTGTGTGAGAGTTTGTGTGAGTGTGTTAATGTTTGAGTGTCTGTGACTGTTTGTGAGTGTGTGTGTGAGTGTGCAAGTGAGTGTGCGTGTGTGAGTGTGCATGTGTCAGTGTGGGTGCATGATTGTGCATGCATAAGAAATTGTGTGTCTGTGAGTGTGTGTCTGTGAGAGAGTGTCTGTGAGAGAGTGTGTGTGAGAGTGTGTGGGTGTGTGTGAGAGATTGTGGTTCAGCTAGATTCCTTGTCGGTGAGTGTGTGTCTGTGAGTGTGCATGTGAGAGTTTGTGTGAGAGTGTGTTTGTGAGTTTGTGTGAGTGTGTGTGTGAGAGAGAATGCGTGAGAGAAAGTCTGTGTCTGTGAGTATGATTCAGTGAGAGTGTGTGTGTGAGTGTGAGTGTGTGTGAGTGTGAGTGAATGTGAGTTTGAGATAGTTTGTGAGAGTGTTTGTGACAATGTGTGTGAGTTTGTGTGAGAGTGTGTGTGAGAGAGTGTGTGTGTGTGATTGTGTGCGAGGGTGTACGAGTGAGTGTGCATGCATAAGTGTGCATGCGTGATTGTGCATGCATGAGAGATTGTGCGTGAGAGAGTGTGTGTCTGTGAGTGTGTGTCTGTGAGAGATTGTCTGTGAGAATGTGTGTGAGTGCTTGTGTGAGAGTGTGTGCGAATATGTGAGTGAGTGTGTGTGGAAGTGTGTGTGTGTAAGAGTGTGTGAGAGTGTGTGTGAGAGTATGTGTGAGAGTGTGAGTGAGTGGGCATGTGTGACTGTGCGTGTGAATGTTTGTGAGTGTGTTTGTGAGCAGGCATGAGTGTGTAAGTGAGTGTGCGTGCGTGAGTGAGTGAGTGTGAGAGTGTGTGTGTGTGTGTGAGTGTGTGTGAGACAGAGTTTGTGTAAGAGAGTGTGTGTGTGAGAGAGAGTATGTGTGAGCGACAGTGAGTGTCTGTGATTGTGTCTGTGAGTGTGTGTCTGTGAGTGTGTGTCTGTGAGAGAGTGTGTGTGAGATTGTGTGCCAGTGTGTGAGAATGTGTGAGAGTGTGAGAATGTGTGAGTGTGAGTGTAGTGTGTGGGTGTGAGTGTGTGTGAGTATGAGGGTGAGTGAGTGTGAGAGTGTGTGTGAGAGTGTTTCTGAGAGAGTTTGTGAGAGTGTGTGTGTGAGAGTGTGTGTGTGAGTGTGTGTGAGTGTGTGTTTGTGAGCGTGTGTGTGTGTGTGTGTGAGTGTGTGTTGAGAGAACGTGTGTGTTAGAGAGAGTGTGTGTGAGAGAGTGTGTGTGAGATAGAGTTTGTATCTGTGAGCGTCTGTCTGTGAGTGTGTGTCTGTGAGAGTGTGTGTGAGTATGTGTGAGTGTGAGTGTGTGCGAGTGAGTGTGAGAGTGTTTGTGTGTGAGAGAGAGTGTGTGTCTGTGAGCGTGTGTCTGTGAGTGTGTGTCTGTGAGAGTGCGTGTGAGAATGTGTGTGAGAGTGTGTGACAGTGTGTGAGTGATTGTGCATGCGAAAGTGTGCGTGCGTGTGTGCACTCATGAGAGAGTGAGCGTGAGAGAGTGTGTGTCTGTGAGTGTGTGTCTGTGAGACTGTGTGTGAGGGTGCATGAGAGTGTGTGTGAGAGTCTGTGTGTGCATGTAAGAGTGCGTGTGAGAGTGTGTGTGGAAGTATGTGTGAGACTGTGAGTGAGTGTGTATGTGTGAATGTGCGTGTGAGTGTGTGAGAGTGTGAGTAAGTGTGTGTGTGAATGTGTGTGTGAGTGTGAGTGTCTGTGAGAGAGTTTCTGTGAGTGTGTTTGTATGTGAGTTTGTGTGAGAGTTTGTGTGAGTGTGTGTGTATGTGTGAGTGTCTGTGTGTTTTTGTGAGTGTGTATGTGAGCGTGCGAGTTTGTGTGAGAGAGAGTGTGTGTCTGTGAGTGTGTGAGAGAGGGTAAGTGAGTCTGTGAGTGTGAGTCTGTGAGATTGTGTGTGAGAGTGTGTGTGAGTGAGCAAGTGAGTGTGCATGTGTGTGTGTGCGTGTGTCAGTGCACATGCATGATTGAGCATGCATGAGAGAGTGTGTGTCTGTGAGTGTGTGTCTGTGGGTGTGTGTCTGTGAGAGTGTGAGTGAGAGGGTGTGTGTGTGAGAGTGTGTGAGAGAGTGTATGTGAGATTGTATGAGAGTATGTGAGACTGTGTGTGAATGTGTGTGAGTGAGTGAGTGTGTGCGAGTGCGTGTGCATGAGTGTGTGTGTGTGTGAGTATGTGTGTGTGACTGAGTGGATGTGTGTATCTGAGAGAGAGTGCGAGTGAGTGTGAGTGTGCTTGTGTGAGTGTGCAAATGAGTGAGTGTGCGTGTGATTGTGTGTATGTGTGAGTGTGAGTGTGTGTGAGTGTGTGTGAGCTAGAGCGTGTGTGTGAGTGTGTGTCTGTGAGTGGGTGTGAGAGTGTGTGTAAGTGTGAGAGTGTTTGTGAAAGTTTGTGTGAGAGTGTTTGCGAGAGTGTGTGAGTGTGTGTGTGAGAGAGATTGTGTGTGAGAGAAAGTGTGTGTCTGTGAGTGTCTGTGTGAGAGTGTGTGTGTGAGTGTGAGAGTGTGTGTGTGAGTGTGTGTGTGAGTGTGTGTGTGTGTGAGTGAGGGTGTGTGTGAGAGAGTGTGTGTGTGTGTGTGAGTTAGTGTGTGTGAGAGAGAGAGTGTGTGTGAGAGAGTGTGTGTGAGAATGTGTGTGTGTGTTTGTGTGAGTGTGTGTATGTGAGTGTGTTTGTCTGTTCATGTGAGTGTGTGAGTGCGTGTGAGAGAGTGTGTGTGTCAGATTGTGTGTCTGTGAGTGTGTGTCTGTGAGTGTGTGTCTTTAGGGTGTGTGTTTGATAGTGTGTGCCAGTGTGTGAGAGTGTGTAAAATGTGAGTGCGAGTGAAGTTTGTGAGTGTGAGTGTGTGTGAGTGTGACTGTGAGAGTGTGTGTTAGAGTGTGTGTGAGAGAGTTTGTGAGAGTATCTGTGTGAGAGTGTATGTGTATTTGTGTGAGTATGTGTTTGTGAGCATGTTTGTGTGTGTGTGAGTGTGTGTTGGGAGAAAGTGTGTGTGAGAGAGAGTGTGTGTAAGTGATGTGTGTGAGCTAGAGTGTGTGTCTGTGAGTGTTTGTGAGAGTGTGTGCGAGAGTGTTTGTGAGAGAGTTTGTGAGAGTGCGTGTGTTAGAGCGTGTGTGTGAGTGTGTGTGTGTGTGTTTGTGAGCATGTGTGTGTGTGAGTGTGTGTTGAGAGAGAGAGTATGTGTGAGAGAGAGTGTGAGTGAGAGAGTGTGTGTGAGCTACAGTGTGTGTCTGTGAGTGTGTGTCTGTGAGTGTTTGTGAGAGTGTGTGAGAGAGTGTATATGAGAGTGTGTGAGTGTGAGTGTGTGAGTGTGAGTGTGAGAGTGTTTGTGTGTGAGAGAGAGTGTGTGTCTGTGAGTGTGTGTCTGTGAGTGTTTGTGAGAGTGTGTGTGAGAGTGTGTGTGAGAGTGTGTGCGAGAGTGTGTGTGAGAGGGTGTGTGTGTGTGAGTGTGTGCGAGTGTGCATGTGGAAATGGGCATGCGTGAGTGTGCGCGCATTAGAGAGTGAGCGTGAGAGAGTTTGTGTCTGTGAGTGTGTGTGTGAGACAGTTTGTTTGAGACTGTGTGTGAGAGGGTGTGTGAGAGTGCATGTGAGAGTATGTGTGAGACTGTGAGTGTGCATGTTTGACTGTTTGTGAGTGTGTGAGAGTGTGTGTGAGATGAGAGTGTGTGTGAGAGTGTGTGTGAATGTGTTTGTGAATGTGTGTGTGTGTGTGGGAGAGAGAGTGTCTGTGAGTGAGTGTCTGTGAGAGTGTTTGTCTGTGAGATTTTTTGTGGGAGTTTGTGTGAGTATGTGAATGTTTGAGTGTCTGTGACTGTTTGTGAGTGTGTGTGTGAGTGTGCAAGTGAGTGTGTGTGTGTGATTGTGCGTGTGTCAGTGTGGGTGCATGATTGTGAATGCATAAGAGAGTGTGTGTCTGTGAGTGTGTGTCTGTGGGTGTGTGTCTGTGAGAGAGTGTGTGTGAGAAAGTGTGTGTGTGAGAGTGTGTGAGAGTATGTGAGACTGTTTGAGAGTGAGTGTTTGTGTGTGAGTGCGTGTGCATGAGTGTGTGTGTGTGTGTGTAAGTGCGTGGGTGTTGTGTCTGAGAGAGTGTGCCAGAGAGTGTGAGTGTGCTTGTCTGAGTGTGCAAGTGAGTGAGAGTGAGTGTGCGTGTGTGAGTGTGCATGTGTTTGTGTGCATGTGTGAGTGAGAGTGTGTGTGAGTGTGTGTGAGATAGAGTGTGTGTGTGTGAGTGTTTGTCTGTGAATGTGAGTCTGTTTGTGTGTGAGATTGTTTGCAAGAGTGTGTGAGGGTGTGTGTGAGAGAGATTGTGTGTGCGAGAAAGTGTGTGTCTGTGAGTATGTATCTGTGAGAGTGTGTGTGAGAGTGTGTGTGTGAGTGTGTGCGAGAGTGTGTGTGAGAGGGTGTGTGTGTGTGAGTGTGTGCGAGTGTGCATGTGGAAATGGGCATGCGTGAGTGTGCTCGCATTAGAGAGTGAGCGTGAGAGAGTTTGTGTCTGTGAGTGTGTGTCTGTGAGACAGTTTGTTTGAGACTGTGTGAGAGGGTGTGTGAGAGTGCGTGTGAGAGTATGTGTGAGACTGTGAGTGTGCATGTTTGACTGTTTGTGAGTGTGTGAGAGTGTGTGTGAGATGCGAGTGTGTGTGAGAGTGTGTGTGAATGTGTTTGTGAGTGTGTGTGTGAGAGAGAGAGAGTGCCTGTGAGTGAGTGTCTGTGAGAGTGTTTGTCTGTGACAGTTTTTGTGAGAGTTTGTGTGAGTGTGTGAATGTTTGAGTGTCTGTGACTGTGAGTGTGTGTGAGTGTGCAAGTGAGTGTGCGTGTGTGATTGTGCGTGTGTCAGTGTGGGTGCATGATTGTGAATGCATAGGAGAGTGTGTGTCTGTGGTTGTGTGTCTGTGAGAGAATGTGTGTGAGAAAGTGTGTGTGTGAGAGTATGTGAGACTGTGTGTGAGTGAGTGTTTGTGTGTGAGTGCGTGTGCATGAGTGTGTGTGTGTGAGTGCGTGGGTGTTGTGTCTGAGAGAGTGTGCCAGTGAGTGTGAGTGTGCTTGTCTGAGTGTGCAAGTGAGTGAGAGTGAGTGTGTGTGTGTGAGTGTGCATGTGTTTGTGTGCATGTGTGAGTGATAGTCTGTTTGAGTGTGTGTGTGTGAGTGTTTGTCTGTGAGTGTGAGTCTGTTTGTGTGTGAGAGTGTTTGCGAGAGTGTGTGAGGGTGTGTGTGAGAGAGATTGTGTGTGAGAGAAAGTGTGTGTCTGTGAGTGTGTATCTGTGAGAGTGTGTGTGAGAGTGTCTGTGAGTGTGTGTGAGAATGTGTGTGAGAGTGTGTGTGTGTGACTGAGTGTGTGTGAGAGAGAGTGTGTGTGAGTGTGGGTGTGAGTGTGTGTGAGGGTGCATGCGTGAGTGTGCATGCGTGAGTGAGTGGCTGTGCATGTGTGAGTGAGTAGTTGTGTGTGTGTGTGTGTGTGTGTGTGAGTGTGTGTGTGTGAGTGTGTGTGTGTGTGACAGCATATGTGTGTGAGTGTGTGTTTGTGAGTGTGTGTGAGAGTGTGTGTGAGAGTGTGGGAGGATAATTATGTGAGTGTGAGTGTGTGTGTGTGAGTGTGTGTGAGTGTGAGTGTGTTTGTGTGAATGTGTGCATGTGAGTATGTGTGAGAGAGAGTGTGTGCGAGAGATTGTGTGTTAGCTAGATTCCCTGTCGGTGAGTCTGTGTCTGTGAGTGTGCGTGTGAGAGTGTGTGTGAGAGTGTGTGGGTGTGTGTGTGAGAGTGTGTTTGTGAGTTTGTGTGAGTGTGTGTGTGAGAGAGAGTGCATGAGAGAGAGTGTGTGTCTGTGAGTATGATTCAGTGAGAGTGTGTGTGATACCGTGTGTGTGAGTGTGATTGTGTGTGAGTGTGGCTGAATATGAGTGTGAAATAGTTTTTGAGAGTGTTTGTGACAGTGTGTGTGAGAGTTTTTGTGAGAGTGTGTGTGTGTGTGTCTGTGTGCGAGTATGTCTGTGTGAGTGTGTGTTTGTGATTGTGTGTGAGTGTGTGTTTGAGAGTGTGTGTGAGAGAGAGTGTCTATCTGTGAGTGTCTGTCTGTGAGTGTGTGCCTGTGAGCGTGTGTGTGAGAGTGTGTGTGAGAGTTTGTGTGAGAGTGTGTGTGAGAGAGTGTGTCTGTGATTGTGTGCGAGGGTGTGTGAGTGAGTGTGCGTGCCTAAGTGTGCATGCATGAGTGTGCATGCATGAGAGATTGTGCGTGAGAGAGTGTGTGTCTGTGAGTGTGTGTCTGAGAGAGTGTCTGTGAGAGTGTGTGTGAGTGCTCGTGTGAGAGTGTGTGTGAATATGTGTGTGAGTGTGTGTGGAAGTGTGTGTGTGTGTGTAAGATTGTGTGAGAGTATGTGTGAGAGTATGTGTGAGAGTGTGAGTGAGTGGGCATGTGTGACTGTGCATGTGAGTGTTTGTGAGTGTGTTTGTGAGCGGGCATGAGTGTGTGAGTGAGTGTGCGTATGTGAGTGAGTGCGTGTGAGTGTGTGTGTGTGAGTGTGTGGGAGACAGAGTTTGTTTAAGAGAGTGTGTGTGCGACAGAGTGTGTGTGAGCGACAGTGTGTGTCTGTGATTGTGTCTGTGAGTGTGTGTCTGTGAGTGTGTGTCTGTGAGAGAGTGTGTGTGAGAGTGTGTGCCAGTGTGTGAGAGAATGTGTGAGAGTGTGTGAATGTGTGAGTGTGAGTGTACTGTGTGAGTGTGTGTGTGAGTGTGAGGGTGACAGTGTGTGTGAGAGTGTGTGTGAGAGTGTTTCTGAGAGAGATTGTGAGAGTGTGTGTGCCAGAGTGTGTGTGTGAGTGAGTGTGTGTTGAGAGAAAGTGTGTGTGAGAGAGAGTTTGTGTGAGAGAGTGTGTGTGAGAGAGAGTTTGTGTCTGTGAGTGTGTGTCTGTGAGTGTGTGTGTGCGTGTGTGAGTGTGAGTGTGGGAGTGTGAGTGTGAGAGTGTTTGTGTGTGAGAGAGAGTGTGTGTCTGTGAGTGTGTGTCTGTGAGTGTGTGTCTGTGAGAGTGCGTGTGAGAATGTGTGTGAGAGTGTTTGTGAGAGTCTGTGTGAGAGTGTGTGTGTGTGAGAGAGTGTGTGAGTGTGCGTGCGAAAGTGTGCGTGCGTGAGTGCGCTTATGAGAGAGTGAGCGTGAGAGAGTGTGTGTCTGCGTGTGTGTGTCTGTGAGACATTTTGTGTGAGACTGTGTGTGAGAGGGTGTATGAGAGTGTGTGTGAGAGTCTGTGTGTGCATGTAAGAGTGCGTGTGAGAGTGTGTGTGAGAGTATGTGTCAGACTGTGAGTGAGTGTGTATGTGTGAATGTGCATGTGAGTGTGTGAGAGTGTGAGAGAGTGGGTGTGAGTGTGAGAGTGTGTGTGAGTGCGTGTGTGTGAATGTGTGTGTGAGTGTTTGCGTGTGTGTGTGAGAGAGAGAGTGTCTGTGAGAGAGTTTCTGTGAGTGTGTTTGTCTGTGAGAGTTTGTGTGAGAGTTTGTGTGAGAGTGTGTGTATGTGTGAGTGTCTGTGTGTTTTTGTGAGTGTGTATTTGAGTGTGCGAGTTTGTGTGAGAGAGAGTGTGTGTCTGTGAGTGTGTGTGAGAGAGTATGGGAGTCTGTGAGTGTGTGTCTGTGAGATTGTGTGTGAGAGTGTGTGTGAGTGAGCAAGTGAGTGTGCGTGTGTGACTGTGTGTGAGTGTGCGTGCATGATTGTGCATGCATGAGAGAGCGTGTGCCTGTGAGTGTGTGTCTGTGGGTGTGTGTCTGTGAGAGTGTGAGTGAGAGGGTGTGTGAGAGGGTATGTGAGAGTGCGTGTAAGAGTATGTGTGAGACTGTGAGTGTGCATGTTTGACTGTGCATGTGAGTGTGTGAGAGTGTGTGTGAGTGTGAGAGTGTGTGTGAGTGTGTGAATTTGTTTATGAGAGTGTGTGTGTGAGAGAGTGTGGCTGTGAGTGAGTGTCTGTGAGTGTGTTTGTCTGTGAGAGTTTGTGTGAGAGTTTGTGTGAGTGTGTGAATGTTTGAGTGTCTGTGACTGTGAGTGTGTGTGTGAGTATGCAAGTGAGTGTGCATGTGTGAGTGTGCGTGTGTCAGTGTGGGTGCATGATTGTGCATGCATAAGAGAGTGTGTGTCTGTGAGTGTGTGTCTGTGAGAGAGTGTGTGTGAGAAAGTGTATGTGTGAGTGTGTGAGAGAGTGTGTGTGAGAGTATGTGAGACTGTGTGTGAGTGAGTGTTTGTGTGTGACTGCGTGTGCATGAGTGTGTGTGTGTGCAAGTGTGTGTGCGTGAGTGTGTGGGTGTTGTGTCTGAGAGAGTGTGCCAGTGAGTGTGAGTGTGCTTGTCTGAGTGTGCAAGTGAGTGAGAGTGAGTGTGCGTGTGTGAGTGTGCATGTGTTTGTGTGCATGTGTGAGTGAGTGTCTGTGTGAGTGTGTGTGAGCTAGAGTGTGTGTGAGAGAATGTGTGTGCCTGTGAGTGTATGTCTGTGAGAGTGTGTGAGAGTGTGTTTGTGAGTGTGAGAGTGTGTGACAGTGTGTGTGAGTTTGTGTGAGTGTGGGTGAGAGTGTATGTGAGAGTGTGTGTGAGAATGAGTGTGAGAGTGTGTGTGTGTGTGAGAGTGAGTGTGTGTGAGAGAGAGTGTGTGTGAGAGTGTGTGTGTGTGAGGGTGCATGCATGATTGTGCATGCGTGAGTGTGTGAGTGAGTGGCTGTGCATGTGTGAGTGAGTAGTTGTGTGTCTGTGTGTGAGCATGAGTGTGAGAGTGTGTGTGTGACTTTATGTGTGAGTGTGTGTGTGTGTGAGTGTGTGTGTGTGAGTGTGAGAGTGTGTTTGAGAGTGTGTGTGAGTGTTTGCGAGAGTGTGTGTGTGTGTGACAGTATATGTGTGTGAGTGCATGTTTGTGAGTGTGTGTGCGAGGGTGTGTGCGTGAGTGCATTGGTGTTGTGTCTGAGAGAGTGTGCCAGTGAGTGTGAGTGTGCTTGTCTGAGTGTGCAAGTGAGTGAGAGTGAGTGTGCGTGTGTGAGTGTGCATGTGTTTGTGTGCATGTGTGAGTGAGAGTCTGTGTGAGTGTGAGTGTGTGTGTGTGAGTGTGTGTGTGAGAGTGTTTGCGAGAGAGTGTGGGTGTGACAGTATATGTGTGTGAGTGTGTTTATGTGAATGTGTGCGTGTGAGTATGTGTGAGAGAGAGTGTGTGCGAGAGATTGTGTGTTAGCTAGATTCCTTGGCGGTGATTGTGTGTCTGTGACTGTGCATGTGAGAGTGTGTGTGAGAGTGTGTGGGTGTGTGTGAGAGTGTTTTTTGTGAGTTTGTGTGAGTGTGTGTGTGAGAGAGAGTGCGTGAGAGAGAGTGTGTGTCTGTGAGTATGATTCAGTGAGAGTGTGTGTGAGAGTGTGTGTGTGAGTGTGATTGTGTGTGAGTGTGGGTGAATGTGAGTGTGAGATGGTTTGTGAGAGTGTTTGTTGACAGTGTGTGTGAGTTTTTGTGAGTGTGTGTGTGTGTGTGTGAGTATGTCTGTGTGAGTTTGTGTCTGTGATTGTGTGTGAGTGTGTGTTTGAGAGTGTGTGTGAGAGAGTGTCTATCTGTGAGTGTCTGTCTGTGAGTGTGTCTGTGAGCGTGTGTGTGAGAGTGTGTGTGATGGTTTGTGTGAGAGTGTGTGTGAGAGAGTGTGTGTGTGATTGTGTGCGATGGTGTGTGAGTGAGTGTGCGTGCAAAAGTGTGCATGCGTGAGCGTGCATGCATGATAGATTGTGCGTGAGAGAGTGTGTGTCTGTGAGTGTGTGTCTGTGAGAGAGTGTCTGTGAGTGTCTGTGTGAGTGCTTGTGTGAGAGTGTGTGTGAATGTGTGTCAGTGTGTGTGGAAGTGTGTGTGTGTGTAAGAGTGTGTGAGAGTGTGTGTGAGAGTATGTGTGAGAGTGTGAGTGTTTGGGCATGTGTGACTGTGCGTCTGAGTGTTTGTGAGTGTGTTTGTGAGCAGCGTGAGTGTGTGAGTGATTGTGCGTGTGGGAGTGAGTGAGTTTGAGTGTGTGTGTGTGAGTGTGTGTGAGACAGAGTTTGTGTAAGAGAGTGGGTGTGTGAGAGAGAGTGTGTGTGCGACAGCGTGTGTCTGTGATTGTGTCTGTGAGTGTGTGTCTGTGAGTGTGTGTGTGAGAGTGTGTGCCAGTGTGTGAGAATGTGTGAGAGTGTGTGAATGTGTGAGTGTGAGTGTAGTGTGTGAGTGTGTGTGTGTGTGTGTGTGAATGTGAGGGTGAGAGTGTAGTGTGAGAGTGTGTGTGAGAGTGTTTCTGGGAGACTTTGTGAGAGTGTGTGTGTGAGAGTGTGTGTGTGAGTGTGAGTGTGTGTCTGTGAGAAAGTGTGTGTGAGAGAGAGTGTGTGTGAGAGAGAGTTTGTATCTGTGAGCGTCTGTCTGTGAGTGTGTGTCTGTGAGAGTGTGTGTGAGTGTGTGTGTGAGTGTGTGTGTGAGTGTGAGAGTGTTTGTGTGTGAGAGAGAGTGTGTGTCTGTGAGTGTATGTCTGTGAGTCTGTGTCTGTGAGAGTGCGTGTGAGAATGAGTGTGAGAGTGTATGTGAGACTCTGTGTGAGAGTGTGTGTGTGTGTGAGAGTGTGTGAGTGTGAGTGTGAAAGTGTGCATGCGTGAGTGTGCGCTCATGAGAGAGTGAGCGTGAGAGAGTGTGTGTCTGTGAGTGTGTGTCTGTGAGACAGTCTATGTGAGACTGTGTCTGAGAGGGTGTATGAGAGTGTGTGTGAGAGTCTGTGTGTGCATGTAAGAGTGCGTGTGAGAGTGTGTGTGAGAGTATGTGTGAGACTGTGAGTGAGTGTGTATGTGTGAAAGTGAGTGTGAGTGTGTGAGAGTGTGAGAGAGAGAGTGTCAGTGAGAGAGTTTCTGTGAGTGTGTTTGTCTGTGAGAGTTTGTGTGAGAGTTTGTGTGAGAGTGTGTGTATGTGTGAGTGTCTGTGTGTTGTTGTAAGTGTGTATGTGAGTGTGCGAGTTTGTGTGTGAGAGAGTGTGTGTCTGTGAGTGTGTGTGAGAGGGTATGGGAGTCTGTGAGTGTGTGTCTGTGAGATTGTGTGTGAGAGTGTGTGTGAGTGAGCAAGTGAGTGTGCGTGTGTGAGAGTGCATGTGTCAGTGTGCGTGCATGATTGTGCATGCATGAGAGAGTGTGTGTCTGTGAGTGTGTGTCTTGGGTGTGTGTCTGTGAGAGTGTGAGTGAGAGGGTGTGTGTGTGAGAGTGTGTGAGAGAATGTGTGTGAGAGTGAGTGAGAGTATGTGAGACTGTGTGTGAGTGTGTGTGAGTGAGTGAGTGTGTGTGTGCGTGTGCCTGAGCGTGTGTCTGTGTGTGTGTGTGTGTGTGTGAGTGTGTGTGTGTGACTGAATGGGTGTGTGTATCTGAGAGAGTGTGTGAGTGAGTGTGAGTGAGTGTGCTTGTGTGAGTATGCAAGAGAGTGAGTGTGCGTTTGTGAGTGTGCATGTGATCATGTGCATGTGTGAGTGTGAGTGTGTGTGAGCTAGAGTGTGTGTGTGTGTGTGTGAGAGAGAGTGTGAGAGTGTTTGTGAGAGTTTGTGTGCGAGTGTTTGCGAGAGTGTGTGTGTGTGTGTGAGAGAGATTGTGTGTGAGAGTAAGTGTGTGTCTGTGAGAGTGTGTGTGAGAGTGTGTGTGTGTGTGAGAGTGTGTGTGTGAGTGTGTGTGAGTGTTTGAGGGTCTGTGTGAGAGTGTATGTGTGTGTGTGTGAGTGAGTTGTGTGAGAGAGTGTGTGTGAGAGAGTGTGTGTCTGTGAGAGAGTGTGTGTGAGAGTGTGTGTGAGTGTGTATGAGTGTGCATGCGTGGGTGTGCATGCATGAGCGTGTGAGTGAGTGGCAGTGCATGTGTGAGTGAGCTGGTGTGTGTGTGTGTGAGCGTGAGTGTGAGAGAGTGTGTGTGAGTGTGTGTGTGTGTGAGTGTTTGTGTGAGTTTGTGTGTGTGTGAGTGTGAGTGAGAGTGTGTGTGTGAGTGTGTTTGTCTCTTTGTGTGAGTGTGTGAGTGTGTGAGAGAGTGTGTGTGTCTGTGATTGTGTGTCTGTGAGTGTGTGTCTGTGAGTGTGTGTCTGTGAGGGAGTGTGTGTGAGAGTGTGTGCCAGTGTGTGAGAGTGTGTAAAATGTGTGAGTGTGAGTGAAGTGTGTGAGTGTGAGTGTGTGTGAGTGCGACTGTGAGAGTGTGTGTGAGAGTGTTTGTGAGAGAGTTTGTGAGAGTATCTGTGTGAGAGTGTATGTGTGTGCGTGTGAGTGTGTTTGTGAGTGTGTTTGTGTGTGTGTGTGAGTGTGTGTTGAGAGAGAGAGTGTGTGTGAGAGAGAGTGTGAGTGAGAGAGTGTGTGTGAGCTAGAGTGTGTGTCTGTGAGTGTGTGTCTGTGAGTGTTTCTGAGAGTGTGTGTGCGAGTGTATATGAGAGTGTGTGAGCATGAGTGTGTGAGTGTGAGTGTGAGAGTGTTTGTGTGTGAGAGAGAGTGTGTGTCCGTGGGTGTGTGTCTGTGAGAGTGTGTGTGAGAGAGTGTGTGTGAGAGTGTGTGTGTGTGTGTGAGAGTTTGTGAGTGTGCATGTGGAAATGGGCATGCGTGAGTGTGTGCGCATGAGAGAGTGAGTGTGAGAGAGTTTGTGTCTGTGAATGTGTGTTTGAGAGACAGTTTGTGTGAGACTGTGTGTGAGAGGGTGTGTGAGAGTGCGTGTGAGAGTATTTGTGAGACTGTGAGTGAGTGTGCATGTTTGACTGTGCGTGTGAGTGTGTGAGAGTGTGTGAGAGTGTGTGTGAGTGTGAGAGTGTGTGTGAATGTGTTTGTGAGTGTGTGTGTGAATGTGTTTGTCTGTGAGTGTTTGTGTGAGTGTGTGAATGTTTGAGTGTCTGTGACTGTTTGTGAGTGTGTGTGTGGGTGAGTGTGACTGTGAGAGTGTGTGAGAGTGTTGTGAGAGAGTTTGTGAGAGTATCTGTGTGAGAGTGTATGTGTGTGCGTGTGAGTATGTGTTTGTGAGCATGTTTGTGTGTGTGTGAGTGTGTGTTTTGAGAAAGTGTGTGTGAGAGAGAGTGTGTGTAAGAGATGTGTGTGAGCTAGAGTGTGTGTCTGTGAGTGTTTGTGAGAGAGTTTGTGAGAGTGTTTGTGTGTTAGAGAGTGTGTGTGAGTGTGTGTGTGTGAATGTGTGTTTGTGAGCGTGTGTGTGTGTGTGAGTGTGTGTTGAGATAGAGTGTGTGTGAGAGAGAGTGTGAGTGAGAGAGTGTGTGTGAGCTAGAGTGTGTGTCTGTGAGTGTGTGTCTGTGTGTGTTTCTGAGAGAGTGTGTGCGAGTGTATATGAGAGTGTGTGAATGTGAGTGTGTGAGTGTGAGTGTGAGAGTGTTTGCGTGTGATAGAGAGTGTGTGTCCGTGGGTGTGTGTCTGTGAGAGTGTGTGTGAGAGTATGTGTGAGAGTGTGTGTGAGAGTGTGTGTGTGTGAGAGTGTGTGAGTGTGCATGTGGAAATGGGCATGCGTGAGTGTGTGCACATGAGAGAGGGAGCATGGGAGAGTTTGTGTCTGTGAGTGTGTGTTTGTGAGACAGTTTGTGTGAGACTGTGTGTGAGAGGGTGTGTGAGAGTGCGTGTGAGAGTATTTGTGAGATTGTGAGTGAGTGTGCATGTTTGACTGTGCGTGTGAGTGTGTGAGAGTGTGTGAGAGTGTGTGTGAGTGTGAGAGTGTGTGTGAGAGTGTGTGTGAATGTGTTTGTGAGTGTGTGTGTGAATGTGTTTGTGTGTGAGAGTTTGTGTGAGAGTTTGTGTGAGTGTGTGACTGTTTGAGTGTCTGTGACTATTTGTGAGTGTGTGTGTGAGTGTGCAAGTGAGTGTGCATGTGTGAGTGTGCATGTGTCAGTGTGGGGGCATGATTGTGCATGCATAAGAGAGTTTGTGTCTGTGAGTGTGTGTCTGTGGGTGTGTGTCTGTGAGTGAGTGTGTATGAGAAAGCGTGTGTGTGAGAGAGTGTGTGTGAGAGTGTGTGAGAGTATGTGAGACTGTGTGAGAGTGAGTGTTTGTGTGTGAGTGCGTGTGCATGATTGTGTGTGTGTGTGCGAGTGTGTGTGCGTGAGTGCATGGGTGTTGTGTCTGAGAGAGTGTGCCAGTGAGTGTGATTGTACTTGTCTGAGTGTGCAAGTGAGTGAGAGTGAGTGTGTGTGTGTGAGTGTGCATGTGTTTGTGTGCATGCGTGAGTGAGAGTCTGTGTGAATGTGTGTGAGCTAGAGTGTGTCTGTGTGTGAGTGTGTGTCTGTTTGTGTGTGAGAGTGTTTGCGAGAGTGTGTGAGTGTGTGTGTGAGAGAGATTGTGTGTGAGAGAAAGTGTGTGTCTGTGAGTGTGTGTCTGTAAGACTGTGTGTGAGAGTGTGTGTGTGTGAGTGTGAGAGTGTGTCTGAGTGTGTGTGTGAGTTTGTGTGAGTGTGGGTGAGAGTGTGTGTGAGAGTGCGTGCGGGAATGTGTGTGAGAGTGTGTATGTGTGTGTGAGTGAGTGTGTGTGAGAAAGAGTGTGTGTGAGTGTGTGTGAGGGTGCATGTGTGAGTGTGCATGAGTCAGTGTGTGAGTGAGTGGCTGTGCATGTGTGAGTGAGTAGTTGTGTGTGTGTGTGAGCATGAGTGTGAGAGTGCTGGCGAGAGTGTGTGTGTGTGTGACAGTATATGTGTGTGAGTGTGTGTTTGTGAGAGTGTGTGAGTGTGTGTGTGAGAGTGTGGGAGCACCAGTGTGTGAGTGTGAGTGTGTGTGTTTGAGAGTGTGTGTGTGTGTGAGTGTGAGAATGTGTGTGAGAGTGTGTGTGAGTGTTTGCGAGAGAGTGTGTGTGTGCGTGACAGTATATGTGTGTTAGTGTGTCTGAGAGGGTGTGTGAGAGTGTGGGAGCATGAGTGTGTGAGTGTGACTGTGTGTGTGAGCGTGTGTGTGAGAGTGTGAGAGTGCTTGTGAGAGTGTGTGAGATTGTTTGCGAGAGTGTGTGTGTGTGTGTGACAGTATGTGTGTGAGTGTGTTTGTGTGAATTTGTGCGTATGAGTGTGTGTGAGAGAGAGTGTGTGCGAGAGATTGTGTGTTAGCTAGATTCCTTGTCGGTGAGTGTGTGTCTGTGAGTGTGCGTGTGAGAGTGTGTGTGAGAGTGTGTGGGTGTGTGTGTAAGAGTGTGTTTGTGAGTTTGTATGAGTGTGTGTGTGAGAGAGATTGCGCGAGAGAGAGAGTGTGTGTCTGTGACTATGATTCAGTGAGAGTGTGTGTGAGAGTGTGTGAATGTGAGTATGAGATATTTTTATGAGAGTGTTTGTGACAGTGTGCGTGAGAGTTTTTGCGAGAGTGTGTGTGTGTGTGCGAGTATGTCTGTGTGAGTGTGTGTTTGTGAGTGTGTGTGTGTTTGAGAGTGTGTGTGAGAGAGAGTGTCTATCTGTGAGTGTCTGTCTGTGAGTGTGTGTCTGTGAGCGTGTGTGTGAGAGTGTGTGTGAGAGAGTGTGTAGGTGTGATTGTGTGCGAGGGTGTGTGAGTGAGTGTGCATGCATAAGTATGCATGCGTGAGTGTGCATGCATGAGAGATTGTGCGTGAGAGAGTGTGTGTCTGTGAGTGTGTGTCTGTGAGAGAGTGTCTGTGAGAGTGTGTGTGAGTGCTTGTGTGAGAGTGTGTGTGAATATGTGTGTGAGTGTGTGTGGAAGTGTGTGTGTGTAAGAGTGTGTGAGAGTGTGTGTGAGAGTATGTGTGAGGGTGTGAGTGAGTGGGCATGTGTGACTGTGCGTGTGAGTGTTTGTGAGTGTGTTTGTGAGCGGGCGTGAATGTGTGAGTGAGTGTGCGTGTGTGAGTGAGTAAGTGTGAGTGTGTGTGTGTGTGAGTGTGTTTGAGACAGAGTTTGTGTAAGAGAGTGTGTGTGTGCGAGAGAGTGTGTGTGAGCGACAGTGTGTGTCTGTGATTGTGTCTATGAGTGTGTGTTTGTGAGTGTGTTTCTGTGAGAGTGTGTGTGAGACTGTGTGCCAGTGTGTGAATGTGTGAGTGTGAGTGTAGTGTGTGAGTGTGAGTGTGTGTGGGTGTGAGGGTGAGAGTGTTTGTGAGAGTGTGTGTGAGAGTGTTTCTGAGAGAGTTTGTGAGAGTGTGTGTGTGAGAGTGTGTGTGTGAGTGTGTGTGAGTGTGCATTTGTGAGCGTGTGTGTGTCTGAGTGTGTGTTGAGAGAAAGTGTGTGTGCGAGAGAGTGTGTGTGAGAGTGCATGTGAGAGGGAGTTTGTATCTGTGTGCGTCTGTCTGTGTGTGTGTGTCTGTGAGAGTGTGTGTCAGTGTGTGTGAGTGTGAGTGTGTGAGTGTGACTGTGAGAGTGTTTGTGTGTGAGAGAGAGTGTGTGTGTGCGTGTGTGTGACTGTGAGAGTGCATGTGAGAATGTGTGTGAGAGTGTGTGTGAGAGTCTGTGTGAGAGTGTGTGTGTGTCTGAGAGTGTGTGAGTGAGTGTACGTGTGAACGTGTCCGTGCGTGTGTGCACTCATGAGAGAGTGAGCGTGAGAGAGTGTGTGTCTGTGAGTGTGTGTCTGTGAGACAGTTAGTGTGAGACTGTGTGTGAGAGGGTGTATGAGAGTGTGTGTGAGAGTCTGTGTGAGACTGTGAGTGTGTATGTGTGAATGTGCTTGTGAGTATGTGAGAGTGTGAGAGAGTGGGTGTGAGTGTGTGAGTGTGTGTGTAAATGTGTGTGTGAGTGTGTGCGTGTGTGTGTGTGAGAGAGAGAGTGTCTGTGAGAGAGTTTGTGTGAGAGTGTGTGTATGTGTAATTGTCTGTGTATTTTTGTGAGTATGTATGTGAGTGTGCGAGTTTGTGTGAAAGAGAGTGTGAGTCTGTGAGTGTGTGTAAGAGGCTATGTGAGTCTGTGAGTGTGTGTCTGTGAGATTGTGTGTGAGAGTTTGTGTGAGTGAGCAAGTGAGTGTGAGTGTGTGAGTGTGCATGTGACAGTGTGCATGCATAATTGTGCATGCATGAGAGAGTGTGTGTCTGTGAGTGTGTGTCTGTGGGTGTGTGCCTATGAGAATGTGAGTGAGAGGGTGTGAGAGTGAGAGTGTGTGAGATAGTATGTGTGAGAGTGTGTGAGAGTTTGTGAAACTGTGTGTGAGTGTGTGAGTTTGAGTGTGTGTGAGTGCATGTGCATTGAGTGTGTCTGTGTGTGAGTGTGTGTGTGTGACTGAGTGGGTGTGCGTATCTGAGAGAGTGTGCAAGTGAGTGTGAGTGAGTGTGCTTGTGTGTGTGCAAGTGATTGAGTGTGCGTGTGTGTGCATGTGATTATGTGCATGTGTGAGTGTGTGTGAGTGTGTGTGAGCAAGAGCTTGTGTGTGTGTGTGTGTCTGTGAGTGTGTGTGAGAGTGTGTGTGAGAGTGTGTGTGAGATTGTGTGAGTGTGTGTGAGCGTTAGTGTGAGAGTGTTTGTGAGAGTTTGAGTGAGTGCGTGAATGTGTGTGTGAGAGAGATTGTGCGTGAGAGAAAGTGTGTGTCTGTGAGAGTGTGTGTGAGAGTGTGTGTGTGTGAGTGTGAGATTGTGTGTGTGAGTGTGTGTGTGAGTGAGTGTGTGTGAGTGTGGGTGAATGTGAGTGTGAGATAGTGAAAGTGTTTGTGACAGTGTGTGTGAGAGTTTTTGCAAGAGTGTGTGTGTGTGTGTGTGTGTCTGTGTGCGAGTATGTCTGTGTGAGTGTGTGTTTGAGAGTGTGTGTGAGAGAGAGTGTCTATCTGTGAGTGTCTGTCTGTGAGTGTGTGTCTGTGAGCGTGTGTGTGAGAGTGTGTGTGAGAGAGTGTGTGCGTGATTGTGTGCGAGGGTGTGTGAGTGAGTGTGCGTGCATAAGTGTGCATGCGTGAGTGTGCATGCATGAGAGATAGTGCGTGAGATAGTGTGTGTCTGTGAGTGTGTGTCTGTGAGAGAGTGTCTGTGAGAGTGTGTGTGAGTGCTTGTGTGAGAGTGTGTGTGAATATGTGTGAGTGCGTGTGGAAGTGTGTGTGTGTCAGAGTGTGTGAGAGTGTGTGTGAGAGTATGTGTGAGAGTGTGAGTGAGTGGGCATGTGTGACTGTGCGTGTGAGTGTTTGTGAGTGTATTTGTGAGCGGGCATGAGTGTGTGAGTGAGTGTGCATGTGTGAGTGAGTGAGTGTGAGTGTGTGTGTGTGTGAGTGTGTGTGAGACAGAGTTTGTGTAAGAGAGTGTGTGTGAGCGACAGTGTGTGTCTGTGAGTGTGTCTGTGAGTGTGTGTCTGTGAGTGAGTGTGTATGAGAAAGCGTGTGTGTGAGAGAGTGTGTGAGAGTATATGAGACTGTGTGAGAGTGAGTGTTTGTGTGTGAGTGCGTGTGCATGATTGTGTGTGTGTGTGCGAGTGTGTGTGCGTGAGTGCGTGGGTGTTGTGTCTGAGAGAGTGTGCCAGCGAGTGTGATTGTACTTGTCTGAGTGTGCAAGTGAGTGAGAGTGAGTGTGCGTGTGTGAGTGTGCATGTGTTTGTGTGCATGCGTGAGTGAGAGTCTGTGTGCGTGTGTGTGAGCTAGAGTGTGTCTGTGTGTGAGTGTGTGTCTGTGTGTGAGAGTGTTTGCGAGAGTGTGAGTGTGTGTGTGAGAGAGATTGTGTGTGAGAGAAAGTGTGTGTCTGTGAGTGTGTGTCTGTAAGACTGTGTGTGAGAGTGTGTGTGTGTGAGTGTGAGAGTGTGTCTGAGTGTGTGTGTGAGTTTGCGTGAGTGTGGGTGAGAATGTGTGTGAGAGTGCGTGCGGGATGTGTGTGAGAGTGTGTATGTGTGTGTGAGTGAGTGTGTGTGAGAAAGAGTGTGTGTGAGTGTGTGTGAGGGTGCATGTGTAAGTGTGCATGCGTGAGTGTGTGAGTGAGTGGCTGTGCATGTGTGAGTGAGTAGTTGTGTGTGTGTGTGAGAGTGTTTGCGAGAGTGTGTGTGTGTGTGACAGTATATGTGTGTGAGTGTGTGTTTGTGAGAGTGTGTGAGTGTGTGTGTGAGAGTGTGGGAGCACCAGTGTGTGAGTGTGAGTGTCTGTGTTTGAGTGTGTGTGTGTGTGAGTGTGAGAGTGTGTGTGAGAGTGTGTGTGAGTGTTTGCGAGAGAGTGTGTGTGCGTGACAGTTTATGTATGTTAGTGTGTCTGAGAGTGTGTGTGAGAGTGTGGGAGCATGAGTGTGTGAGTGTGAGTGTGTGTGTGTGAGTGTGTGTGTGAGAGTGTGAGAGTGTTTGTGAGAGTGTGTGAGATTGTTTGCGAGAGTGTGTGTGTGTGTGACAGTATGTGTGTGTGAGTGTGTTTGTGTGAATTTGTGCGTGTGAGTGTGTGTGAGAGAGAGTGTGTGCGAGAGATTGTGTGTTAGCTAGATTCCTTGTCGGTGAGTGTGTGTGAGAGTGTGTGTGTGATTGTGTGTGAGAGTGTGTGGGTGAGTGTGCGTGCATGAGAGATTGAGCGTGAGATAGTGTGTGTCTGTGAGTGTGTGTCTGTGAGAGAGTGTCTGTGAGAGTGTGTGTGTGCTGGTGTGAAAGTGTGTGTGAATATGTGTGAGTGTGTGTATGAGTGTGCAAGTGAGTGTGCGTGTGTGAGTGTGCATGTGTCAGTGTGGGTGCATGATTGTGCATGCATAAGAGAGTTTGTGTCTGTGAATGTGCGTCTGTGGGTGTGTGTCTGTGAGTGAGTGTGTATGAGAAAGCGTGTGTGTGAGAGAGTGTGTGTGAGAGTGTGTGAGAGTATGTGAGACTGTGTGAGAGTGAGTGTTTGTGTGTGAGTGCGTGTGCATGATTGTGTGTGCGTGTGCAAGTGTGTGCGTGAGTGCGTGGGTGTTGTGTCTGAGAGAGTGTGCCAGTGAGTGTGCTTGTACTTGTCTGAGTGTGCAAGTGAGTGAGAGTGAGTGTGCGTGTGTGAGTGTGCATGTGTTTGTGTGCATGCGTGAGTGAGAGTCTGTGTGCGTGTGTGTGAGCTAGAGTGTGTCTGTGTGTGAGTGTGTGTCTGTTTGTGTGTGAGAGTGTTTGCGAGAGTGTGAGTGTGTGTGTGAGAGAGATTGTGTGTGAGAGAAAGTGTGTGTCTGTGAGTGTGTGTCTGTAAGACTGTGTGTGAGAGTGTGTGTGTGTGAGTGTGAGAGTGTGTCTGAGTGTGTGTGTGAGTTTGTGTGAGTGTGGGTGAGAGTGTGTGTGAGAGTGCGTGCGGGAATGTGTGTGAGAGTGTGTATGTGTGTGTGAGTGAGTGTGTGTGAGAAAGAGTGTGTGTGAGTGTGTGTGAGGGTGCATGTGTGAGTGTGCATGAGTCAGTGTGTGAGTGAGTGGCTGTGCATGTGTGAGTGAGTAGTTGTGTGTGTGTGTGAGCATGAGTGTGAGAGTGTTTGCGAGAGTGTGTGTGTGTGTGACAGTATATATGTGTGAGTGTGCGTTTGTGAGAGTGTGTGAGTGTGTGTGTGAGAGTGTGGGAGCTCCAGTGTGTGAGTGTGAGTGTCTGTGTTTGAGTGTGTGTGTGTGTGAGTGTGAGAGTGTGTGTGAGAGTGTGTGTGAGTTTGTGTGGGAGGGTGTGTGAGTGAGTGTGCGTGCATAAGTGTGCATGCGTGAGTGTGCATGCATGAGAGATTGTGCATGAGATAGTGTGTGTCTGTGAGTGTGTGTCTGTGAGAGAGTGTCTGTGAGAGTGTGTGTGAGTGCTTGTGTGAAAGTGTGTGTGAATATGTGTGAGTGTGTGTGGAAGTGTGTGTGTGTAAGAGTGTGTGATAGTGTGTGTGAGAGTATGTGTGAGAGTGTGAGTGAGTGGGCATGTGTGACTGTGCGTGTGAGTGTTTGTGAGTGTGTTTGTGAGCGGGCATGAGTGTGTGAGTGAGTGTGCGTGTGTGAGTGAGTGAGTGTGAGTGTGTGTGTGTGAGTGTGTGTGAGACAGAGTTTGTGTAAGAGAGTGAGTGTGTGTGTGAGAGAGAGTGTGTGTGAGCGACAGTGTGTGTCTGTGATTGTGTCTGTGAGTGCGTTTCTGTGAGAGAGTGTGTGTGAGAGTGTGTGCCAGTGTGTGAATGTGTGAGTGTGTGTAGTGTGTGAGTGTGAGTGTGTGTGAATGTGAGGGTGAGAGTGTGTGTGAGAGTGTGTGTGAATGTGTTTGTGAGTGTGTGTGTGTGAATGTGTTTGTCTGTGAGAGTTTGTGTGAGAGTTTGTGTGAGTGTGTGAATGTTTGAGTGTCTGTGACTATTTGTGAGTGTGTGTGTGAGTGTGCAAGTGAGTGTGCGTGTGTGAGTGTGCATGTGTCAGTGTGGGTGCATGATTGTGCATGCATAAGAGAGTTTGTGTCTGTGAATGTGTGTCTGTGGGTGTGTGTCTGTGAGTGAGTGTGTATGAGAAAGCGTGTGTGTGAGAGAGCGTGTGTGAGAGTGTGTGAGAGTATGTGAGACTGTGTGAGAGTGAGTGTTTGTGTGTGAGTGCGTGTGCATGATTGTGTGTGCGTGTGTGAGTGTGTGTGCGTGAGTGCGTGGGTGTTGTGTCTGAGAGAGTGTGCCAGTGAGTGTGATTGTACTTGTCTGAGTGTGCAAGTGAGTGAGAGTGAGTGTGCGTGTGTGTGTGCATGTGTTTGTGTGCATGCGTGAGTGAGAGTCTGTGTGAATGTGTGTGAGCTAGAGTGTGTCTGTGTGTGAGTGTGTGTCTGTGTGTGAGAGTGTTTGCAAGAGTGTGAGTGTGTGTGAGAGAGATTGTGTGTGAGAGAAAGTGTGTGTCTGTGAGTGTGTGTCTGTAAGACTGTGTGTGAGAGTGTGTGTGAGTGTGTGTGTGAGTTTGTGTGAGTGTGGGTGAGAGTGTGTGTGAGAGTACGTGCGGGAATGTGTGTGAGAGTGTGTATGTGTGTGTGAGTGAGTGTGTGTGAGAAAGAGTGTGTGTGAGTGTGTGTGAGGGTGCATGTGTGAGTGTGCATGCGTGAGTGTGTGAGTGAGTGGCTGTGCATGTGTGAGTGAGTAGTTGTGTGTGTGTGTGAGCATGAATGTGAGAGTGTTTGCGAGAGTGTGTGTGTGTGTGACAGTATATGTGTGTGAGTGTGTGTTTGTGAGAGTGTGTGAGTGTGTGTGTGAGAGTGTGGGAGCTCCAGTGTGTGAGTGTGAGTGTCTGTGTTTGAGTGTATGTGTGTGTGAGTGTGAGAGTGTGTGTGAGAGTGTGTGTGAGTGTTTGCGAGAGAGTGTGTGTGCGTGACAGTATATGTGTGTTAGTGTGTCTGAGAGTGTGTGTGAGAGTGTGGGAGCATGAGTGTGTGAGTGTGAGTGTGTGTGTGTGAGTGTGTGTGTGAGAGTTTGAGAGTGTTTGTGAGAGTGTGTAAGATTGTTTGCGAGAGTGTGTGTGTGTGACAATATGTGTGTGTGTGTTTGTGTGAATTTGTGCGTGTGAGTGTGTGTGAGAGAGAGTGTGTGTGAGAGATTGTGTGTTAGCTAGATTCCTTGTCGGTGAGTGTGTGTCTGTGAGTGTGCGTGTGAGAGTGTGTGTGAGAGTGTGTGGGTGTGTGTGTGAGAGTGTGTTTGTGAGTTTGTATGAGTGTGTGTGTGAGAGAGATTGCGTGAGAGAGAGTGTGTGTCTGTGAGTATGATTCAGTGAGAGTGTGTGTGAGAGTGTGTGAATGTGAGTGTGAGATAGTTTATGAGAGTGTTTGTGACAGTGTGCGTGAGAGTTTTTGCGAGAGTGTGTGTGTGTGTGCGAGTATGTCTGTGTGAGTGTGTGTTTGTGAGTGTGTGTGTGTGTGTTTGAGAGTGTGTGTGAGAGAGAGTGTCTATCTGTGAGTGTCTGTCTGTGAGTGTGTGTCTGTGTGCGTGTGTGTGAGAGTGTGTGTGAGAGAGTGTGTGGGTGTGATTCTGTGCGAGGGTGTGTGAGTGAGTGTGCGTGCATAAGTATGCATGCGTGATTGTGCATGCATGAGAGATTGTGCGTGAGAGAGTGTGTGTCTGTGAGTGTGTGTCTGTGAGAGAGTGTCTGTGAGAGTGTGTGTGAGTGCTTGTGTAAGAGTGTGTGTGAATATGTGTATGAGTGTGTGTGGAAGTGTGTGTGTGTAAGAGTGTGTGAGAGTGTGTGTGAGAGTATGTGTGAGGGTGTGAGTGAGTGGGCATGTGTGACTGTGCGTGTGAGTGTTTGTGAATGTGTTTGTGAGCGGGCGTGAGTGTGTGAGTGAGTGTGCGTGTGTGAGTGAGTGAGTGTGAGTGTGTGTGTGTGTGAGTGTGTTTGAGACAGATTTTGTGTAAGAGAGTGTGTGTGTGCGAGAGAGTGTGTGTGAGCGACAGTGTGTGTCTGTGATTGTGTCTATGAGTGTGTGTCTGTGAGTGTGTTTCTGTGAGAGAGTGTGTGTGAGACTGTGTGCCAGTGTGTGAATGTGTGAGTGTGAGTGTAGTGTGTGAGTGTGAGTGTGTGTGAGTGTGAGGGTGAGGGTGAGAGTGTGTGTGAGAGTGTGTGTGAGAGTGTTTCTGAGAGAGTTTGTGAGAGTGTGTGTGTGAGAGTGTGTGTGTGAGTGTGTGTGAGTGTGCATTTGTGAGCGTGTGTGTGTGTGAGTGTGTGTTGAGAGAAAGTGTGTGTGCGAGAGAGTGTGTGTGAGAGTGCATGTGAGAGGGAGTTTGTATCTGTGTGCATCTGTCTGTGTGCGTCTGTCTGTGTGTGTGTGTCTGTGAGATTGTGTGTGAGTGTGAGTGTGTGAGTGTGACTGTGAGAGTGTTTGTGTGTGAGAGAGAGTGTGTGTGTGTGAGTGTGTGACTGTGAGAGTGCATGTGAGAATGTGTGTGAGAGTGTGTGTGAGAGTCTGTGTGAGAGTGTGTGTGTGTCTGAGAGTGTGTGAGTGAGTGTACGTGTGAACGTGTCCGTGCGTGTGTGCACTCATGAGAGAGTGAGCGTGAGAGAGTGTGTGTCTGTGAGTGTGTGTCTGTGAGACAGTTTGTGTGAGACTGTGTGTGAGAGGGTGTATGAGAGTGTGTGTGAGAGTCTGTGTGAGACTGTGAGTGTGTATGTGTGAATGTGCGTGTGAGTATGTGAGAGTGTGAGAGAGTGGGTGTGAGTGTGTGAGTGTGTGTGTAAATGTGTGTGTGTGTGTGCGTGTGTGTGTGAGATAGAGAGAGTGTATGTGAGAGAGTTTGTGTGAGAGTGTGTGTATGTGTAATTGTCTGTGTATTTTTGTGAGTATGTATGTGAGTGTGTGAGTTTGTGTGAGAGAGAGTGTGTGTCTGTGAGTGTGTGTAAGAGGCTATGTGAGTCTGTGAGTGTGTGTCTGTGAGATTGTGTGTGAGAGTTTGTGTGAGTGAGCAAGTGAGTGTGCGTGTGTGAGTGTGCATGTGACAGTGTGCGTGCATAATTGTGCATGCATGAGAGAGTGTGTGTCTGTGAGTGTGTGTCTGTGGGTGTGTGTCTATGAGAGTGTGAGTGAGAGGGTGTGAGAGTGAGAGTGTGTGAGATAGTATGTGTGAGAGTGTGTGAGAGTTTGTGAAACTGTGTGTGAGTGTGTGAGTTTGAGTGTGTGTGAGTGCATGTGCATTGAGTGTGTGTGTGTGAGTGTGTGTGTGTGACTGAGTGGGTGTGCGTATCTGAGAGAGTGTGCAAGTGAGTGTGAGTGAGTGTGCTTGTGTGTGTGCAAGTGATTGAGTGTGCGTGTGTGTGCATGTGATTATGTGCATGTGTGAGTGTGTGTGAGTGTGTGTGAGCAAGAGCTTGTGTGTGTGTGTGTGTGTGTCTGTGAGTGTGTGTGAGAGTGTGCGTGAGAGTGTGTGTGAGATTGTGTGAGTGTGTGTGAGCGTTAGTGTGAGAGTGTTTGTGAGAGTTTGAGTGAGTGCGTGAATGTGTGTGTGAGAGAGAATGTGTGTGAGAGAGATTGTGTGTGAGAGAAAGTGTGTGTCTGTGAGAGTGTGTGTGAGAGTGTGTGTGTGTGTGTGAGTGTGAGATTGTGTGTGTGAGTGTGTGTGTGAGTGAGTGTGTGTGAGTGTGGGTGAATGTGAGTGTGAGATAGTGAGAGTGTTTGTGACAGTGTGTGTGAGAGTTTTTGCGAGAGTGTGTGTGTGTGTGTGTCTGTGTGCGAGTATGTCTGTGTGAGTGTGTGTTTGAGAGTGTGTGTGAGAGAGAGTGTCTATCTGTGAGTGTCTGTCTGTGAGTGTGTGTCTGTGAGCGTGTGTGTGAGAGTGTGTGTGAGAGAGTGTGTGTGTGATTGTTTGCGAGGGTGTGTGAGTGAGTGTGTGTGCATAAGTGTGCATGCATGAGTGTGCATGCATGAGAGATTGTGCGTGAGATAGTGTGTGTTTGTGAGTGTGTGTCTGTGAGAGAGTGTCTGTGAGAGTGTGTGTGAGTGCTTGTGTGAGAGTGTGTGTGAATATGTGTGAGTGTGTGTGGAAGTGTGTGTGTGTAAGAGTGTGTGAGAGTGTGTGTGAGAGTATGTGTGAGAGTGTGAGTGAGTGGGCACGTGTGACTGTGCGTGTGAGTGTTTGTGAGTGTGTTTGTGAGCGGCCATGAGTGTGTGAGTGAGTGTGCGTGTGTGAGTGAGTGAGTGTGAGTGTGTGTGTGAGTGTTTGTGAGACAGAGTTTGTGTAAGAGAGTGAGTGTGTGTGTGAGAGAGAGTGTGTGTGAGCGACAGTGTGTGTCTGTGATTGTGTCTGTGAGTGTGTGTCTGTGAGTGCGTTTCTGTGAGAGAGTGTGTGAGAGTGTGTGTGAGAGTTTGAGTGAGTGCGTGAATGTGTGTGTGAGAGAGATTGTGCGTGAGAGAAAGTGTGTGTCTGTGAGAGTGTGTGTGAGTGTGTGTAGTGTGTGAGTGTGAGTGTGTGTGAGTGTGAGGGTGAGAGTGTGTGTGAGAGTGTGTGTGAGAGTGTTTCTGAGAGAGTTTGTGAGAGTGTGTGTGTGAGAGTGTGTGTGTGTGTGTGAGTGTGCATTTGTGAGCGTTTGTGTGTGTGTGACTGTGTGTTGAGAGAAAGTGTGTGTGCGAGAGAGTGTGTGTGAGAGTGTGTGTGAGAGTTTGTGTGAGAGTGTGTGGGAGAGAGTGTGTGTGTGACTGTGTGCGAGGGTGTGTGAGTGAGTGTGCGTGCATAAGTGTGCATGCGTGAGTGTGCATGCATGAGAGATTGTGCGTGAGGTAGTGTGTTCTGTGAGTGTGTGTCTGTGAGAGAGTGTCTGTGAGAGTGTGTGTGAGTGCTTGTGTGAGAGTGTGTGTGAATATATGTAAGTGTGTGTGGAAGTGTGTGTGTGTAAGAGTGTGTGAGAGTATGTGTGAGAGTGTGAGTGAGTGGGCATGTGTGACTGTGCGTCTGAGTGTTTGTGAGTGTGTTTGTGAGTGGGCGTGAGTGTGTGAGTCAGTGTGCGTGTGTGAGTGAGTGAACGTGAGTCTGTGTGTGTGTGTGAGTGTGAGTGAGCGACAGTGTGTGTCTGTGATTGTGTCTGTGAGTGTGTGTCTGTGAGTGTGTGTCTGTGAGAGAGTCTGTGTGAGAGTGTGTGCCAGTGTGTGAGAATGTGTGAGAGTGTGTGAATGTGTGAGTGTGAGTGTAGTGTGTGAGTGTGTGTGAGTGTGAGGGTGAGAGTGTGTGTGAGAGTGTTTCTGAGAGAGTTTGTGAGAGAGTGTGTGTGAGAGTGTGTGTGTGAGTGTGAGTGTGTGCTGAGAGAAAGTGTGTGTAAGATAGCGTGTGTGTGAGAGAGAGTTTGTATCTGTGAGCGTCTGTCTGTGAATGTGTGTCTGTGAGTGTGTGTGTGAGTGTGCGTGAGTGTGAGAGTGTGAGTGTGAGCGTGAGAGTGTTTGTGTGTGAGAGAGTGTGTGTCTGTGAATGTGTGCCTGTGAGTGTGTCTCTGTGAGTGTGCGTGTGAGAATGTGTGTAAGAGTTTCTGTGAGAGTCTGTGTGAGAGTGCGCGTGTGTGTGAGAGTGTGTGAGTGAGTGTGCATGCAAAGTGTGCGTGCGTTTGTGCACTTATGAGAGAGTGAGCGTGAGAGAGTGTGTGTCTGCGTGTGTGTGTCTGTGAGAAAGATGTGTGAGACTGTGTGTGAGAGGGTGTATGAGAGTGTGTGTTACAGTCTATTTGTGCATGTAAGAGTGTGTGTGACAGTGTGCGTGAGAGTATGTGTGAGACTGTGAGTGAGTGTGTATGTGTGAATGTGCGTGTGAGTGTGTGAGAGTGTGAGAGAGTGCGTGTGAGTGTGAGAGTGTGTGTGAGTGTGTGTGTGTGAGTGTGTGCATGTGTGTGTGAGAGAGAGAGTGTCTGTGAGAGAGTTTCTGTGAGTGTGTTTGTCTGTGAGAGATTGTGTGAGAGTTTGTGTGAGAGTGTGTGTATGTGTGAGTGTCTGTGCATTTTTGTGAGTGTGTATGTGAGTGTGCGAGTTTGTGTGTGAGAGAGTGTGTGTCTGTGAGTGAGTTCGAGAGGGTATGTGAGTCTGTGAGTGTGTGTCTGTGAGATTGTGTGTGAGTGAGAAGGTGAGTGTGCATGTGTGAGCGTGCGTGTGTGTGTGCGTGCATGATTGTGCATGCATGAGAGAGTGTGTGTCTGTGAGTGTGTGTCTGTGGGTCTGTGTCTGTGAGTGTGTGAGTGAGAGGGTGTGTGAGAGGGTGTGTGAGAGTGCGTGAGAGTATGTGTGAGACTGTGAGTGTGCATGTTTGACTGTGCGTGTGAGTGTGTGAGAGTTTGTGTGAGTGTGAGAGTGTGTGTGAGAGTGTGTGTGAATGTGTTTGTGAGTGTGTGTGTGTGAGAGAGAGAGTGTCTGTGAGTGAGTGTCTGTGAGAGTGTTTGTCTGTGAGAGTTTGTGTGAGTGTGTGAATGTTTGAGTGTCTGTGACTGTTTGTGAGTGCGTGTGTGTGAGTGTGCAAGTGAGTTTGGGTGTGCGAGTGCGTGCGTATAAGTGTGGGTGCATAATTGTGCATGCATAAGAGAGTGTGTGTCTGTGAGTGTGTGTCTGTGGGTGTGTGTCTGTGAGAGAGAGTGTGTAAGAAAGTGTGTGTGAGAGTGTGTGAGAATATGTGAGACTGTGTGTGTGAGTGTTTGTGTGTGAGTGCGTGTGCATGAGTGTGTGTGTGTGCGAGTGTGTGTGCGTGAGTGCATTGGTGTTGTGTCTGAGAGAGTGTGCCAGTGAGTGTGAGTGTGCTTGTCTGAGTGTGCAAGTGAGTGAGAGTGAGTGTGCGTGTGTGAGTGTGCATGTGTTTGTGTGCATGTGTGAGTGACAGTCTGTGTGAGTGTGTGTGAGCTAGAGTGTGTGTGTGTGAGTGTGTGTCTGTGAGTGTAAGTCTGTTTGTGTATGAGAGTGATTGCGAGAGTGTGTGAGTGTGTGTATGAGAGAGATTGTGTGTGAGAGAAAGTGTGTGTCTGTGAGTGTGTGTCTGAGAGGGTGTGTGAGAGTGTGTGTGAGTGTGAGAGTGTGTGTGAGTGTGTGTGTGAGTTTGTGTGTCTTTGGGTGAGAGTGTGTGTGAGAGTGTGTGTGAGAATGTGTGTGAGAGTGTGTGAGTGTGTGTGAGTGAGTGTGTGTGAGGGTGCATGCGTGAGTATGCATGCATGAGTGTGTGAGTGAGTGGCTGTGCATGTGTTGGTGAGAAGATGTGTGTGTGTGAGCATGAGTGTGAGAGTGTGTGTGTGAGTTTGTGTGTGAGTGTGTGTGTGTCTGAGTGTGAGAGTCTGTGTGAGAGTGTGTGTGAGAGTGTTTGCGAGAGTGTGTGTGTGTGTGACAGTATATGTGTGTGAGTGTGTGCTTGTGAGAGTGTGTGAGTGTGTGTGTGAGAGTGTGGGAGCACCAGTGTGTGAGTGTGAGTGTGTGTGTGTGAGTGTGTGTGAGTGTGAGTGTGAGAGTGTTTGCGAGAGAGTGTTTGTGTGACAGTTGTGTGTGTGAGTGTGTTTGTGTGAATGTGTGCGTGTGAGTATGTGTGAGAGAGAGTTTGTGCGAGAGATTGTGTGTTAGCTAGATTCCTTGCCGGTGATTGTGTGTCTGTGACTGTGCGTGTGAGAGTGTGTGTGAGAGTGTGTGGGTTTGTGTGAGAGAGTGTGATTGTGAGTTTGTGTGAGTGTGTGTGTGAGAGAGAGTGCGTGAGAGAGAGTGTGTGTCTGTGAGTATGATTCAGTGAGAGTGTGTGTGAGTGTGAGTGAGTGTGAGTGTGGGTGAATGTGAGTGTGAGATAGTTTGTGAGAGTGTTTGATGACAGTGTGTGAGAGTTTTTGCGAGTGTGTGTGTGTGTGTGTGCGAGTATGTCTGTATGAGTGTGTGTTTGTGATTGTGTGTGAGTGTGTGTTTGAGAGTGTGTGTGAGAGAGAGTGTCTATCTGTGAGTGTCTGTGAGTGTGTGTCTGTGAGCGTGTGTGTGAGTGTGTGTGAGAGTTTGTGTGAGAGTGTGTGAGAGAGTGTGTGTGTGTGATTGTGTGCGAGGGTGTGTGAGTGAGTGTGCATGCATAAGTGTGCATGCATGAGTGTGCATGCATGAGAGATTGCGCATGAGAGAGTGCGTGTCTGTGAGTGTGTGTGAGAGAGTGTCTGTGAGAGTGTGTGTGAGTGCTTGTGTGAGAGTGTGTGTGAATGTGTGTGAGTGTGTGTGGAAGTGTGTATGTGTGTAAGAGTGTGTGAGAGTGTGTGTGAGAGTATGTGTGAGAGTGTGAGTGAGTGGGCATGTCTGACTGTGCGTCTGAGTGTTTGTGAGTTTGTTTGTGAGCGGGCGTGAGTGTGTGAGTGATTGTGCATGTGTGAGTGAGTGAGTGTGAGTGTGTGTGTGTGTGTGTGAGTGTGTGTGAGACAGAGTTTGTGTAAGAGAGTGTGTGTGTGAGAGAGAGTGTGAGAGCAACAGTGTGTGTCTGTGATTGTGTCTGTGAGTGTGTGTCTGTGAGTATGTGTCTGTAAGTGAATGTGTGTGAGAGTGTGTGCCAGTGTGTGAGAATGTGTGAGAGTGTGTGAATGTGTGAGTGTGAGTGTAGTGTGTGAGTGTGTATGAGTGTGAGGGTGAGAGTGTGTGTGAGTGTTTCTGAGAAATTTTTTGAGAGTGTGTATGTGAGTGTGAGTGTTTGTTGATAGAAAGTGTGTGTGAGAGAGTGTGTGTGAGAGAGTGTGTGTGAGAGAGAGTTTGTATCTGTGAGCGTCTGTTTGTGAGTGTGTCTGTGAGAGTGTGTGGGAGTGTGTGGGAGTGTGAGTGTGTGAGTGTGAGAGTGTTTGTGTGTGAGAGAGACTGTGTGTCTGTGAGTGTGTGTCTGTGAGAGTGTGAGTGAGAGTGTGTGTGAGAGTGTGTGTGTGAGAGTGAGAGTGTGTATGTGAGTGAGTGTGGGTGAGGGTGTGTGTGAGAGTGTGTGTGTGTGTGTGTGACTGAGTGTGTGTGAGAGCGAGTGTGTGTGAGAGAGTGTGTTTCTGTGAGAGAATTTCTGTGAGAGTGTGTGTGAGTGTGTGTGAGTGTGCATGCGTGAGTGTGCATGCATGAATGTGTGAGTGAGTGGCTGTGCATGTGTGAGTGAGTTGGTGTGTGTGTGTGAGCGTGAGTGTGAGAGAGTGTGTGTGAGTGTGTGTGTCTGTGTTTGTGTGAGTTTGTGTGTGTGTGAGTGTGAGTGTGTGTGTGTGTGTGAGTGAGTGTGTTTGTCTGAATGTGTGAGTGTGTGTGAGAGAGTGTGTGTGTCTGTGATTGTGTGTCTGTGAGTGTGTGTCTGTGAGTGTGCGTCTGTGAGCGTGTGTCTGTGAGAGTGTGAGAGGGTGTGTGCGTGAGAATGTGTGAGAGAGTCTGTATGAGAGTGTGTGAGAGTATGTGAGACTGTGTGTGAGTGTGTGTGAGTGAGTGAGTGTGTGTGAGTGCCTGTGAATGAGTCTGTGTGTGTGTGTGTGTGTGTGTGTGAGTGTGTGTGTGCGACTGGGTGGGTGTGTGTATCTGAGAGAGTGTGCGAGTGAGTGTGAGTGAGTGTGCTTGTGTGAGTGTGCAAGTGAGTGAGTGTGCATGTGTGAGTGTGCATGTGATTGTGTGCATATGTGAGTGTGAGTGTGTGTGAGTGTGTGTGAGCTAGAGCGTGTGTGTGAGTGTGTGTCTGTGAGTGTGTGTGAGAGTGTGTGTGAGAGTGTATGTGAGAGTGTGTGAGTGTGTGTGAGAGTGAGTGTGAGAGTGTTTGTGAGAGTTTGTGTGAGAGTGTTTGTGTGAGAGTGTTTGCGAGAGTGTGTGTGTGAGAGAGATTGTGTGTGAGAGAAAGTGTGTCTGTGAGAGAGTGTCCGTGAGAGTGTGTGTGAGTGTGTGTGAGTGTGCATGCATGAGTGTGTGAGTGAGTGGCTGTGCATGTGTGAGTGAGTTGGTGTGTGTGTGTGTGAGCGTGAGTGTGAGAGAGTGTGTGTGAGTGTGTGTGTGTTTGTGTGTGTGTGAGTGTGACTGTATGTGTGTGTGAGTGAGTGTGTTTGTCTGAATGTGTGAGTGTATATGAGAGAGTGTGTGTGTCTGTGATTGTGTGTCTGTGAGTGTGTGTTTGTGAGAGTGCGTCTGTGAGGGAGTGTGTGTGAGCGTGTGTGCCAGTGTGTGAGAGTGTGTAAAATGTGTGAGAGTGAGCGAAGTGTGTGACTGTGAGTCTGTGTGCGTGTGAGTGTGCGAGTGTGTGTGAGAGTGTTTGTGAGAGAGTTTGTGAGAGTATCTGTGTGAGAGTGTATGTGTGTGTGTGTGAGTATGTGTTTGTGAGCGTGTTTGTGTGTGTGTGAGTGTGTGTTGAGAGAAAGTGTGTGTGAGAGAGAGTGTCTGTATGAGATGTGTGTGAGCTAGAGTGTGTGTCTGTGAGTGCTTGTGAGAGTGTGTGTGAGTGTTTGTGAGAGGGTTTGTGAGAGAGTGTGTGTCAGAGTGTGTGTGTGAGCGTGTGTGTGAGTGTGTGTTTGTGAGCGTGTGTGTGTGTGAGTGTGAGTGTGTGTTGAGAGAGAGAGTGTGAGTGAGAGTGTGAGTGAGAGTGTGAGTGTGAGCTAGAGTGTGTGTCTGTGAGTGTGTGTCTGTGAGTGTGTATCTGTGAGTGTTTGTGAGTGTGTGTGTGCGAGTGTATATGAGAGTGTGCGAGTGTGAGTGTGACAGTGTTTGTGAGAGTGTGTGTGAGAGTGTTTGCGAGAGAGTGTGTGTGTTTCAGTATGTGTGTGTGAGTGTGTTTGTGTGAATGTGTGCGTGTGAGTATGTGTGGGAGAGAGTGTTTGTGAGAGATTGTGTGTTAGCTAGATTCCTTGCTGGTGATTGTGTGTCTGTGACTGTGCGTGTGAGAGTGTGTGTGAGAGTGTGTGTGTGTGTGTGTGAGAGTGTGTTTGTGAGATTGTGTGTGTGTGTGTGAGAGAGAATGCGTGAGAGAGAGTGTGTGTCTGTGAGTATGATTCAGTGAGAGTGTGTGTGAGAGTGTGTGTGTGAGTGTGAGTGTGTGTGAGTGTGGGTGAATGTGAGTGTGAGATAGTTTGTGAGAGTGTTTGTTGACAGTGTGTGTGAGTTTTTGTGAGTGTGTGTGTGTTTGTGTGTGTGTGCGAGTATGTCTGTATGAGTGTGTGTTTGTGAATGTGTGTGAGTGTGTGTTTGAGAGTGTGTGCGAGACAGAGTGTCTATCTGTGAGTGTCTGTCTTTGAGTGTGTGTCTGTGAGCGTGTGTGTGAGAGTGTGTGTGAGAGTTTGTGTGAGAGTGTGTGTGAGAGAGTGTGTGTGTGTGATTGTGTGCGAGGGTGTGTGTGTGAGTGTGCATGCATAAGTGTGCATGCGTGAGTGTGCATGCATGAGAGATTGTGCATGAGAGAGTGTGTGTCTCTGAGTGTGTGTCTGTGAGAGATTGTCTGTGAGAGTGTGTGTGAGTGCTTGTGTGAGAGTGTGTGTGAATGTGTGTCAGTGTGTGTGGAAGTGTGTGTGTGTAAGAGTGTGTGAGAGTGTGTGTGTGTAAATATGCCTGAGAGTGTGTGTGTGGGCATGTGTGACAGTGTGTCTACGTGTTTGTGAGTGTGTTTGTGAGCGGGCGTGAGTGTGTGATTGAGTGTGCGTGTGTGAGTGAGTGAGTGTGAGTGTGTGTGTGTGTGAGTGTGTGTGAGACAGAGTTTGTGAAAGAGATTGTGTGTGTGAGAGAGAGTGTGTGTGATCGACAGTGTGTGTCTGTGATTGTGTCTGTGAGTGTGTGTCTGTGAGTGTGTGTCTGTGAGAGAGAGTGTGTGAGAGTGTGTGCCAGTGTGTGAGAATGTGTGAGAGTGTGTGAATGTGTAAGTGTGAGTGTAGTGTGTGAGAGTGTGTGTGTGTGTGAGTGTGAGGTTGAGAGTGTGTGTGAGAATGTTTCTGAGAGAGTTTGTGAGAGTGTGTTTGTGAGAGTGTGTGTGTGAGTGTGAGTGTGTGTTGAGAGAAAGTGTGTGTGAGAGAGAGTGTGTGTGAGAGAGTGTGTGTGAGAGAGAGTTTGTATCTGTGAGCATCTGTCTGTGAGTGTGTGTCTGTGAGAGTGTGTGTGAGTGTGAGTGTGAGTGTGAGTGTGAGTGTGAGAGTGTTTGTGTGTGAGAGAGAGTGTGTGTGTGTGAGGGTGTGTCTGTGATTGTGTGTCTGTGAGAGTGCGTGTGAGAATGTGTTTGAGAGTGCATGTGAGAGTCTGTGTGAGATTGTGTGTGTGTGAGAGTGTGTGAGTGAGTGTGCATGAGAAAGTGTGCGTGCATGACTGTGCACTCATGAGAGAGTGAGCGTGAGAGAGTGTCTGTCTCCGAGTGTGTATCTGTGAGACAGTTTGTGTGAGACTCTGTGTGAGAGGGTGTATGAGAGTGTATGTGAGAGTCTGTGTGTGCAAGTAAGAGTGCGTGTGAGAGTGTGTGTGAGAGTATGTGTGAGACTCTGAGTGACTGTGTATGTGTGAATGTGCGTGTGAGTGTGTGAAAGTGTGAGAGTGGGTGTGACTGTGAGAGTGTGTGTGTGTGTGAATGTGTGTGTGAGTGTGTGCGTGTGTGTGTGAGAGAGAGAGTGTCTGTGAGAGAGTTTCTGTGAGTGTGTTTGTCTGTGAGAGTTTATGTGAGAGTTTGTGTGAGAGTGTGTGTATGTGTGAGTGTCTGTGTGTTTTTGTGAGTGTGTATGTGAGTGTGCGAGTTTGTGTGTGAGAGAGTGTGTGTCTGTGAGTGTGTGTGAGAGGGTATGTGAGTCTGTGAGTGTGTTCTGTGAGATTGTGTGTGAGAGTGTGTGTGAGTGAGCAAGTGAGTGTGCGTGTGTGAGTGTGCATTTGTCAGTGTGCGTGCATGATTGTGCATGCATGAGAGAGTGTGTGTCTGTGAGTGTGTGTCTTGGGTGTGTGTCTGTGAGAGTGAGTGAGAGGGTGTGTGCGTGAGAGTGTGTGAGAGAGTGTGTATGATAGTGTGTGAGAGTATGTGAGACTGTGTGTGAGTGTGTGTGAGTAAGTGTGTGTGAGTGCGTGTGCATGAGTGTGTGTGTGTGTGTGTGAGAGAGAGTGTGTGTGTGTGTGACTGAGTGGGTGTGTGTATCTGAGAGAGTGTGCGAGTGAGTGTGAGTGTGCTTGTGTGAGTGCGCAAGTGAGTGAGTGTGCGTGTGTGAGTGTGCATGTGATTGTATGCATGTGTGAGTGTGAGTGTGTGTGAGCTAGAGCGTGTTTGTGTGTGTGGGTGTGTGTCTGTGAGTGTGTGTGAGAGTGTGTGTGAGAGTGTATGTGAGAGTGTGTGAGTGTGTGTGAGAGTGAGTGTGAGAGTGTTTGTGAGAGTTTGTGTGAGAGTTTTTGCGAGAGAGTGTGAGATTGTGTGTGAGAGAGATTGTGTGTGAGAGAAAATGTGTGTCTGTGAGAGTGTGTGTGTGAGTGTGCATGCTTGAGTGTGTGAGCGTGTGGGTGTGAGTGTTTGTGTGAGTTTGTGTGTGTGTGAATGTGAGTGTGTGTGTGTTTGTGCGTGTTTGTCTGTTTGTGTGAGTGTGTGAGAGTGTGTGAGAGAGTGTGTGTGTCTGTGATTGTGTGTCTGTGAGTGTGTGTGTGTGTGTGTGAGTGTGTGTTGAGAGAGAGTGTGTGTGTGAGTGTCTGTGTGAGTGAGAGAGTGAGTGTGAGCTAGAGTGTGTGTCTGTGAGTGTGTGTCTGTGAGCGTGTGTCTGTGAGTGTTTGTGAGAGTGTGTGTGCGAGTGTATATGAGAGTGCGTGAGTGTGAGTGTGTGAGTGTGAGTGTGAGAGTGTTTGTGTGTGAGAGAGAGTGTGTGTCCGTGGGTGTGTGTCTGTGAGAGTGTGTGTGAGAGTGTGTGTGAGAGTGTGTGTGTGTGAGTGTGTGTGAGTGTGCATGTGGAAATAGGCATGCGTGAGTGTGCGTGCATGAGAGAGTGAAGGTGAGAGAGTTTGTGTCTGTGAGTGTGTGTTTGTGAGACAGTTTGTGTGAGACTGTGTGTGAGAGTATGTGTGAGACATTGAGTGAGTGTGCATGTTTGACTGTGCGTGTGAGTGTGTGAGAGTGTGTGAGAGTGTGTGTGAGTGTGAGAGTGTGTGTGAGAGCGTGTGTGAATGTGTTTGTGAGTGTGTGTGTGTATGTGTTTGTCTGTGAGAGTTTGTGTGAGAATTTGTGTGAGTGTGTGAATGTTTGAGTGTCTGTGACTGTTTGTGAGTGTGTGTGTGCGAGTATGTCTGTGTGAGTGTGTGTTTGTGAGTGTGTGTGTGTGTTTGAGAGTGTGTATGAGAGAGAGCATCTATCTGTGAGTGCCAGTCTGTGAGTGTGTGTCTGTGAGTGTGTGTGTGAGTATGTGTGTGTGATTGTGTGCGAGGGTGTGTGAGTGAGTGTGCGTGCATAAGTGTGCATGCGTGAGTGTGCATGCATGAGAGATTGTGCATGAGAGAGTGTGTGTCTGTGAGTGTGTGTCTGTGAGAGAGTGTCTGTGAGAGTGTGTGTGAGTGCTTGTGTGAGAGTGTGTGTGAATATGTGTGTGAGTGTGTGTGGAAGTGTGTGTGTGTAAGAGTGTGTGAGAGTGTGTTTGAGAGTATGTGTGAGAGTGTGAGTGAGTGGGCATGTGTGACTGTACGTGTGAATGTTTGTGAGTGTGTTTGTGAGCGGGCATGAGTGTGTGAGTGAGTGTGCATGTGTGAGTGAGTGAGTGTGATTGTGTGTGTGTGTGAGAGTTTGTGAGACAGAGTTTGTGTGAGAGAGTGTGTGTGTGAGAGAGAGTGTGTGTGAGCGACAGTGTGTGTCAGTGATTGTGTCTGAGAGTGTGTCTCTGTGAGTGTGTGTCTGTGAGAGAGTGTGTGTGAGAGTGTGTGCCAGTGCGTGAGAGTGTGTGAGACTGTGTGAATGTGTGAGTGTGAGTGTAGTCTGTGAGTGTGAGTGTGTGTGAGTGTGAGGGTGAGAGTGAGTGTGAGAGTGTGTGTGTGAGTGTGTGTGTGTTTGTGAGCGTGTGTGTGTGTGAGTGTGTGTTGAGAGAACGTGTGTGTGAGAGAGATTGTGTGTGAGAGAAAGTGTGTATCTGTGAGTGTGCGTCTGTGAGAGAGTGTGTGTGAGAAAGTGTGTGTGTGGGAATGTGTCTGAGAGAGTGTGTGTGAGAGTATGTGTGAGTATGTGAGACTGTATGTGAGTGAGTGTTTGTGTGTGAGTGCATGTGCATGAGTGTTTGTATGTGTGCAAGTGTGTGTGCGTGAGTGCATGGGTGTTGTGTCTGAGAGAGTGTGTGAGTGAGTGTGAGTGTGCTTGTCTGAGTGTGCAAGTGAGTGTGCGTCTGTGAGTGTGCATGTGTTTGTGTGCATGTGTGAGTGAGAGTCTGTGTGAGTGTGTGTGTGTGAGTGTGTGTCTGTGAGTGTGTATCTGTTTGTGTTGAGAGTGTTTGCGAGAGTGTGTGAGTGTGTGTGTGAGAGAGATTGTGTGTGAGAGAAAGTGTGTGTCTGTGAGTGTGTGTCTGTGAGAGTGTGTGTGAGAGTGTGTGTGTGAGTGTGAGAGTGTGTGTTAGTGTGTGTGTGAGTTTGTGTGAGTGTGGTTGAGAGTGTGTGTGAAAGTGTGTGTGAGAATGTGTGTGAGTGTGTGTGTGTGAGTGAGTGTGTGTGAGAAAGAGTGTGTGTGAGAGCATGTGTGCGTGTGTGTGAGGGTGCATGTGTGAGTGTGCATGTGTGTGTGTGAGCATGAGTGTGAGAGTGTGTGTGAGAGTGTGTGTGAGTGTGTGTGTGTGTGAGTGTGTGTGTGTGTGAGTGTGAGAGTGTGTGTGAGACTGTGTGTGTGTGTTGGCGAGAGAGTGTGTGTATGTGACAGTATATGTGTGTGAGTGTGTGTTTGTGAGTGTGTGTGAGAGTGTGTGTGAGAGTGTGGGAGCATGAGTTTGTGAGGGTGAGTGTGTGTGTGAGTGTGAGCGTGTTTGTGAGAGTGTGTGAGATTGTTTGCGAGAGTTTGTGTGTGTGTGACAGTATGTGTGTGTGAGTGTGTTTGTGTGAATGTGTGCGTGTGAGTGTGTATGAGAGAGAGTGTGTGTGAGAGATTGTGTGTTAGCTAGATTCCTTGTCGTTGAGTGTGTGTCTGTGAGTGTGCGTGTGAGAGTGTGTGTGAGTGTGTGTGGGTGTGTGTGTGAGAGTGTGTTTGTGAGTTTGTATGAATGTGTGTGTGAGAGAGAATGCATGAGAGAGAGTGTGTGTCTGTGAGTATGATTCAGTGAGAGTGTGTGTGAGAGTGTGTGTGTGAGTGTGAGTGTGTGTGAGTGTGGATGAATGTGAGTGTGAGATAGTTTGTGAGAGTGTTTGTGACAGTGTGAGTGAGAGTTTTTGCGAGATTGTGTGTGTGTGTGCGAGTATGTCTGTGTGAGTGTGTGTTTGTGAGTGTGTGTGAGTGTGTGTTTGAGAGTGTGTGTGAGAGATAGTGTCTGTCTGTGAGTGTGTGTCTGTGAGCATGTGTGTGAGAGTGTGTGTGTGTGATTGTGTGCGAGGGTGTGTGAGTGTGCATGCATAAGTGTGCATGCGTGAGTGTGCATGCATGAGAGATTGTGCGTGAGAGAGTGTGTGTCTGTGAGAGTGTGTCTGTGAGAGAGTGTCTGTGAGAGTGTGTGTGAGTGCTTGTGTGAAAGTGTGTGTGAATATGTGTGTGAGTGTGTGTGGAAGTGTGTGTGTGTAAGAGTGTGTGAGAGTGTGTGTGAGTATGTGTGAGGGTGTGAGTGAGTGGGCATTAGTGACTGTACGTGTGAGTGTTTGTGAGTGTGTTTGTGAGGGGGCGTGAGTGTGTGAGTGAGTGTGCGTGTGTGAGTGAGTGAGTGTGTGTGTGTGTGTGTGAGTGTTTGTGAGACAGAGTTTGTGTAAGAGAGTGTGTGTGTGAGAGAGAGTGTGTGTGAGCGACAGTGTGTGTCTGTGATTGTGTCCGTGAGTGTGTGTCTGTGAGTGTGTGTCTGTGAGAGAGAGTGTGTGAGTGTGTGTGCCAATGTGTGAGAATGCGTGAGAGTGTGTGAATGTGTGAGTGTGAGTGTAGTGTGTGAGAATGTGTGAGTGTGAGGGTGAGAGTGTGTGTGAGAGTGTGTGTGAGAGTGTTTCTGAGAGAGATTGTGAGAGTGTGTGTGTCAGAGTGTGTGTGTGAGTGAGTGTGTGTTGAGAGAAAGTGTGTGTGAGAGAGAGTTTGTGTGAGAGAGTGTGTGTGAGAGAGAGTTTGTGTCTGTGAGTGTGTGTCTGTGAGTGTGTGTGTGCGTGTGTGAGTGTGAGTGTGGGAGTGTGAGTGTGAGAGTGTTTGTGTGTGAGAGAGAGTGTGTGTCTGTGAGTGTGTGTCTGTGAGCGTGTGTGTGAGAGTGTGTGTGTGTGATTGTGTGCGAGGGTGTGTGAGTGAGTGTGCATGCATAAGTGTGCATGCGTGAGTGTGCATGCATGAGAGATTGTGCGTGAGAGAGTGTGTGTCTGTGAGAGTGTGTCTGTGAGAGAGTGTCTGTGAGAGTGTGTGTGAGTGCTTGTGTGAAAGTGTGTGTGAATATGTGTGTGAGTGTGTGTAAGAGAGAGATTGTATCTGTGAGCGTCTGTCTGTGAGTGTGTGTCTGTGAGAGTGCGTGTGAGTGTGTGTGAGTGTGAGTGTGTGAGTGTGAGGGTGAGAGTGTTTGTGTGTGAGAGAGAGTGTGTGTGAGTGTGTGTCTGTGATTGTGTGTCTGTGAGAGTGCGTGTGAGAATGTGTTTGAGAGTGTATGTGAGAGTCTGTGTGAGAGAGTGTGTGTGTGAGAGTGTGTGAGTGAGTGTGCGTGAGAAAGTGTGCGTGCGTGAGTGTGCACTCATGAGAGAGTGAGCGTGAGAGAGTGTCTGTCTCTGAGTGTGTGTCTGTGAGACAGTTTGTGTGAGACTGTGTGTGAGAGGGTGTATGAGAGTGTATGTGAGAGTCTGTGTGCGCATGTAAGAGTGCGTGTGAGAGTGTGTGTGAGAGTATGTGTGAGACTGTGAGTGACTGTTTATGTGTGAATGTGCATGTGAGTGTGTGAGAGTGTGAGAGTGGGTGTGACTGTGAGAATGTGTGTGTGTGCGAATGTGTGTGTGAGTGTGTGCGTATGTGTGTGAGAGAGAGAGTGTCTGTGAGAGAGTTTCTGTGAGTGTGTTTGTCTGTGAGAGTTTATGTGAGTTTGTGTGAGAGTGTGTGTATGTGTGAGTCACTGTTTGTTTTTGTGAGTGTGTATGTGAGTGTGCGAGTTTGTGTGTGAGAGAGTGTGTGTCTGTGAGTGTGTGCGAGAGGGTATGTGAGTCTGTGAGTGTGTGTCTGTGAGATTGTGTGTGAGAGTGTGTGTGAGTGAGCAAGTGAGAGTGCGTGTGTGAGTGTGCATGTGTCAGTGTGCGTGCATGATTGTGCATGCATGAGAGAGTGTGTGTCTGTGAGTGTGTGTCTTGGGTGTGTGTCTGTGAGAGTGTGAGTGAGAGGGTGTGTGCGTGAGAGTGTGTGAGAGAGTGTGTATGATAGTGTGTGAGAGTATGTGAGACTGTGTGTGAGTGTGTGTGAGTGAGTGAGTGTGTGTGAGTGAGTGTGCATGAGCGTGTGTGTGTTTGTGTGTGTGTGTGAGAGTGTGTGTGTGACTGAGTGGGTGTGTGTATCTGAGAGAGTGTGCGAGTGAGTGTGAGTGAGTGTGCTTGTGTGAGTGTGCAAGTGAGTGAGTGTGCGTGTGTGAGTGTGCATGTGATTGTATGCATGTGTGTGTGTGAGTGTGTGTGAGCTAGAGCGTGTGTGTGTGGGGGTGTGTGTCTGTGAGTGTGTGTGAGAGTGTGTGTGAGAGTGTATGTGAGAGTGTGTGAGTGTGTGTGAGAGTGAGTGTGGGAGTGTTTGTGAGAGTTTGTGTGAGAGTTTTTGCGAGAGTGCGTGAGATTGTGTGTGAGAGAGATTGTGTGTGAGAGAAAATGTGTGTCTGTGAGAGTGTGTGTCTGTGTGTGAGTGTGAGAGTGTTTGTGTGAGTGTGTGTGAGTGTGTGTGAGTGTGGATGAGGGTGTGTGAGAGTGTGTGTGTGTGTGTATGAGTGAGTGTGTGTGAGAGAGAGTGTGTGTGAGAGAGTGTGTGTCTGTGAGAGAGTGTCTGTGAGAGTGTGTGTGAGTCTGTGTGTGAGTGTGCATGCGTGAGTGTGCATGCATGAGTGTGTGAGTGAGTGGCTGTGCATGTGTGAGTGAGTTGGTGTGTGTGTGTGTGTGTGTGTGAGCGGGAGTGTGTTTGTGTGAGTTTGTGTGTGTGAGTGTGAGTGTGCGTGTGTGTGTGTGAGTGTGTTTGTCTGTTTGTGTGAGTGTGTGAGTGTGTGTGAGAGATTGTGTGTGTCTGTGATTTTGTGTCTGTGAGTGTGTGTCTGTGAGTGTGTGTCTGTGAGGGAGTGTGTGTGAGAGTGTGTGCCAGTGTGTGAGAGTGTGTAAAATGTGTGAGTGTGAGTGAAGTGTGTGAGTGTGAGTGTGTGTGAGTGTGAGTGTGAGTCTGTGTGAGTGTTTGTGAGAGAGTTTGAGAGTATCAGTGTGAGAGTGTATGTGTGTGTGAGAGTATGTGTTTGTGAGCGTGTTTGTGTGTCTGTGAGTGTGTGTTGAGAGAAAGTGTGTGTGAGAGAGAGTGTGTGTAAGAGAGTGTGTGTGAGCTAGAGTGTGTTTCTGTGAGTGTTTGTGAGACTGTGTGTGAGAGTGTTTGTGAGAGAGTTTGTGAGAGTGTGTGTGTTAGAGTGTGTGTGTGAGTGTGTTTGTGTGAATGTGTGTTTGTGAGCATGTGTGTGTGTGTGAGTGTGTGTTGAGAGAGAAAGAGTGTGAGAGAGAGTGTGAGTGAAAGAGTGTGTGTGAGCTAGAGTGTGTCTCTCTGAGTATGTGTGAGTGTGTGTGTGTGTGACGAAGTGTGTGTGAGAGTGTGTGCCAGTGTGTGAGAGTGTGTAAAATGTGTGAGTGTGAGTGAAGTGTGTGAATGTGTGTGAATGTGAGTGTGAGACTGTGTGTGAGATTGTTTGTGAGAGAGTTTGTGAGAGTATCTGTGTGAGAGTGTATGTGTGTGATTGTGTGAGTATGTGTTTGTGAGCGTGTTGTTGTGTGTTTGAGTGTCTTTTGAGAGAAAGTGTGTGCGAGAGAGAGTGTGTGTAAGAGAGTGTTTCTGAGCTAGAGTGTGTGTCTGTGAGTGTTTGTGAGAGTGTGTGTAAGAATGTTTGTGAGAGAGTTTGTGAGAGTGTGTGTGTTAGAGTGTGTGTGTGAGTGTGTGTGTGTGAGTGTGTGTTTGTGAGCATGTGTGTGTGTGTGTGAGTGTGTGTTGAGAGAGAGTGTGTGTGTGAGAGAGAGTGTGAGTGAGAGAGTGTATGTGAGCTAGAGTGTGTGTCTTTGAGTTTGAGTGTGTGAGTGTGAGTGTGAGAGTGTTTGAGTGTGAGAGAGAGTGTGTGTCTGTGAGTATGTGTCTGTGAGTGTGTATCCGTGAGTGTGTGTCTGTCAGAGTATGTGTGAGAGTGTGTGTGTGAGTGTTTGTGAGTGTGCATGTGGAAATGAGCTTGCGTGAGTGTGCGCGCATGAGAGAGTGAGCGTGAGAGAGTTTGCGTCTGTGAGTGTTTGTCCGTGAGACAGTTTGTGTGAGACTGTGTGTGAGAGGGAGTGTGAAAGTGCATGTGAGAGAATGTGTGAGACTGTGAGTGAGTGTGCATGTTTGACTGTGCATGTGAGTGTGTGAGAGTGTATGTGAGTGTGAGAGAGTGTGTGAGAGAGTGTGTGAATGTGTTTGTGAGTGTGTGTGTGTGTGTGAGAGAGAGCTTGTGTGAGATTTTGTGTGATTGTGTGAATGTTTGAGTGTCTGTGACTGTTTGTGAGTGTGTGTGTGAGTGTGCAAGTGAGTGTGTGTGTGTGAGTGTGCGTGTGTCAGTGTGGGTGCATGATTGTGCATGCATAAGAGAGTGTGTGTCTGTGAGTGTGTCTGTGGGTGTGTGTCTGTGAGAGAGTGTGTGTGAGAAAGTGTGTGTGTGAGAATGTGTGAGAGAGTGTGTGTGAGAGTGTGTGAGCGTATGTGAGACTGTGTGTGTGAGTGTTTGTGTGTGAGTGCGTGTGCATGAGTGTGTGTGTGTGTGTACAAGTGTGTGTGCATGTGTGCGTGGGTGTTGTGTCTGAGAGAGTGTGCTAGTGAGTGTGACTGTACTTGTCTGAGTGTGCAAATGAGTGCGAGTGAGTGTGCGTGTGTGAGTGTGCATGTGTTTGTGTGCATGTGTGAGTGAGAGACTGTGTGAGTGTTTGTGAGCTAGAGTGTGTGTGTGTGAGTGTTTGTCTGTGAGTGTGAGTCTGTTTGTGTGTGAGAGTGTTTGCAAGAGTGTGTGAGTGTGTGTGAGAGAGATTGTGTGTGAGAGAAAGTGTGTATCTGTGAGTGTGTGTCTGTGAGAGAGTGTGTGTGAGAAAGTGTGTATGAGAGTGTGTGTGAGAGAGTGTGTGTGAGAGTGTGTGAGAGTATGTGAGACTGTGTGTGACTGAGTGTTTGTGTGTGAGTGCATGTGCATGAGTGTGTGTGTGTGTGCAAGTGTGTGTGCGTGAGTGCGTGGGTGTTGTGTCTGAGAGAGTGTGCAAGTGAGTGTGAGTGTGCTTGTCTGAGTGTGCAAGTGAGTGTGCATGTGTGAGTGTGCATGTGTTAGAGTCTGTGTGAGTGTGTGTGAGCTAGAGTGTGTGTGTGTGAGTGTGTGTCTGTGAGTGTGTGTCTGTTTGTGTTGAGAGTGTTTGCGAGAGTGTGTGAGTGTGTGTGTGAGAGAGATTGTGTGTGAGAGAAATTGTGTGTGTCTGTGAGTGTGTGTCTGTGAGAGTGTGTGTGAGAGTGTGTGTGTGAGTGTGAGAGTGTGAGTTAGAGTGTGTGTGAGTTTGTGTGAGTGTGGGTGAGAGTGTGTGTGAGAGTGTGTGTGAGAATGTGTGTGAGAGTGTGTGTGTGTGTGAGAAAGAGTGTGTGGGAGAGTATGTGTGAGCGTGTGTGAGGGTGCATGTGTGTGTGTGCATGCGGGAGTGTGTGAGTGAGTGGCTGTGCATGTGTGAGTGAGTAGTTGTGTGTGTGTGTGTGAGCATGAGTGTGAGAGTGCGTAAGAGAGTGTGTGTGAGTGTGTGTGTGTGTGTGAGTGTGAGTGTGAGAGTGTGTGTGAGAGTGTGTGTGAGAGTGTTTGTGAGAGGTTGTGTGTGTGTGACAGTATATGTGTGTGAGTGTGTGTTTGTGAGTGTGTGTGAGAGTGTGTGTGAGAGTGTGGGAGCATGAGTTTGTGAGTGTGAGTGTGTGTGTGTGATTGTGTGTGTGTGTGAGTGTGAGAGTGTTTGTGAGAGTGTGTGAGATTGTTTGCGAGAGTGTGTGTGTGTGACAGTTTGTGTGTGTGTGACAGTATGTGTGTGTGAGTGTGTTTGTGTGAATGTGTGCGTGTGAGTGTGTATGAGAGAGAGTGTGTGTGAGAGGTTGTGTGTTAGCTAGATTCCTTGTCGTTGAGTGTGTGTCTGTGAGTGTGCATGTGAGAGTGTGTTTGTGAGTTTGTGTGAGTGTGTGTGAGAGAGAGAATGCGTGAGAGAGAGTCTGTGTCTGTGAGTATGATTCAGTGAGAGTGTGTGTGAGTGTGTGTGAGTGTGGGTGAATGTGAGTGTGAGATAGTTTGTGAGAGTGTTTGTGACAGTGTGAGTGAGAGTTTTTGCGAGATTGTGTGTGTGTGCGCGAGTATGTCTGTGTGAGTGTGTGTTTGTGATTGTGTGTGAGCGTGTGTGTGAGAGTGTGTGTGAGAGGGTGTGTGTGTGTGATTGTGTGCGAGGGTGTGTGAGTGTATGTGTGTGCATAAGTGTGCATGCGTGAGTGTGCATGCATGAGAGATTGTGCGTGAGAGAGTGTGTGTCTGTGAGTGTGTGTCTGTGAGAGACTGTCTGTGAGAGTGTGTGTGAGTGCTTGTGTGAAAGTGTGTGAATATGTGTGTGAGTGTGTGTGGAAGTGTGTGTGTGTAAGAGTGTGTGAAAGTGTGTGTGAGAGTATGTGTGAGAGTTTGAGTGAGTGGGCATGTGTGACTGCATGTGTGAGTGTTTGTGAGTGTGTTAGTGAGTGGGCGTGAGTGTGTGTGCATGTGTTTGTGTGCATGTGTGAGTGAGAGACTGTGTGAGTGTTTGTGAGCTAGAGTGTGTGTGTGTGAGTGTTTGTCTGTGAGTGTGAGTCTGTTTGTGTGTGAGAGTGTTTGCAAGAGTGTGTGAGTGTGTGTGAGAGAGATTGTGTGTGAGAGAAAGTGTGTATCTGTGAGTGTGTGTCTGTGAGAGAGTGTGTGTGAGAAAGTGTGTATGAGAGTGTGTGTGAGAGAGTGTGTGTGAGAGTGTGTGAGAGTATGTGAGACTGTGTGTGAGTGAGTGTTTGTGTGTGAGTGCATGTGCATGAGTGTGTGTGTGTGCAAGTGTGTGTGCGTGAGTGCGTGGGTGTTGTGTCTGAGAGAGTGTGCAAGTGAGTGTGAGTGTGCTTGTCTGAGTGTGCAAGTGAGTGTGCATGTGTGAGTGTGCATGTGTTTGTGTGCATGTGTGAGTGAGAGTCTGTGTGAGTGTGTGTGAGCTAGAGTGTGTGTGTGTGAGTGTGTGTCTGTGAGTGTGTGTCTGTTTGTGTTGAGAGTGTTTGCGAGAGTGTGTGAGTGTGTGTGTGAGAGAGATTGTGTGTGAGAGAAATTGTGTGTGTCTGTGAGTGTGTGTCTGTGAGAGTGTGTGTGAGAGTGTGTGTGTGAGTGTGAGAGTGTGAGTTAGAGTGTGTGTGAGTTTGTGTGAGTGTGGGTGAGAGTGTGTGTGAGAGTGTGTGTGAGAATGTGTGTGAGAGTGTGTGTGTGTGTGAGAAAGAGTGTGTGGGAGAGTATGTGTGAGCGTGTGTGAGGGTGCATGTGTGTGTGTGCATGCGGGAGTGTGTGAGTGAGTGGCTGTGCATGTGTGAGTGAGTAGTTGTGTGTGTGTGTGTGAGCATGAGTGTGAGAGTGCGTAAGAGAGTGTGTGTGAGTGTGTGTGTGTGTGTGAGTGTGAGTGTGAGAGTGTGTGTGAGAGTGTGTGTGAGAGTGTTTGTGAGAGGTTGTGTGTGTGTGACAGTATATGTGTGTGAGTGTGTGTTTGTGAGTGTGTGTGAGAGTGTGTGTGAGAGTGTGGGAGCATGAGTTTGTGAGTGTGAGTGTGTGTGTGTGATTGTGTGTGTGTGTGAGTGTGAGAGTGTTTGTGAGAGTGTGTGAGATTGTTTGCGAGAGTGTGTGTGTGTGACAGTTTGTGTGTGTGTGACAGTATGTGTGTGTGAGTGTGTTTGTGTGAATGTGTGCGTGTGAGTGTGTATGAGAGAGAGTGTGTGTGAGAGGTTGTGTGTTAGCTATTTTCCTTGTCGTTGAGTGTGTGTCTGTGAGTGTGCATGTGAGAGTGTGTTTGTGAGTTTGTGTGAGTGTGTGTGAGAGAGAGAATGCGTGAGAGAGAGTCTGTGTCCGTGAGTATGATTCAGTGAGAGTGTGTGTGAGTGTGTGTGAGTGTGGGTGAATGTGAGTGTGAGATAGTTTGTGAGAGTGTTTGTGACAGTGTGAGTGAGAGTTTTTGCGAGATTGTGTGTGTGTGCGCGAGTATGTCTGTGTGAGTGTGTGTTTGTGATTGTGTGTGAGCGTGTGTGTGAGAGTGTGTGTGAGAGGGTGTGTGTGTGTGATTGTGTGCGAGGGTGTGTGAGTGTATGTGTGTGCATAAGTGTGCATGCGTGAGTGTGCATGCATGAGAGATTGTGCATGAGAGAGTGTGTGTCTGTGAGTGTGTGTCTGTGAGAGACTGTCTGTGAGAGTGTGTGTGAGTGCTTGTGTGAAAGTGTGTGTGAATATGTGTGTGAGTGTGTGTGGAAGTGTGTGTGTGTAAGAGTGTGTGAAAGTGTGTGTGAGAGTATGTGTGAGAGTTTGAGTGAGTGGGCATGTGTGACTGCATGTGTGAGTGTTTGTGAGTGTGTTAGTGAGTGGGCGTGAGTGTGTGAGAAAGAGTGTGCGTGTGTGAGTGAGTGTGAGTGTGTGTGTGCGTGATTGTTTGTGAGACAGAGTTTGTGTAAGAGAGTGTGTGTGTGAGAGAGAGTGTGTGTGAGCGACAGTGTGTGTCTGTGATTGTGTCTGTGAGTGTGTGTCTGTGAGTGTGTGTCTGTGAGAGAGTGTGTGTGAGAGTGTGTGCCAGTGTGTGAGACTGTGTGAGACTGTGTGAATGTGTGAGTGTGAGTGTAGTGTGTGAGTGTGAGTGTGTGTGAGTGTGAGGGTGAGAGTGAGTGTGAGAGTGTGTGTGAGAGTGTTTCTGAGAGAGTTTGTGAGAGTGTGTGTGTGAGAGTGTGTGTGTGAGTGTGTGTGAGTGTGTGTTTGTGAGCGTGTGTGTGTGTGTGAGTGTGTGTTGAGAGAGCGTGTGTGTGAGAGTTAGAGTCTGTGAGAGAGTGTGTGTGAGAGGGAGTTTGCATCTGTGAGCGTCTGTCTGCGTGTGTGTGTCTGGGAGAGTGTGTGTGAGTGTGTGTGAGTGTGAGTGTGTGACTGTGAGTGTGAGAGTGTTTGTGTGTGAATGAGTGTGTGTGTGTGTGAGTGTGTGTCTGTGAGTGTGTGTCTGTGACAGTGCGTGTGAGAATATGTGTGAGAGTTTGTGTGAGAGTCTGTGTGAGAGTGTGTGTGTTTGTGTGACAGTGTGTGAGTGAGTTTACGTGCAAAAGTGTGCATGCTTGTGTGCGCTCATGAGAGAGTGAGCGTGAGAGAGTGTGTCTCTGTGAGTGTGTGTCTGTGAGACAGTTTGTGTGAGACTGTGTGTGAGAGAACGTATGAGAGTGTGTGTGACAGTCTTGTGCGCATGTAAGAGTGTGTGTGAGAGTGTATGTGAGAGTATGTGTGAGACTGTGAGTGAGTGTGTATGTGTGAATGTGCGTGTGAGTGTGTGAGAGTGTGAGAGAGTGGGTGTGAGAAAGTGTGTGACAGTGAGTTTGTGTGAGAGGGTATGTGAGACTGTGAGTGTGTGTCTGTGAGATTGTGTGTGAGAGTGTGTGTGAGTGAGCAAGTGAGCATGCGTGTTTGAGTGTGCATGTGTCAGTGTGCATGCATAATTGTGCATGCAGGAGAGAGTGTGTGTCTGTGAGTGTGTGTCTGTGGGTGTGTGTCTGTGAGAGTGTGAGTGAGAGGGTGTGAGTGTGAGAGTGTGTGAGAGAGTGTGTGTGAGAGTGTGTGAGAGTGTGTGAAACTTTGTGTGAGTGTGTGAGAGTGAGTGTGTGTGAGTGCATGTGCATTGAGTGTGTGTGTGTGTGTGAGTGTGTGTGTGTGACTGAGTGGGTGTGTGTATCTGAGAGAGTGTGCGAGTGAGTGTGAGTGAGTGTGCTTGTGTGAGTGTGCAAGTGATTGAGTGTGCGTGTGTGTGTGCATGTGATTGTGTGCATGTGTGAGTGTGTGTAAGTGTGTGTGAACTAGAGCGTGTGTGTGTGACTGTGTTTCTGTAAGTGTGTGTGAGAGTGTGTGTGAGAGTGTGTGTGAAATTGTGTGACTGTGTGTGAGTGTGAGAGTGTTTGTGAGAGTTTGTGTGAGAGTGTTTGTGAGATTGTGTGAGTGTGTGTGTGAGAGAGATTGTGTGTGAGAGAAAGTGTGTGTCTGTGAGAGTGTGTGTGAGAGTTTGTGTGTGAGTGTGCGAGTGTTTGTGTGAGTGTGTATGTGAGTGTGTGTGAGTGTGGATGAGGGTGTGTGAGAGTGTGTGTGTGTGTGTGAGTGTGTGTGAGAGAGAGTGTGTGTGAGAGATTGTGTGTCTGTGAGAGAGTGTCTGTGAGAGTGTGTGTGAGTGTGTGTGTGAGTGTGCATGCGTGAGTGTGCATGTATGAGTGTGTGAGTGAGTGGCTGTGCGTGTGTGAGTGAGTTGGTGTGTGTGTGTGAGCGTGAGTGTGAGAGTGTGTGTGTGTGTGAGTGTGTTTGTGTGAGTTTGTGTGTGTGAGTGAGAGTGTGCATGTGTGTGTGTGAGTGTGTTTGTCTGTTTGAGTGTGTGAGTGTGTGTGAGAGATTGTGTGTGTCTGTGATTGTGTGTCTGTGAGTGTGTGTCTGTGAGTGTGTGTCTGTGAGTGTGTGTCTGTGGGTGTGTGTCTGTGAGAGTGTGAGTGAGAGGGTGTGAGTGTGAGAGTGTGTGAGAGAGTGTGTGTGAGAGTGTGTGAGAGTGTGTGAAACTTTGTGTGAGTGTGTGAGAGTGAGTGTGTGTGAGTGCATGTGCATTGAGTGTGTGTGTGTGTGTGAGTGTGTGTGTGTGACTGAGTGGGTGTGTGTATCTGAGAGAGTGTGCGAGTGAGTGTGAGTGAGTGTGCTTGTGTGAGTGTGCAAGTGATTGAGTGTGCGTGTGTGTGTGCATGTGATTGTGTGCATGTGTGAGTGTGTGTAAGTGTGTGTGAACTAGAGCGTGTGTGTGTGACTGTGTTTCTGTAAGTGTGTGTGAGAGTGTGTGTGAGAGTGTGTGTGAAATTGTGTGACTGTGTGTGAGTGTGAGAGTGTTTGTGAGAGTTTGTGTGAGAGTGTTTGTGAGATTGCGTGAGTGTGTGTGTGAGAGAGATTGTGTGTGAGAGAAAGTGTGAGTCTGTGAGAGTGTGTGTGAGAGTGTGTGTGAGAGTGAGTGTGCATGTGTAAGTGTGCGTGCATAAGAGTGCGTGCGTGAGTGTGCGTGCGTGAGAGAGTGTGTCTTTGAGTTTGTGTCCGTGATAGAGTTTGTGTGAGAGTGCATGTGTGAGTGTGTGTGAGTGTGTGTGAGATTGTGTGTAGGTGTGTGTGTGAGTGTGTGTGAGAGTGTGAGTGTGTGAGAGTGTGTGAGTGCGTGTTAGTGTGTGAGAGTGTGTGTTAGAGTGTGAGAGTGTGAGTGTGTGAGTGCGAGTGAGTGAGTGAGTGTGTGTGTGTGTTTGTCTGAGTTTGTGAGTGTGTGTGAGAGAGAGTGTGTGTGAGTGAGAGTGTGTGTCAGAGTGTGTGCGAGCGACAGTGTATGTCTGTGAGTGTGTGTCTGAGAGAGTGTGAGAGAGTGTGTGCGAGTGTGTGAGAGTGTGTGCGCGAGTGAGTGTGTGTGTGCGTGTGAGTGTGTGGGAGTGTGTGTGTGTGTGTGTTAGTGTGTGTGAGTATGTGTGGGTTTATGAGTGTGTAACTGTTTGTGGATGCACATGTGAGTGTGTGAGTGTGTGAGTGTTAGTGTGTATGTTTGAGTGTGTGTGAGTGTTTATGTGAGATTGTATGTGAGTTTTTGTGTGTGAATGTGCTTTTGTGAGTGTATGTGTGTGTGTGTGATTGCTAGTGTTTGTTAGTGTGTCTATGAATGTGTGTGAGAGTGTGTGAGTGTGGGTGCGAGTGTGTGAGTGTGAGTGTGTGTGAGTGTTTTTGTGAGTCTGTGTGTGAGAGATTTTAGGTGTGAGACTGTGTTTGTGATTGTGTGTGCGTGTGAGTGTGTGTTAGTGCGTGTGTGAGAGAGACTGTGTGTGAGAGAGTGTGTCTGAGAGTGTGTGTCTGTGAGTTAGTGTGTTTGAAAGTGTGTGTGAGAGTGTGTCTACGAGTGTGTGTCGGTGAGAGAGTGTGTGTGAGAATGTGTGTGTGTGTGAGTTAGTGTGTGAAAGTGCATGCTTGAGTGTGTGTGCGTGAGTGTGCAAGTGAGTGAGTGTGTGTATGTGTGAGTGAGTGAGTGTGTGTGTGTGTGAGTGTGAGTGTGTGTGTGTGTTTGTGTGAGTGTGAGTGTGTGTGCAAGTGAGGGATTTCATGTGTCTGTGTGATTGTGAGTGTGTGTGTGAGTGAGTGAGTGTGTGTGTGTGTTTGTGTGAGTGTGTGAGTCTGTGTGAGAGAGAGTGAGTGTGAGTGAGAGTGTGTGTGTCTGTGAGTGTGTGTGAGAGAGACTGTGTTTCTGTGAGTGTGTGTCTGTGAGTGTGTGTCTTCGAGTGTGTGTCTGCGAGAGATTGTGTGTGAGTGTGTGTGTGAGTGACTGAGTGTGTATGTGTGTGAGTGTGTTTGAGTGTGTGTGTGTGTGAGTGTGAGTGTGTGTGTATGTGTTTGTGTGAGTGTGTGAGATTGTGTGTGCTAGTGAGTATATGTGTATGCCTTTGTGAATGTGTGTGTGTGTGTGAATGAGAGAGTGTGAGTGTGTGTGTGTGTGTAAGAGAGAGTGAGTGTGTGTGTGAGTGTGTGTGAGTGTTTTTGTGAGAGTGTGTGTGAAAGTTTGTATGTGTGTGTGTGTGTTTGTGAGTATGTGTGTGTGTGAGTGTGTGTGTGTGAGTGTATGTGAGAGAGAGAGTGTGTGTGAGAGAGAGTATGTGTGTGAGAGTGTGTGTCTGTGAGTTAGTGTGTGTAAGAGAGTGTCTGAGAGTGTGTCTGAGAGTTTTTGTGTGTGAGTGTGCGAGTGAGCGTGTCTGTGAGTGCGCGAGTGAGCATGCATCCGTGAGTGAGTGTGCATACGTGAGCGTGTGTGAGAGAGTGTGTGTGTGTGAGTGTGTGTCTGTGAGTGTGCGTCTGTGAGAGAGTGTGTGTGAGAGTGTGTGTGCGTGTGTGAGTGTGAGTGTGTGTGTGTGAGCGTGTGAGTGTGAGTGTGAGAGTGATTGTGAGAATTTATTTGAGTTTGTGTGTGAGAGTGTGGGATTGAGAGTGTGTGTGTGGGAGTGGGTGTAGGAGTGTGTGTGTGTGAGTGAGTGTGTGTGAGTGTGTGTATGTGAGTGTGTGTGAGAGAGTGTGTGTGAGAGAGAGTGTGTGTGAGAGAGATTGTGTATCTGTGAGTGTGTGTCTGTGAGCCTGTGTCTGTCAGGATGTGTGTGAGAGAGTGTGTGTGTGTGTATGAGTGTGTGTGAGTGAGTGTGAGTGCATAAGTGTGCGTGCGTAAGAGTGTGCGCGTGAGTGTGCAAGCATGAGAGAGTGTGGATGAGAGAGTGTGTGTCTGTGAGTCTGTATCTGTGAGTGTGTGAGATTGTGTGTGAGTAGGTTTTGTGAATGTGTGTGTGAGAGTGTTTCTGAGAGTATGAGTGAGTGTGCATGTGTGAGTGTGTGTGTGAGTGTGTGTGAGTGTGAGAGTGTGTGTGAGATTGTGTCCAAGTGTGTGTCTGAGTGTGTGTGAAGGTGTATGTGTGTGTGTGTGTGAGAGAGAGAGTGTGTCAGTGAGAGATTGTGTGTGAAAATGTGTGTGTGTGAGTGTGTGTGCTAATGATTGATTGCATGTGTCTGTGTCAGTGTGATTGTGTGTGTGTGAGTGAGTGTGAGAGTGTGTGTGTGTTTGTGTGAGTGTGTGAGTGTGTGTGAGAGAGAGTGTGTGTGAGTGAGAGTGTGTGTGAGCGAGAGTGTGTGTGAGCGAGACTGTGTTTCTGTGAGTGTGTTTCTGTGAGTGTGTGTCTGTGAGTGTGTGTCTGTGTGAGAGTGTGTGTGTGAGAGAGTGTGTGTGCGAGTGACTGAGTGTGTATGTGTGTGTGCGTGTGTGAGTGTGAGTGTGTGTTAGTGTGTGTGAGTGTGTGAGTCTGTGTGTGTGAGTGTGTGAGTGTTTTTGTGAGAGTGTGTGTGAGAGTTTGTATGTGTGACTGTGTGTTTGTGAGTGTGTGTGTGTGTGAGTGTGTGTGTGCGTGAGTATAAGTGAGAGAGAGAGTATGTGTGAGAGAGAGTGTGTGTCTGAGAGTGAGTGTCTGTGAGTTAGTGTGTGTGAGAGTGTCTGAGTGTGTGTCTGAGAGTGTGTTTGTCTGAGTGTGTGTGCGTGTGTGTGAGTGTGCGAGTGAGCGTGCATGCGTGAGTGAGTTTGCGTGCGTGAGTGTGTGTGAGAGAGTGTGTGTGAGAGAGTGTTTGTGTGTGAGTGTGTGTCTGTGAGTGTGGGTCTGTGAGAGAGTGTGTGTGAGAGTGTGTGAGCGTGTGTGAGAGTGTGTGAGTGAGAGTGTGTGTGCAAGTGTGTGAGTGTGAGAGTGTGTGTGTGTGTTTGTGTGAGTGTGTGAGAGTGTGTGTGCTAGTGAGTGATTGTGTATGTCTTTGTGAGTGTGTGTGTGTGTGAATGAGTGAGTGTGAGTGTGTGTGTGTGTTTGTGTGAGTGTGTGTGTGAGTAAGAGAGAGTGAGTGTGTGTGTGTGTGTGTGTGACTGTTTTTGTGAGAGTGTGTGTGAGAGTATGAATATGTGAGTGTGTGTTTGTGTGTGAGTGAGTATGTATGTGTGTGTGTGTGTGTGTGAGTGTATGAGAGACCGAGTCTGTGTGAGAGAGAGTGTGTGTCTGAGAGTGTGTGTTTGTGAGTGTGTGTGAGAGAGTGTATGAGAGTGTGTCTGAGAGTGTGTGTGTGTGAGTGTGTGTCTGTGAGTGTGCGTCTGTGAGAGAGTGCGTTCGAGAGTGTGTGAGCGTGTGAGAGTGTGAATCTGTGTGTGTGAGTGTGTGAGTGTGAGTGTGAGAGTGTTTGTGAGAGTTTGTGTGAGTGTGTGTGTGAGAGTGTGGGATTGAGAGTGTGTGTGTGGGAGTGGGTGTAGGAGAGTGTGTGTGTGAGTGTGTGTGTGAGTGTGTGTATGTGAGTGTGTGTGAGAGAGAGTGTGTGTGAGAGAGATTGTGTATCTGCGACTTTGTGTCTGTGAGTGTGTGTCTGTCAGGATGTGTGTGAGAGTGTGTGTGTGTGAGTATGAGTGTGTGTGAGTGAGTGTACGTGCATAAGTGTGTGTCCGTAAGAGTGTGCGCGTGAGTGTGCGTGCATGAGAGAGTGTGGATGAGAGAGTGTGTGTCTGTGAGTCTGTATCTGTGAGTGTGTGAGATTGTGTGTGAGTAGGTTTTGTGAATGTGTGTGAGAGTGTGTGTGAGAGTATGAGTGAGTGTGCATGTGTGAGTGTGTGTGTGAGTGTGAGAGTGTGTGTGAGATTGTGTCTAAGTGTGTGTCTAAGTGTGTGTGATGGTGTATGTGTGTGTGTGTGAGAGAGTCTGTCAGTGAGATATTGTGTGTGAAAATGTGTGTGTGAGTGTGTGTGAATGTGCGTGCTTGAGTGTGCATGCATGAGTGTGCGAGTGAGAGAGTGAGTGTGTGTGTGAGTGAGTGAGTGTGAGTGTGTGTGCTAGTGATTGATTGCATAATGCATGTGTCTGTGTCAGTGTGATTATGTGTGTGTGAGTGAGTGTGAGAGTGTGTGTGTGTTTGTGTGAGTGTGTGAGTGTGTGTGTGAGAGTGTGTGTGAGTGAGAGTGTGTGTAAGCAAGAGTGTGTGTGAGTGAGAGTGTGTTTCGGTGAGTGTGTTTCTGTGAGTGTGTGTCTGTGAGCGTGTGTCTGTGTGAGAGTGTGTGTGAGTGTGTTAGAGTGTGTGTGCGAGTGACTGAGTGTGTATGTGTGTGAGTGTGTGTTAGTGTGTGTTAGTGTGTGAGTGAATGTATGTGAGTGTGTGAGCCTGTGAGTGTGAGTGTGTGAGTGTGAGTGCGGGTGTGAGCGTGAGTGTGTGTTTTAGTGTTTGTGTGTGTGTGAGTGCGTTTGAGTGTTTTTGTGAGAGTGTGTGTGAGGGCTTTCGTGTGTGAGTGTGTGTTTGTAAGTGTGTGTGTGAGTGTGAGTGCGAGTGTGTGAGAGTGTGTATGAGTGTGTGTTAGTGTGTGAGTGTGAGTGTGTGAGTGTGGATGCGAATGTGTGAGTGTGAGTTTGTGTGAGTGTTTGTGTGAGTGTTTTTGTGAGAGTGTGTGTGAGAGATGTATGTGTGTGTGTGTGCTTGTGAGCGTGTGTTTGTGTGAGTGTGTGTGTGTGAGAGAGGGAGAGAGAGTGTCTGAGATTGTGTGTCTGTGAGTGAGTGTCTGTGAGCCTGTGTCTGTCAGGATGTGTGTGAGAGAGTGTGTGTGTGTGTGTGTGCATGTGTGTGAGTGTGCGAGTGAGCATGCATGCGTGAGTGTGCATGCATGAGTGTGCTTACTTGAGTGTGTGTGTGAGAGAGTGTGTGTCTGTGATTGCGCGACTGTGAGAGTGTGTCTGTGAGTGTGTGTCTGTGAGAGAGTGTGTGAGAGTGTGTGAGAGAGTGTGTCAGTGAGTGTGAGTGTGTGTGTGTGAGTGTGTGAGTGTGAGTGTGTGAGTGTGTGTGTATGTCTTATAGTATGTGTGAGACTGTGTGTGAGAGTGTTTGTGAGAGTTTGTGTGAGAGGGTGTGTGAGAGTGTGTGTGTAAGAGTGTGTGTGAGAGAGAGTGTGTGTGTGAGTGTGTGCTTGTGAGTGTGTGTGTGTTTACGTGAGTGTGTGTGAGAGAGAGTTTGTGAGAGGGAGTGTGTGAGAGAGAGTGTGTTTGTCTATGAGTATTGGTGTGATAGTGTGAGTGTGCGAGTGAGTGAGTTTGCATGTGTGAGTGAGTGTGATTGTATGTGTTTTTGTGTGTGTTTTTGTGAGAGTGTGTGTGAGAGTGGGTATGATAGTGGGTGTGAGAGTGGGTGTGAGAGTCGATGTGTGAGTGAGTGTGTGTGTTTGTGTGAGTGTGTGTGAGTGAGAGTGTGTGTGAGTGAGAGGGTGTATGAGCGAGACTGTGTTTCAGTGAGTGTGTTTCTGTGAGTGAGTGTCTGTGACTGTGTGTCTGTGAGAGAGCGTCTGTGAGAGAGTGTGTGTGAGAATGTGTGTGTGAGTGATTGTGTGTGTGTGTGCGTGAATGTGTGTGAGTGTGTGTGAGTGAGTGAGTGTGAGTGTGTGTGTGTGTTTGTGTGAGTGTGTGAGAGTGTGTGTGCTAGTGAGCAATTGTGTATGTTTTTATGAGTGTGTGTGTGTGTGAATGAGTGAGTGTGAGTGTGTGTGTGTGTAAGAGAGAGTGAGTGTGTGTGTGTGTGAGTGTTTTTGTGAGAGTGTGTGTGAGAGTTTGTATGTGTGAGTGTGTGTGTGAGTGTGAGTGTGTGTGAATGTTTGTGAGTGTGTGTGAGTGTGTTTCTGTGTGTGTGAGTGTGTGTGAGTGTGAGTGTGTGTGAGTGTGTTTGTTTGAGGGTCTGAGTGTGTGTGAGAGTGAGTGTGTGAGTGCGAGTGAGTGAGTGTGAGTGTGTGTGTGTGTGAGTGTGCTGTGTGTTTGCGTGTGTGAGTGTGTGTGAGAGAGAGTTTGAGAGTGTGTGTGAGTGAAGTGTGTGTGAGAGAGAGTGTGTGTGAGGGAGAGTGTGTGACTGTGAGTGTGTGTATGTGAGTTTGTGTCTGTGAGAGAGTGTGTGTGTATGTGTGAGTGTGTGTGTGTGCGAGTGAGTGAGTGTGTGTGTGTGAGTGTGAGAGTGTGTGAATGTTTGTGAGTGTGTGTGAGTGTGTTTGTGTGTGTGTGAGTGTGTGATGGAGTTAAAGTGAGTGTGTGTGCGTGTGTGTGACTGTGAGTGTGTGTCTGTGAGTGTGTGTCTGTGAGAGAGTGTGTGAGAGTGTGCGTGAGAGTGTGTGAGTGAGTGTGAGTGTGTGTGTGTGAGTGTGAGTGTGTGAGTGTGGGTGTATGTCTTATAGTATATGTGAGACTGTGTGTGAGAGTGTTTGTGAGAGTTTGTGTGAGAGGGTGTGTAAGAGTGTGTGTGTGAGTGTGTGCTTGTGAGTGTGTGTATGTTTACGTGAGTGTGTGTGAGAGAGAGTTTGTGAGAGAGAGTGTGTGAGAGAGTGTGTTTGTCTATGAGTGTTGGTGTGATAGTGTATGTGTGAGTGTGTGTGAGTGTGTGTGAGTGTGTGCAAGTGTGCATGAGTGTGCGTGCATGAGTGAGTGTGAGTGTGTGTGTGAGTGTGTTTGTGTGAGTGTGTGAGTGTGTGCTAGAGAGAGAGTGTGTGTGAGACATTGTGTGTGTGAGAGAGACTGCATGTGAGTGAGAGTGTGTGTGTGTTTGTGATTGTGTGCCTGTGAATGTGTGTCTGTGAGTGTGGGTGCGAGAGTGTGTGCCTGAGTGTGCATGCATGAGTTTGCATGCTGTGAGAGAGTTTGTGTCTGTGAGTGTGTGTCTGTGACAGAGTGTGTGTGTGTGAGAGTTGGTATGAGAGTGTGTATGAGAGTGGGTGTAAGAGACGGTGTGAGAGTCGATGTGAGAGTGTGTGAGTGTGCGAGTGAGTGAGTGTGCATGAGTGCATGTGCATGTGTGAGTGTCCATGTGTGAGTGTGTGAGTGCGTGAGTTTGCATGTGTGAGTGAGTGAGTGTGATTGTATGTGTTTTTGTGAGTGTGTTTTTGTGAGAGTGTGTGTGAGAGTGGGTATGATAGTGGGTGTGAGAGTGGGTGTGAGAGTCGATCTGTGAGTGAGTGTGTGTGTTTGTGTGAGTGTGTGTGAAAGAGAGTGTGTGTGAGTGAGAGGGTGTGTGAGTGAGACTGTGTTTCAGTGAGTGAGTGTCTGTGACTGTGTGTCTGTGAGAGAGCATCTGTGAGAGAGTGTGTGTGAGTGTGTGAGAGTGTGTGTAAGAGTGTGTGAGTGAGTGTGAGTGTTTGTGTGTGAGTGTGTGAGTGTGTGTGTGTGTGAGTGTGTGTGTGTTTGTGTGAGTGTGTGAGAGTGTGTGTGCTAGTGAGTGATTGTGTATGTTTTTGTGAGTGTGTGTGTGTGTGAATGAGTGAGTGTGAGTGTGTGTGTGTGTGTTTTTGTGTGTGTGTGTAAGAGAGAGTGAGTGTGTGTGTGATTGTTTTTGTGAGAGTGTGTGTGAGAGTTTTTATGTATGAGTGTGTGTTTGTGAGTGTGTGTGTGTGTGTGTGTGTGAGTGTATGTGAGAGAGAGTGTGTGAGAGAGAGTGTGTGTCTGAGAGTGTGTCTGAAAGTGTGTGTGAGAAACTGTCTGAGAGTGTGTCTGAAAGTGTGTTTGTCTGGGTGTGTGTGCGTGTGTGTGAGTGTGCGATTGAGCGTGCATGCGCGAGTGAGTGTGCGTGCGTGAGTGTGTGTGAGACAGTGTGTGTGAGAGAGTGTGTGTGTGTGTGAGTTTGTGTCTGTGAGTGTGGGTCTGTGAGAAAGTGTGTGATAGTGTGTGAGCATGAGTGAGAGTGTGTGAGTGTGTGTGTGTGTGTTTGTATGAGTGTGTGAGAGTGTGCGTGCTAGTGAGTGATTGTGTATGTCATTGTGAGTGTGTTTGTGTGAGTGTGTGTGAGTGTGTTTGTGTGAGTGTGTGAGTGTGTGTTAGAGAGAGAATGTGTGAGAGATGTATGAGTGAGTGTGTGCTTGTGAGCGTGTGTTTGTGTGAGTGTGTGTGTATGTGTGTGTGTGAGAGAGAGAGAGTGTCTGAGAGTGTGTGTCTGTGAGTGAATGTGTGTGTGTGCATGTGTGTGAGTGTGCGAGTGAGCATGCATGCGTGAGTGTGCATGCATGAGTGTGCTTACTTGAGTGTGTGTGTGAGAGAGTGTGTGTCTGTGATTGCGCGACTGTGAGAGTGTGTCTGTGAGTGTGTGTCTGTGAGAGAGTGTGTGAGAGTGTGTGAGAGAGTGTGTCAGTGAGTGTGAGTGTGTGTGTGTGAGTGTGTGAGTGCGAGTGTGTGAGTGTGTGTGTATGTCTTATAGTATGTGTGAGACTGTGTGTGAGAGTGTTTGTGAGAATTTGTGTGAGAGGGTGTGTGAGAGTGTGTGTGTAAGAGTGTGTGTGAGAGAGAGAGTGTGTGTGTGAGTGTGTGCTTGTGAGTGTGTGTGTGTTTACGTGAGTGTGTGTGAGAGAGAGTTTGTGAGAGGGAGTGTGTGAGAGAGAGTGTGTTTGTCTATGAGTATTGGTGTGATAGTGTATGTGTGAGTGTATGTGAGTGTGTGTGAGTGTGTGCAAGTGTGCATGAGTGTGTGTGCGTGAGTGAGTGTGAGTGTGTGTGTGTGTTAGTGTGTGTGAGTGTGTTTGTGTGAGTGTGTGAGTGTGTGCTAGAGAGAGAGTGTGTGTGAGAGAGTGTGTGTGTGAGAGCGACTGCATATGAGTGAGAGTGTGTGTGTTTGTGATTGTGTGCCTGTGAATGTGTGTCTGTGAGTGCGGGTGCGAGAGTGTGTGTGTGAGTGTGTGTGTGTGTGTATTTGTGTGAGTGTGTGAGTGTGTGTAAGAGAGTGAGTGTGTGTGTGAGTGTGTGTGGTTTTTGTGAGTGTGTGTGAGAGTTTGTATGTGTGAGTGTGTGTTTGTGAGAGTGTGTGTGAGTGTGTGTGCGTGTGAGTGAATGTGAGAGAGAGTGTGTGCGAGAGAGTGTGAGTCTGAGAGTGTGTCTGTGAGTGAGTGTGTGTGAGAGACTGTCTGAGAGTGTGTCTAAGAGTGTGTTTGTCTGAGTGTGTGTGCGTGTGTGTGAGTGTGCGATTGAGCGTGCATGCGTGAGTGAGTGTGCGTGCGTGAGTGTGTGTGAGACAGTGTGTGTGAGAGAGTGTGTGTGTGTGAGTGTGTGTCTGTGAGTGTGGGTCTGTGAGAAAGTGTGTCTGAGAGTGTGTGAGCGTGTGTGAGTGTGTGAGTGTGAGTGTGTGTGTGTGTGTTTGTATGAGTGTGTGAGAGTGTGTGTGCTAGTGAGTGATTGTGTATGTCTTTGTGAGTGTGTGTGTGTGTGAGTGTGTGTGAGTGAGTTTGTGTGAGTGTGTGAGTGTGTGCTAGAGAGAGAGTGTGTGTGAGAGATGTATGTGTGAGTGTGTGCTTGTGAGAGTGTGTTTGTGTGAGTGTGTGTGTGAGAGAGAGAGAGAGTGTCTGAGAGTGTGTGTCTGTGAGTGAGTGTGTGTGTGTGCATGTGTGTGAGTGTGCGAGTGAGCATGCATGCGTGAGTGTGCATGCATGAGGGTGCTTGCTTGAGTGTGTGTGTGAGAGAGTGTGTGTCTGTGAGAGTGTGTGTGAGAGTGAGTGAGTGTGAGTGTGTGTGTGTGTGTGTGAGAGTGTGTGAGTGTGGGTGTATGTCTTATAGTATGTGTGAGACTGTGTGTGAGAGTGTTTGTGAGAGTTTGTGTGAGAGGGTGTGTGAGAGTGTGTGTGTAAGAGTGTGTGTGAGAGAGTGTGTGTGTGTGTGAGTGTGTGTTTGTGAGTGTGTGTGTTTACATGAGTGTGTGTGAGAGAGAGTTTGTGAGAGAGAGTGTGTGAGAGAGAGTGTGTTTGTCTATGAGTGTTGGTGTGATAGTGTATGTGTGAGTGTGTGTGAGTGTGTGTGAGTGTGTGCAAGTGTGCATGAGTGTGCGTGCGTGAGTGAGTGTGTTTGTGTGACTGTGTTTGTGTGAGTGTGTGAGTGTGTGCTAGAGAGAGAGTGTGTGTGAGAGATTGTGTGTGTGAGAGAGACTGCATGTGAGTGAGAGTGTGTGTGTGTTTGTGATTGTGTGCCTGTGAATGTGTGTCTGTGAGTGTGGGTGCGAGTGTGTGTGTGTGAGTGTGTGAGTGAGTGTACGAGTGAGTGTGCGTGCCTGAGTGTGCATGCATGAGTTTGCGTGCCGTGAGAGAGTTTGTGTCTGTGAGTGTGTGTCTGTGACAGAGTGTGTGTGTGTGAGAGTTGGTATGAGAGTGTGTATGAGAGTGGGTGTAAGAGTCGGTGTGAGAGTCGATGTGAGAGTGTGTGAGTGTGCGAGTGAGTGAGTGTGCATGAGTGCGTGTGCATGTGTGAGTGTCCATGTGTGAGTGTGCGAGTGTGTGAGTTTGCATGTGTGAGTGAGTGAGTGTGATTGTATGTGTTTTTGTGAGTGTGTTTTTGTGAGAGTGTGTGTGTGAGTGGGTATGATAGTGTGTGTGAGAGTGGGTGTGAGAGTCGATGTGTGAGTGAGTGTGTGTGTTTGTGTGAGTGTGTGTGAGAGATGGTGTGTGTGAGTGAGAGGGTGTGTGAGCGAGACTGTGTTTCAGTGAGTGTGTTTCTGTGACTGTGTGTCTGTGAGCGAGTGTCTGTGAGAGAGTGTGTGTGAGTGTGTGAGAGTGTGTGTGAGAGTGTGTGAGTGAGAGTGAGTGTTTGTGTGTGAGTGTGTGAGTTTGTGTGTGTGTGTGAGTGTGTGTGTGTGTTTGTGTGAGTGTGTGAGAGTGTGTGTGCTAGTGAGCGATTGTGTATGTTTTTGTGAGTGTGTGTGTGTGTGTGTGAATGAGTGAGTGTGAGTGTGTGTGTGTGTTTTTGTGTGAGTGTGTGTAAGAGAGAGTGAGTGTGTGTGTGAGTGTTTTTCTGAGAGTGTGTCTGAAAGTTTGTATGTATGAGTGGGTGTTTGTGAGTGTGTGTGTGTGTGTGTGTGTGAGTGTATGTGAGAGAGAGTGTGTGAGAGAGAGTGTGTGTCTGAGGGTGTGTCTGTGAGTGAGTGTGTGTGAGAGACTGTCTGAGAGTGTGTCTGAAAGTGTGTTTGTCTGGGTGTGTGTGCGTGTGTGTGAGTGTGCGATTGAGCGTGCATGCGCGAGTGAGTGTGCGTGCGTGAGTGTGTGTGAGACAGTGTGTGTGAGAGAGTGTGTGTGCGTGTGAGTTTGTGTCTGTGAGTGTGGGTCTGTGAGAAAGTGTGTCATAGTGTGTGAGCATGTGTGAGAGTGTGTGAGTGTGTGTGTGTGTGTGTGTGTGTGTGTGTGTTTGTATGAGTGTGTGAGAGTGTGCGTGCTAGTGAGTGATTGTGTATGTCATTGTGAGTGTGTTTGTGTGAGTGTGTGTGAGTGTGTTTGTGTGTGTGTGAGTGTGTGCTAGAGAGAGAGTGTGTGTGAGAGATGTATGAGTGAGTGTGTGCTTGTGAGCGTGTGTTTGTGTGAGTGTGTGTGTATGTGTGTGTTTGTGATTGTGTGCCTGTGAATGTGTGTCTGTGAGTGCGGGTGCGAGAGTGTGAGTGTGTGTGTGTGAGTGTGTGTGTGTGCGAGTGAGTGTACGAGTGAGTGTGCGTGCCTGAGTGTGCATGCATGAGTTTGCGTGCCATGAGAGAGTTTGTGTCTGTGAGTGTGTGTCTGTGACAGAGTATGTGTGTGTATGAGAGTGGGTGTAAGAGTCGGTGTGAGAGTCGATGTGAGAGTGTGTGAGTGTGCGAGTGAGTGAGTGTGCATGAGTGAGTGTGTATGAGCGAGACTGTGTTTCAGTGAGTGTGTTTCTGTGAGTGAGTGTCTGTGACTGTGTGTCTGTGAGAGAGCGTCTGTGAGAGAGTGTGTGTGAGTGTGTGAGAGTGTGTGTGAGAGTGTGTGAGTGAGTGTGAGTGTGTGTGTGTGAGTGTGTGAGTGTGAGTGTGTGAGTGTGGTGTTTCTCTTATAGTATGTGTGAGACTGTGTGTGAGAGTGTTTGTGAGAGTTTGTGTGAGAGGGTGTGTGAAAGTGTGTGTATAAGAGTGTGTGTGAGAGAGTGTGTGTGTGTGAGTGTGTGCTTGTGAGTGTGTGTGTGTTTACATAAGTGTGTGTGAGAGAGAGTTTGTTTGAGAGAGTGCATGAGAGAGAGTGTGTTTGTCTATGAGTGTTGGTGTGATAGTGTATGTGTGAGTGTGTGAGCGAGACTGTGTTTCAGTGAGTGTGTTTCTGTGAGTGAGTGCCTGTGACTGTGTGTCTGTGAGAGAGCGTCTGTGAGAGAGTGTGTGTGAGTGTGTGAGAGTGTGTGTGTGAGTGATTGTGTGTGTGTGTGAGTGTGTGTGTGTGTGTGCGAATGTGTGTGAGTGTGTGTGTGTGAGTGACTGTGAGTGTGTGTGTGTGAGTGTGAGTGTGTGTGTGTGTTTGTGTGAGTGTGTGAGAGTGTGTGTGCCAGTGAGCGATTGTGTATGTTTTTGTGAGTGTGTGTGTGTGTAAATGAGTGAGTGTGAGTGTGTGAGTGTGTTTTTGTGTGAGTGTGTGATTGTGTGCAAGAGAGAATGAGTGTGTGTGTGAGTGTGTGTGAGTGTTTTTGTGAGAGTGTGTGTGAGAGTTTTTATGTGTGAGTGTGTGTTTGTGAGTGTGTGTGTGATTGTTTCTGTGAGTGAGTGTGTGTGAGACTGTCTCAGAGTGTGTCTGAGAGTGTGTTAGTCTGTGTGTGCATGTGTGTGAGTGTGCGATTGAGCATGCATGCGTGACTGAGTATGCGTGCGTGAGTGTGTGTGAGACAGTGTGTGTGAGAGAGTGTGTGTGTGTGAGTGTGTGTCTGTGAGTGTGGGTCTGTGAGAAAGTGTGTGTGAGAGTGTGTGAGCGTGTGTGTGTATGAGTGTGTGAGGGTGTGTGTGCTAGTGAGTGATTGTGTATGTCTTTGTGAGTGTGTGTGTGTGAGTGTGTGTGAGTGTGTTTGTGTGAGTGTGTGAGCGTGTGCTAGAGAGAGAGTGTGTGTGAGAGATGTATGTGTGAGTGTGTGCTTGTGAACGTGTGTTTGTGTGAGTGTGTGTGTGTGTGTGAGAGAGAGTGTCTGAGAGTGTGTGTCTGTGAGTGAGCGTGTGTGTGAGTGTGTGTGCATGTGTGTGAGTGTGCGAGTGAGCATGCATGCGTGAGTGTGCATGCATGAGTGTGCTTGCTTGAGTGTGTGTGTGAGAGAGTGTGTGTCTGTGAGTGTGTGCCTGAGAGTGTGCGTCTGTGAGTGTGTGACTGTGAGTGTGTGTCTGTGAGTGTGTGTCTGTGAGAGAGTGTGTGAGAGTGGGTGTGAGAGTGTGTGAGTGAGTGTGAGTGTGTGTGTGTGAGTGTGTGAGTGTGAGTGTGTGAGTGTGGGTGTATGTCTTATAGTATGTGTGAGAGTGTGTGTGAGAGTGTTTGTGAGAGTTTGTGTGAGAGGGCGTGTGAGAGTGTGTGTGTAAGAGTGTGTGTGAGAGAGAGTGTGTGTGTGAGTGTGTGCTGGTGAGTGTGTGTATGTTTACGTGAGTGTGTGTGAGAGAGAGTTTGTGAGAGAGAGTGTGTGAGAGAGAGTGTGTTTGTCTATGAGTGTTGGTGTGATAGTGTATGTGTGAGTGTGTGTGAGTGTGTGTGAGTGTGTTTGTGTGAGTGTGTGAGTGTGTGCTAGAGAGAGAGTGTGTGTGAGAGAGTGTGTGTGTGAGAGAGACTGCATGTGAGTGAGAGTGTGTGTGTTTGTGATTGTGTGCCTGTGAATGTGTGTCTGTGAGTGTGGGTGCGAGAGTGTGTGTGTGAGTGTGTGTGAGTGTGCGAGTGAGTGTACGAGTGAATGTGCGTGCCTGAGTGTGCATGCATGACTTTGCGTGCCGTGAGAGAGTTTGTGTCTGTGAGTGTGTGTCTGTGACAGATTGTGTGTGTGTGTGAGAGTTGGTATGAGAGTGTGTATGAGAGTGGGTGTAAGAGTCGGTGTGAGAGTCGATGTGAGAGTTTGTGAGTGTGCAAGTGAGTGAGTGTGCATGAGTGAGTGTGCATGTGTGAGTGTCCATGTCTGAGTGTGCGAGTGCGTCAGTTTGCATGTGTGAGTGAGTGAGTGTGATTGTATGTGTTTTTGTGAGTGTGTTTTTGTGAGAGTGTGTGTGAGAGTGGGTATGATAGTGGTTGTGAGAGTGGGTGTGAGAGTTGATGTGTGAGTGAGTGTGTGTGTTTGTGTGAGTGTGTGTGAGGGAGAGTGTGTGTGAGTGAGAGGGTGTGTGAGCGAGACTGTGTTTCAGTGAGTGTGTTTCTGTGAGTGAGTGTCTGTGACTGTGTGTCTGTGGGAGAGCGTCTGTGAGAGAATGTGTGTGAGTGTGTGAGAGTGTGTGTGTGAGTGATTGTGTGTGTGTGTGAGTGTGTGTGTCTGCGAATGTGTGTGAGTGTGTGTGTGTGAGTGACTGTGAGTGTGTGTGTGTGAGTGTGAGTGTGTGTGTGTGTTTGTGTGAGTGTGTGAGAGTGTGTGTGCTAGTGAGCGATTGTGTATGTTTTTGTGTGTGTGTGTGTAAATGAGTGAGTGTGAGTGTGTGAGTGTGTTTTTGTGTGAGTGTGTGTAAGAGAGAGTGAGTGTGTGTGTGAGTGTTTTTGTGAGAGTGTGTGTGAGAGTTTGTATGTGTGAGTGTGTGTTTGTGAGTGTATGTGTGATTGTGTCTGTGAGTGAGTGTGTGTGTGACTGTCTGAGAGTGTCTCTGAGAGTGAGTTTGTCTGAGTGTGTGTGCGTGTGTGTGTGTGCGATTGAGCGTGCATGCGTGAGTGAGTGTGCGTGTGTGAGAGTGTGTGAGACAGTGTGTGTGAGAGAGTGTGTGTGTGAGTTTGTGTCTGTGAGTGTGGGTCTGTGAGAAAGTGTGTGTGAGAGTGTGTGAGCGTGTGTGAGAGTGTGAATGTGTGAGTGTGTGTGTGTTTGTATGAGTGTGTGAGAGTGTGTGTGCTAGTGAGTGATTGTGTATGTCTTTGAGAGTGTGTGTGTGTGAGTGTGTGTGAGTGTGTTTGTGTGAGTGTGTGAGTTTGTGCTAGAGAGAGAGTGTGTGTGAGATATGTATGTGTGATTGTGTGTTTGTGAGCATGTGTTTGTGTGAGTGTGTGTGTGTGTGTGTGTGAGAGAGAGAGAGTGTCTGAGAGTGTGTGTCTGTGAGTGAGTGTGTGTGTGAGTGTGTGTGCATGTGTGTGAGTGTGCAAGTGAGCATGCATGCGTGAGTGTGCATGCATGAGTGTGCTTGCTTGAGTGTGTGTGTGAGAGAGTGTGTGTGTGTCTGAGAGTGTGCGTCTGTGAGTGTGTGACTGTGAGAGTGTGTCTGTGAGTGTGTGTCTGTGAGAGTGTGTGAGAGTGTGTGTGAGAGTGTGTGAGTGAGTGTGAGTGTGTGTGTGTGAGTGTGTGAGTGTGAGTGTGTGAGTGTGGGTGTATGTCTTATAGTATGTGTGAGACTGTGTGTGAGAGTGTTTGTGAGAGTTTGTGTGAGAGGGTGTGTGAGAGTGTGTGTGTAAGAGTGTGTGTGAGAGAGTGTGTGTGTGTGAGTGTGTGCTTGTGAGTGTGTGTATGTTTACGTAAGTGTGTGCGAGAGAGAGTTTGTGAGAGAGTGTGTATGAGAGAGAGTGTGTTTGTCTATGAGTGTTGGTGTGATAGTGTATGTGTGAGTGTGTGTGAGTGTGTGCAAGTGTGCATGAGTGTGCGTGCGTGAGTGAGTGTGAGTGTGTGTGTGTGAGTGTGTGTGAGTGTATTTGTGTGAGTGTGTGAGTGTGTGCTAGAGAGAGAGTGTGTGTGAGAGAGTGTGTGTGAGTGAGAGGTTGTGTGAGCGAGACTGTGTTTCAGTGTGTGTGTTTCTGTGAGTGAGTGTCTGTGACTGTGTGTCTGTGAGAGAGCGTCTGTGAGAGAGTGTGTGTGAGTGTGTGAGAGTGTGTGTGTGAGTGATTGTGTGTGTGTGTGAGTGTGTGTGTCTGCGAATGTGTGTGAGTGTGTGTGTGTGAGTGACTGTGAGTGTGTGTGTGTGAGTGTGAGTGTGTGTGTGTGTTTGTGTGAGTGTGTGAGAGTGTGTGTGCTAGTGAGCGATTGTGTATGTTTTTGTGTGTGTGTGTGTAAATGAGTGAGTGTGAGTGTGTGAGTGTGTTTTTGTGTGAGTGTGTGTAAGAGAGAGTGAGTGTGTGTGTGAGTGTTTTTGTGAGAGTGTGTGTGAGAGTTTGTATGTGTGAGTGTGTGTTTGTGAGTGTATGTGTGATTGTGTCTGTGAGTGAGTGTGTGTGTGACTGAGAGTGTGTCTGAGAGTGAGTTTGTCTGAGTGTGTGTGCGTGTGTGTGTGTGCGATTGAGCGTGCATGCGTGAGTGAGTGTGCGTGTGTGAGAGTGTGTGAGACAGTGTGTGTGAGAGAGTGTGTGTGTGAGTTTGTGTCTGTGAGTGTGGGTCTGTGAGAAAGTGTGTGTGAGAGTGTGTGAGCGTGTGTGAGAGTGTGAATGTGTGAGTGTGTGTGTGTTTGTATGAGTGTGTGAGAGTGTGTGTGCTAGTGAGTGATTGTGTATGTCTTTGAGAGTGTGTGTGTGTGAGTGTGTGTGAGTGTGTTTGTGTGAGTGTGTGAGTTTGTGCTAGAGAGAGAGTGTGTGTGAGATATGTATGTGTGATTGTGTGTTTGTGAGCATGTGTTTGTGTGAGTGTGTGTGTGTGTGTGAGAGAGAGAGAGTGTCTGAGAGTGTGTGTCTGTGAGTGAGTGTGTGTGTGAGTGTGTGTGCATGTGTGTGAGTGTGCAAGTGAGCATGCATGCGTGAGTGTGCATGCATGAGTGTGCTTGCTTGAGTGTGTGTGTGAGAGAGTGTGTGTCTGTGAGTGTGTGTCTGAGAGTGTGCGTCTGTGAGTGTGTGACTGTGAGAGTGTGTCTGTGAGTGTGTGTCTGTGAGAGTGTGTGAGAGTGTGTGTGAGAGTGTGTGAGTGAGTGTGAGTGTGTGTGTGTGAGTGTGTGAGTGTGAGTGTGTGAGTGTGGGTGTATGTCTTATAGTATGTGTGAGACTGTGTGTGAGAGTGTTTGTGAGAGTTTGTGTGAGAGGGTGTGTGAGAGTGTGTGTGTAAGAGTGTGTGTGAGAGAGTGTGTGTGTGTGAGTGTGTGCTTGTGAGTGTGTGTATGTTTACGTAAGTGTGTGTGAGAGAGAGTTTGTGAGAGAGAGTGTATGAGAGAGAGTGTGTTTGTCTATGAGTGTTGGTGTGATAGTGTATGTGTGAGTGTGTGTGAGTGTGTGCAAGTGTGCATGAGTGTGCGTGCGTGAGTGAGTGTGAGTGTGTGTGTGTGAGTGTGTGTGAGTGTATTTGTGTGAGTGTGTGAGTGTGTGCTAGAGAGAGAGTGTGTGTGAGAGAGTGTGTGTGAGTGAGAGGGTGTGTGAGCGAGACTGTGTTTCAGTGAGTGTGTTTCTGTCAGTGAGTGTCTGTGACTGTGTGTCTGTGAGAGAGCGTCTGTGAGAGAGTGTGTGTGAGTGTGTGAGAGTGTGTGTGTGAGTGATTGTGTGTGTGTGTGTGTGAGTATGTGTGTGTGTGTGTGCGAATGTGTGTGAGTGTGTGTGTGTGATTGAGTGTGAGTGTGCGTGTGTGTGTGTGTGTGTGTGAGTGTGAGTGTGTGTGTGTGTTTGTGTGATTGTGTGAGTGTGTGTGTGCTAGTGAGCGATTGTGTATGTTTTTCTGACTGTGTGTGTGTGTGTGAATGAGTGAGTGTGAGTGTGCGTGTGTGTTTTTCTGTGAGTGTGTGAGTGTGTGTAAGAAAGAGTGATTGTGTGTGTGAGTGTTCTTGTGAGAGTGTGTGTGAGAATTTGTATGTGTGAGTGTGTGTTTGTGAGTGTGTGTGTGAGTGTGTGTGTGTGTGAGTGTATGCGAGAGAGAGTGTGTGAGAGATAGTGTGTGTCTGAAAGTGTGTCTGTGAGTGAGTGTATATCAGAGACTGTCTGAGAGTATGTCTGAGGGTGTGTTTGTCTGAGTGTGTGTGCGTGTGTGTGAGTGTGCGATTGAGCGTGCATGCGTGAGTGAGTGTGCGTGCGTGAGTGTGTGTGAGACAGTGTGTGTGAGAGAGTGTGTGTGTGTGAGTGTGTGTCTGTGAGTGTGGGTCTGTGAGAAAGTGTGTGTGAGAGTGTGTGAGTGTGTGTGTGTGTGTGTGTGTTTGTATGAGTGTGTGAGAGTGTGCGTGCTAGTGAGTGATTGTGTATGTCATTGTGAGTGTGTTTGTGTGAGTGTGTGTGAGTGTGTTTGTGTGTGTGTGAGTGTGTGCTAGAGAGAGAGTGTGTGAGAGAGATGTATGAGTGAGTGTGTGCTTGTGAGCGTGTGTTTGTGTGAGTGTGTGTGTATGTGTGTGTTTGTGATTGTGTGCCTGTGAATGTGTGTCTGCGAGTGCGGGTGCGAGAGTGTGAGTGTGTGTGTGTGAGTGTGTGTGTGTGCGAGTGAGTGTACGAGTGAGTGTGCATGCCTGAGTGTGCATGCATGAGTTTGCGTGCCATGAGAGAGTTTGTGTCTGTGAGTGTGTGTCTGTGACAGAGTATGTGTGTGTATGAGAGTGGGTGTAAGAGTCGGTGTGAGAGTCGATGTGAGAGTGTGTGAGTGTGCGAGTGAGTGAGTGTGCATGAGTGAGTGTGTATGAGCGAGACTGTGTTTCAGTGAGTGTGTTTCTGTGAGTGAGTGTCTGTGACTGTGTGTCTGTGAGAGAGCGTCTGTGAGAGAGTGTGTGTGAGTGTGTGAGAGTGTGTGTGAGAGTGTGTGAGTGAGTGTGAGTGTGTGTGTGTGAGTGTGTGTGTGTGAGTGTGTGAGTGTGGTGTTTCTCTTATAGTATGTGTGAGACTGTGTGTGAGAGTGTTTGTGAGAGTTTGTGTGAGAGGGTGTGTGAAAGTGTGTGTATAAGAGTGTGTGTGAGAGAGTGTGTGTGTGTGAGTGTGTGCTTGTGAGTGTGTGTGTGTTTACATAAGTGTGTGTGAGAGAGAGTTTGTTTGAGAGAGTGCATGAGAGAGAGTGTGTTTGTCTATGAGTGTTGGTGTGATAGTGTATGTGTGAGTGTGTGAGCGAGACTGTGTTTCAGTGAGTGTGTTTCTGTGAGTGAGTGCCTGTGACTGTGTGTCTGTGAGAGAGCGTCTGTGAGAGAGTGTGTGTGAGTGTGTGAGAGTGTGTGTGTGAGTGATTGTGTGTGTGTGTGAGTGTGTGTGTGTGTGTGCGAATGTGTGTGAGTGTGTGTGTGTGAGTGACTGTGAGTGTGTGTGTGTGAGTGTGAGTGTGTGTGTGTGTTTGTGTGAGTGTGTGAGAGTGTGTGTGCCAGTGAGCGATTGTGTATGTTTTTGTGAGTGTGTGTGTGTGTAAATGAGTGAGTGTGAGTGTGTGAGTGTGTTTTTGTGTGAGTGTGTGATTGTGTGCAAGAGAGAATGAGTGTGTGTGTGAGTGTGTGTGAGTGTTTTTGTGAGAGTGTGTGTGAGAGTTTTTATGTGTGAGTGTGTGTTTGTGAGTGTGTGTGTGATTGTTTCTGTGAGTGAGTGTGTGTGAGACTGTCTCAGAGTGTGTCTGAGAGTGTGTTAGTCTGTGTGTGCATGTGTGTGAGTGTGCGATTGAGCATGCATGCGTGACTGAGTATGCGTGCGTGAGTGTGTGTGAGACAGTGTGTGTGAGAGAGTGTGTGTGTGTGAGTGTGTGTCTGTGAGTGTGGGTCTGTGAGAAAGTGTGTGTGAGAGTGTGTGAGCGTGTGTGTGTATGAGTGTGTGAGGGTGTGTGTGCTAGTGAGTGATTGTGTATGTCTTTGTGAGTGTGTGTGTGTGAGTGTGTGTGAGTGTGTTTGTGTGAGTGTGTGAGCGTGTGCTAGAGAGAGAGTGTGTGTGAGAGATGTATGTGTGAGTGTGTGCTTGTGAACGTGTGTTTGTGTGAGTGTGTGTGTGTGTGTGAGAGAGAGTGTCTGAGAGTGTGTGTCTGTGAGTGAGCGTGTGTGTGAGTGTGTGTGCATGTGTGTGAGTGTGCGAGTGAGCATGCATGCGTGAGTGTGCATGCATGAGTGTGCTTGCTTGAGTGTGTGTGTGAGAGAGTGTGTGTCTGTGAGTGTGTGCCTGAGAGTGTGCATCTGTGAGTGTGTGACTGTGAGTGTGTGTCTGTGAGTGTGTGTCTGTGAGAGAGTGTGTGAGAGTGGGTGTGAGAGTGTGTGAGTGAGTGTGAGTGTGTGTGTGTGAGTGTGTGAGTGTGAGTGTGTGAGTGTGGGTGTATGTCTTATAGTATGTGTGAGAGTGTGTGTGAGAGTGTTTGTGAGAGTTTGTGTGAGAGGGCGTGTGAGAGTGTGTGTGTAAGAGTGTGTGTGAGAGAGAGTGTGTGTGTGAGTGTGTGCTGGTGAGTGTGTGTATGTTTACGTGAGTGTGTGTGAGAGAGAGTTTGTGAGAGAGAGTGTGTGAGAGAGAGTGTGTTTGTCTATGAGTGTTGGTGTGATAGTGTATGTGTGAGTGTGTGTGAGTGTGTGTGAGTGTGTTTGTGTGAGTGTGTGAGTGTGTGCTAGAGAGAGAGTGTGTGTGAGAGAGTGTGTGTGTGAGAGAGACTGCATGTGAGTGAGAGTGTGTGTGTTTGTGATTGTGTGCCTGTGAATGTGTGTCTGTGAGTGTGGGTGCGAGAGTGTGTGTGTGAGTGTGTGTGAGTGTGCGAGTGAGTGTACGAGTGAATGTGCGTGCCTGAGTGTGCATGCATGACTTTGCGTGCCGTGAGAGAGTTTGTGTCTGTGAGTGTGTGTCTGTGACAGAGTGTGTGTGTGTGTGAGAGTTGGTATGAGAGTGTGTATGAGAGTGGGTGTAAGAGTCGGTGTGAGAGTCGATGTGAGAGTTTGTGAGTGTGCAAGTGAGTGAGTGTGCATGAGTGAGTGTGCATGTGTGAGTGTCCATGTCTGAGTGTGCGAGTGCGTCAGTTTGCATGTGTGAGTGAGTGAGTGTGATTGTATGTGTTTTTGTGAGTGTGTTTTTGTGAGAGTGTGTGTGAGAGTGGGTATGATAGTGGTTGTGAGAGTGGGTGTGAGAGTTGATGTGTGAGTGAGTGTGTGTGTTTGTGTGAGTGTGTGTGAGGGAGAGTGTGTGTGAGTGAGAGGGTGTGTGAGCGAGACTGTGTTTCAGTGAGTGTGTTTCTGTGAGTGAGTGTCTGTGACTGTGTGTCTGTGGGAGAGCGTCTGTGAGAGAGTGTGTGTGAGTGTGTGAGAGTGTGTGTGTGAGTGATTGTGTGTGTGTGTGAGTGTGTGTGTCTGCGAATGTGTGTGAGTGTGTGTGTGTGAGTGACTGTGAGTGTGTGTGTGTGAGTGTGAGTGTGTGTGTGTGTTTGTGTGAGTGTGTGAGAGTGTGTGTGCTAGTGAGCGATTGTGTATGTTTTTGTGTGTGTGTGTGTAAATGAGTGAGTGTGAGTGTGTGAGTGTGTTTTTGTGTGAGTGTGTGTAAGAGAGAGTGAGTGTGTGTGTGAGTGTTTTTGTGAGAGTGTGTGTGAGAGTTTGTATGTGTGAGTGTGTGTTTGTGAGTGTATGTGTGATTGTGTCTGTGAGTGAGTGTGTGTGTGACTGTCTGAGAGTGTCTCTGAGAGTGAGTTTGTCTGAGTGTGTGTGCGTGTGTGTGTGTGCGATTGAGCGTGCATGCGTGAGTGAGTGTGCGTGTGTGAGAGTGTGTGAGACAGTGTGTGTGAGAGAGTGTGTGTGTGAGTTTGTGTCTGTGAGTGTGGGTCTGTGAGAAAGTGTGTGTGAGAGTGTGTGAGCGTGTGTGAGAGTGTGAATGTGTGAGTGTGTGTGTGTTTGTATGAGTGTGTGAGAGTGTGTGTGCTAGTGAGTGATTGTGTATGTCTTTGAGAGTGTGTGTGTGTGAGTGTGTGTGAGTGTGTTTGTGTGAGTGTGTGAGTTTGTGCTAGAGAGAGAGTGTGTGTGAGATATGTATGTGTGATTGTGTGTTTGTGAGCATGTGTTTGTGTGAGTGTGTGTGTGTGTGTGTGAGAGAGAGAGAGTGTCTGAGAGTGTGTGTCTGTGAGTGAGTGTGTGTGTGAGTGTGTGTGCATGTGTGTGAGTGTGCAAGTGAGCATGCATGCGTGAGTGTGCATGCATGAGTGTGCTTGCTTGAGTGTGTGTGTGAGAGAGTGTGTGTCTGTGAGTGTGTGTCTGAGAGTGTGCGTCTGTGAGTGTGTGACTGTGAGAGTGTGTCTGTGAGTGTGTGTCTGTGAGACTGTGTGAGAGTGTGTGTGAGAGTGTGTGAGTGAGTGTGAGTGTGTGTGTGTGAGTGTGTGAGTGTGAGTGTGTGAGTGTGGGTGTATGTCTTATAGTATGTGTGAGACTGTGTGTGAGAGTGTTTGTGAGAGTTTGTGTGAGAGGGTGTGTGAGAGTGTGTGTGTAAGAGTGTGTGTGAGAGAGTGTGTGTGTGTGAGTGTGTGCTTGTGAGTGTGTGTATGTTTACGTAAGTGTGTGTGAGAGAGAGTTCGTGAGAGAGTGTGTATGAGAGAGAGTGTGTTTGTCTATGAGTGTTGGTGTGATAGTGTATGTGTGAGTGTGTGTGAGTGTGTGCAAGTGTGCATGAGTGTGCGTGCGTGAGTGAGTGTGAGTGTGTGTGTGTGAGTGTGTGTGAGTGTATTTGTGTGAGTGTGTGAGTGTGTGCTAGAGAGAGAGTGTGTGTGAGAGAGTGTGTGTGAGTGAGAGGTTGTGTGAGCGAGACTGTGTTTCAGTGAGTGTGTTTCTGTGAGTGAGTGTCTGTGACTGTGTGTCTGTGAGAGAGCGTCTGTGAGAGAGTGTGTGTGAGTGTGTGAGAGTGTGTGTGTGAGTGATTGTGTGTGTGTGTGAGTATGTGTGTGTGTGTGTGCGAATGTGTGTGAGTGTGTGTGTGTGATTGAGTGTGAGTGTGCGTGTGTGTGTGTGTGTGTGTGTGAGTGTGAGTGTGTGTGTGTGTTTGTGTGATTGTGTGAGTGTGTGTGTGCTAGTGAGCGATTGTGTATGTTTTTCTGAGTGTGTGTGTGTGTGTGAATGAGTGAGTGTGAGTGTGCGTGTGTGTTTTTCTGTGAGTGTGTGAGTGTGTGTAAGAAAGAGTGATTGTGTGTGTGAGTGTTCTTGTGAGAGTGTGTGTGAGAATTTGTATGTGTGAGTGTGTGTTTGTGAGTGTGTGTGTGAGTGTGTGTGTGTGTGAGTGTATGCGAGAGAGAGTGTGTGAGAGATAGTGTGTGTCTGAAAGTGTGTCTGTGAGTGAGTGTATATCAGAGACTGTCTGAGAGTATGTCTGAGGGTGTGTTTGTCTGAGTGTGTGTGCGTGTGTGTGAGTGTGCGATTGAGCGTGCATGCGTGAGTGAGTGTGCGTGCGTGAGTGTGTGTGAGACAGTGTGTGTGAGAGAGTGTGTGTGTGTGAGTGTGTGTCTGTGAGTGTGGGTCTGTGAGAAAGTGTGTGTGAGAGTGTGTGAGTGTGAGTGTGTGTGTGTGTGCGTTTGTATGAGTGTGTGAGAGTGTGTGTGCTAGTGAGTGATTGTGTATGTCTTTGTGAGTGTGTGTGTGTGTGAGTGTGTGCGTGTGTTTGTGTGAGTGTGTGAGTGTGTGCTAGAGAGAGAGTGTGTGTGAGTGAGTGTGCATGTGTGAGTGTCCATCTGTGAGTGTGTGTGAGAGAGACTGCATGTGAGTGAGAGTGTGTGTGTTTGTGATTGTGTGCCTGTGAATGTGTGTCTGTGAGTGTGGGTGCGAGAGTGTGTGTGTGAGTGTGTGTGAGTGTGCGAGTGAGTGTACGAGTGAGTGTGCTTGCCTGAGTGTGCATGCATGAGTTTTTGTGCCGTGAGAGAGTTTGTGTCTGTGAGTGTGTGTCTGTGACAGAGTGTGTGTGTCTGAGAGCTGGTATGAGAGTGTGTATGAGAGTGGGTGTAAGAGTCGGTGTGAGAGTCGATGTGAGAGTGTGTGAGTGTGCGAGTGAGTGAGTGTGCATGAGTGAGTATGCATGTGTGAGTGTCCATGTGTGAGTGTGCGAGTGCATGAGGTTGCATGTGTGAGTGAGTGAGTGTGATTGTATGTGTTTTTGTGAGTGTGTTTTTGTGAGAGTGTGTGTGAGAGTGGGTATGATAGTGGGTGTGAGAGTGGGTGTGAGAGTCGATGTGTGAGTGAGTGTGTGTGTTTGTGTGAATGTGTGTGAGAGAGAGTGTGTGTGAGTGAGAGGGTGTGTGAGCGAGACTGTGTTTCAGTGAGTGTGTTTCTGTGAGTGAGTGTCTGTGACTGTGTGTCTGTGAGAGAGCGTATGTGAGAGAGTGTGTGTGAGTGTGTGAGAGTGTGTGTGTGAGTGATTGTGTGTGTGTGTGTGTGAGTATGTGTGTGTGTGCGAATGTGTGTGATTGTGTGTGTTTGTGTGAGTGTGTGAGTGTGTGTGTGCTAGTGAGCGATTGTGTATGTTTTTCTGAGTGTGTGTGTGTGTGTGTGTGAATGAGTGAGTGTGAGTGTGTGTGTGTGTTTTTCTGTGAGTGTGTGAGTGTTTGTAAGAAAGAGTGATTGTGTGTGTGAGTGTGTGTGAGTGTTCTTGTGAGAGTGTGTGTGAGAGTTTGTATCTGTGAGTGTGTGTTTGTGAGTGTGTGTGTGTGTGTGTGTGTGTGTGAGTGTATGCGAGAGAGAGTGTGTGAGAGATAGTGTGTGTCTGAAAGTGTGTCTGTGAGTGAGTGTATATGAGAGACTGTCTGAGAGTATGTCTGAGAGTGTGTTTGTCTGAGTGTGTGTGCGTGTGTGTGAGTGTGCGATTGAGCGTGCATGCATGAGTGAGTGTGCGTGCATGAGTGTGTGTGAGACAGTGTGTGTGAGAGAGTGTGTGTGTGTGAGTGTGTGTCTGTGAGTGTGGGTCTGTGAGAAAGTGTGTGTGAGAGTGTGTGAGCTTGTGTGAGAGTGTGTGAGTGTGAGTGTGTGTGTGTGTGCGTTTGTATGAGTGTGTGAGAGTGTGTGTGCTAGTGAGTGATTGTGTATGTCTTTGTGAGTGTGTGTGTGTGTGAGTGTGTGTGTGTGTTTGTGTGAGTGTGTGAGTGTGTGCTAGAGAGAGAGTGTGTGTGAGTGAGTGTGCATGTGTGAGTGTCCATCTGTGAGTGTGTGTGTGAGAGACTGCATGTGAGTGAGAGTGTGTGTGTTTGTAATTGTGTGCCTGTGAATGTGTGTCTGTGAGTGTGGGTGCGAGAGTGTGTGTGTGAGTGTGTGTGAGTGTGCGAGTGAGTGTACGAGTGAGTGTGCTTGCCTGAGTGTGCATGCATGAGTTTGCGTGCCGTGAGAGAGTTTGTGTCTGTGAGTGTGTGTCTGTGACAGAGTGTGTGTGTGTGAGAGTTGGTATGAGAGTGTGTATGAGAGTGGGTGTAAGAGTCGGTGTGAGAGTCGATGTGAGAGTGTGTGAGTGTGCGAGTGAGTGAGTGTGCATGAGTGAGTGTGCATGTGTGAGTGTCCATGTGTGAGTGTGCGAGTGCATGAGTTTGCATGTGTGAGTGAGTGAGTGTGATTGTATGTGGTTTTGTGAGTGCGTTTTTGTGAGAGTGTGTGTGAGAGTGGGTATGATAGTGGGTGTGAGAGTGGGTGTGAGAGTCGATGTGTGAGTGAGTGTGTGTGTTTGTGTGAATGTGTGTGAGAGAGAGTGTGTGTGAGTGAGAGGGTGTGTGAGCGAGACTGTGTTTCAGTGAGTGTGTTTCTGTGAGTGAGTGTCTGTGACTGTGTGTCTGTGAGAGAGCGTCTGTGAGAGAGTGTGTGTGAGTGTGTGAGAGTGTGTGTGTGAGTGATTGTGTGTGTGTGTGTGTGTGAGTATGTGTGTGTGTGTGTGCGAATGTGTGTGAGTGTGTGTGTGTGATTGAGTGTGAGTGTGTGTGTGTGTGTGTGTGCGAGTGTGAGTGTGTGTGTGTGTTTGTGTGAGTGTGTGAGTGTGTGTGTGCTAGTGAGCGATTGTGTATGTTTTTCTGAGTGTGTGTGTGTGTGTGAATGAGTGAGTGTGAGTGTGCGTGTGTGTTTTTCTGTGAGTGTGTGAGTGTGTGTAAGAAAGAGTGATTGTGTGTGTGAGTGTTCTTGTGAGAGTGTGTGTGAGAATTTGTATGTGTGAGTGTGTGTTTGTGAGTGTGTGTGAGTGTGTGTGTGTGTGAGTGTATGCGAGAGAGAGTGTGTGAGAGATAGTGTGTGTCTGAAAGTGTGTCTGTGAGTGAGTGTATATCAGAGACTGTCTGAGAGTCTGTCTGAGGGTGTGTTTGTCTGAGTGTGTGTGCGTGTGTGTGAGTGTGCGATTGAGCGTGCATGCGTGAGTGAGTGTGCGTGCGTGAGTGTGTGTGAGACAGTGTGTGTGAGAGAGTGTGTGTGTGTGAGTGTGTGTCTGTGAGTGTGGGTCTATGAGAAAGTGTGTGTGAGAGTGTGTGAGAGTGTGTGAGTGTGAGTGTGTGTGTGTGTGTGTTTGTATGAGTGTGAGAGTGTGTGTGCTAGTGAGTGATTGTGTATGTCTTTGTGAGTGTGTGTGTGTGTGAGTGTGTGTGTGTGTTTGTGTGAGTGTGTGAGTGTGTGCTAGAGAGAGAGTGTGTGTGAGTGAGTGTGCATGTGTGAGTGTCCATCTGTGAGTGTGTGTGAGAGAGACTGCATGTGAGTGAGAGTGTGTGTGTTTGTGATTGTGTGCCTGTGAATGTGTGTCTGTGAGTGTGGGTGCGAGAGTGTGTGTGTGAGTGTGTGTGAGTGTGCGAGTGAGTGTACGAGTGAGTGTGCTTGCCTGAGTGTGCATGCATGAGTTTTCGTGCCGTGAGAGAGTTTGTGTCTGTGAGTGTGTGTCTGTGACAGAGTGTGTGTGTCTGAGAGCTGGTATGAGAGTGTGTATGAGAGTGGGTGTAAGAGTCGGTGTGAGAGTCGATGTGAGAGTGTGTGAGTGTGCGAGTGAGTGAGTGTGCATGAGTGAGTGTGCATGTGTGAGTGTCCATGTGTGAGTGTGCGAGTGCATGAGGTTGCATGTGTGAGTGAGTGAGTGTGATTGTATGTGTTTTTGTGAGTGTGTTTTTGTGAGAGTGTGTGTGAGAGTGGGTATGATAGTGGGTGTGAGAGTGGGTGTGAGAGTCGATGTGTGAGTGAGTGTGTGTGTTTGTGTGAATGTGTGTGAGAGAGAGTGTGTGTGAGTGAGAGGGTGTGTGAGCGAGACTGTGTTTCAGTGAGTGTGTTTCTGTGAGTGAGTGTCTGTGACTGTGTGTCTGTGAGAGAGCGTCTGTGAGAGAGTGTGTGTGAGTGTGTGAGAGTGTGTGTGTGAGTGATTGTGTGTGTGTGTGTGTGAGTATGTGTGTGTGTGCGAATGTGTGTGAGTGTGTGTGTTTGTGTGAGTGTGTGAGTGTGTGTGTGCTAGTGAGCGATTGTGTATGTTTTTCTGAGTGTGTGTGTGTGTGTGTGTGAATGAGTGAGTGTGAGTGTGTGTGTGTGTTTTTCTGTGAGTGTGTGAGTGTTTGTAAGAAAGAGTGATTGTGTGTGTGAGTGTGTGTGAGTGTTCTTGTGAGAGTGTGTGTGAGAGTTTGTATCTGTGACTGTGTGTTTGTGAGTGTGTGTGTGAGTGTGTGTGTGTGTGAGTGTATGCGAGAGAGAGTGTGTGAGAGATAGTGTGTGTTTGAAAGTGTGTCTGTGAGTGAGTGTAAATGAGAGACTGTCTGAGAGTATGTCTGAGAGTGTGTTTGTCTGAGTGTGTGTGCGTGTGTGTGAGTGTGCGATTGAGCGTGCATGCGTGAGTGAGTGTGCGTGCATGAGTGTGTGTGAGACAGTGTGTGTGAGAGAGTGTGTGTGTGTGAGTGTGTGTCTGTGAGTGTGGGTCTGTGAGAAAGTGTGTGTGAGAGTGTGTGAGTGTGAGTGTGTGTGTGTGTGTGTTTGTATGAGTGTGTGAGAGTGTGTGTGCTAGTGAGTGATTGTGTATGTCTTTGTGAGTGTGTGTGTGTGTGAGTGTGTGCGTGTGTTTGTGTGAGTGTGTGAGTGTGTGCTAGAGAGAGAGTGTGTGTGAGTGAGTGTGCATGTGTGAGTGTCCATCTGTGAGTGTGTGTGAGAGAGACTGCATGTGAATGAGAGTGTGTGTGTTTGTGATTGTGTGCCTGTGAATGTGTGTCTGTGAGTGTGGGTGCGAGAGTGTGTGTGTGAGTGTGTGTGAGTGTGCGAGTGAGTGTACGAGTGAGTGTGCTTGCCTGAGTGTGCATGCATGAGTTTTTGTGCCGTGAGAGAGTTTGTGTCTGTGAGTGTGTGTCTGTGACAGAGTGTGTGTGTCTGAGAGCTGGTATGAGAGTGTGTATGAGAGTGGGTGTAAGAGTCGGTGTGAGAGTCGATGTGAGAGTGTGTGAGTGTGCGAGTGAGTGAGTGTGCATGAGTGAGTATGCATGTGTGAGTGTCCATGTGTGAGTGTGCGAGTGCATGAGGTTGCATGTGTGAGTGAGTGAGTGTGATTGTATGTGTTTTTGTGAGTGTGTTTTTGTGAGAGTGTGTGTGAGAGTGGGTATGATAGTGGGTGTGAGAGTGGGTGTGAGAGTCGATGTGTGAGTGAGTGTGTGTGTTTGTGTGAATGTGTGTGAGAGAGAGTGTGTGTGAGTGAGAGGGTGTGTGAGCGAGACTGTGTTTCAGTGAGTGTGTTTCTGTGAGTGAGTGTCTGTGACTGTGTGTCTGTGAGAGAGCGTATGTGAGAGAGTGTGTGTGAGTGTGTGAGAGTGTGTGTGTGAGTGATTGTGTGTGTGTGTGTGTGAGTATGTGTGTGTGTGCGAATGTGTGTGAGTGTGTGTGTTTGTGTGAGTGTGTGAGTGTGTGTGTGCTAGTGAGCGATTGTGTATGTTTTTCTGAGTGTGTGTGTGTGTGTGTGAATGAGTGAGTGTGAGTGTGTGTGTGTGTTTTTCTGTGAGTGTGTGAGTGTTTGTAAGAAAGAGTGATTGTGTGTGTGAGTGTGTGTGAGTGTTCTTGTGAGAGTGTGTGTGAGAGTTTGTATCTGTGAGTGTGTGTTTGTGAGTGTGTGTGTGTGTGTGTGTGTGTGAGTGTATGCGAGAGAGAGTGTGTGAGAGATAGTGTGTGTTTGAAAGTGTGTCTGTGAGTGAGTGTATATGAGAGACTGTCTGAGAGTATGTCTGAGAGTGTGTTTGTCTGAGTGTGTGTGCGTGTGTGTGAGTGTGCGATTGAGCGTGCATGCGTGAGTGAGTGTGCGTGCATGAGTGTGTGTGAGACAGTGTGTGTGAGAGAGTGTGTGTGTGTGAGTGTGTGTCTGTGAGTGTGGGTCTGTGAGAAAGTGTGTGTGAGAGTGTGTGAGCTTGTGTGAGAGTGTGTGAGTGTGAGTGTGTGTGTGTGTGCGTTTGTATGAGTGTGTGAGAGTGTGTGTGCTAGTGAGTGATTGTGTATGTCTTTGTGAGTGTGTGTGTGTGTGAGTGTGTGTGTGTGTTTGTGTGAGTGTGTGAGTGTGTGCTAGAGAGAGAGTGTGTGTGAGTGAGTGTGCATGTGTGAGTGTCCATCTGTGAGTGTGTGTGTGAGAGACTGCATGTGAGTGAGAGTGTGTGTGTTTGTAATTGTGTGCCTGTGAATGTGTGTCTGTGAGTGTGGGTGCGAGAGTGTGTGTGTGAGTGTGTGTGAGTGTGCGAGTGAGTGTACGAGTGAGTGTGCTTGCCTGAGTGTGCATGCATGAGTTTGCGTGCCGTGAGAGAGTTTGTGTCTGTGAGTGTGTGTCTGTGACAGAGTGTGTGTGTGTGAGAGTTGGAATGAGAGTGTGTATGAGAGTGGGTGTAAGAGTCGGTGTGAGAGTCGATGTGAGAGTGTGTGAGTGTGCGAGTGAGTGAGTGTGCATGAGTGAGTGTGCATGTGTGAGTGTCCATGTGTGAGTGTGCGAGTGCATGAGTTTGCATGTGTGAGTGAGTGAGTGTGATTGTATGTGGTTTTGTGAGTGCGTTTTTGTGAGAGTGTGTGTGAGAGTGGGTATGATAGTGGGTGTGAGAGTGGGTGTGAGAGTCGATGTGTGAGTGAGTGTGTGTGTTTGTGTGAATGTGTGTGAGAGAGAGTGTGTGTGAGTGAGAGGGTGTGTGAGCGAGACTGTGTTTCAGTGAGTGTGTTTCTGTGAGTGAGTGTCTGTGACTGTGTGTCTGTGAGAGAGCGTCTGTGAGAGAGTGTGTGTGAGTGTGTGAGAGTGTGTGTGTGAGTGATTGTGTGTGTGTGTGTGTGAGTATGTGTGTGTGTGTGTGCGAATGTGTGTGAGTGTGTGTGTGTGATTGAGTGTGAGTGTGTGTGTGTGTGTGTGTGCGAGTGTGAGTGTGTGTGTGTGTTTGTGTGAGTGTGTGAGTGTGTGTGTGCTAGTGAGCGATTGTGCATGTTTTTCTGAGTGTGTGTGTGTGTGTGAATGAGTGAGTGTGAGTGTGCGTGTGTGTTTTTCTGTGAGTGTGTGAGTGTGTGTAAGAAAGAGTGATTGTGTGTGTGAGTGTTCTTGTGAGAGTGTGTGTGAGAATTTGTATGTGTGAGTGTGTGTTTGTGAGTGTGTGTGTGAGTGTGTGTGTGTGAGTGTACGCGAGAGAGAGTGTGTGAGAGATAGTTTGTGTCTGAAAGTGTGTCTGTGAGTGAGTGTATATCAGAGACTGTCTGAGAGTATGTCTGAGGGTGTGTTTGTCTGAGTGTCTGTGCGTGTGTGTGAGTGTGCGATTGAGCGTGCATGCGTGAGTGAGTGTGCGTGCGTGAGTGTGTGTGAGACAGTGTGTGTGAGAGAGTGTGTGTGTGTGAGTGTGTGTCTGTGAGTGTGGGTCTATGAGAAAGTGTGTGTGAGAGTGTGTGAGTGTGAGTGTGTGTGTGTGTGTGTTTGTATGAGTGTGAGAGTGTGTGTGCTAGTGAGTGATTGTGTATGTCTTTGTGAGTGTGTGTGTGTGTGAGTGTGTGTGTGTGTTTGTGTGAGTGTGTGAGTGTGTGCTAGAGAGAGAGTGTGTGTGAGTGAGTGTGCATGTGTGAGTGTCCATCTGTGAGTGTGTGTGAGAGAGACTGCATGTGAGTGAGAGTGTGTGTGTTTGTGATTGTGTGCCTGTGAATGTGTGTCTGTGAGTGTGGGTGCGAGAGTGTGTGTGTGAGTGTGTGTGAGTGTGCGAGTGAGTGTACGAGTGAGTGTGCTTGCCTGAGTGTGCATGCATGAGTTTTCGTGCCGTGAGAGAGTTTGTGTCTGTGAGTGTGTGTCTGTGACAGAGTGTGTGTGTCTGAGAGCTGGTATGAGAGTGTGTATGAGAGTGGGTGTAAGAGTCGGTGTGAGAGTCGATGTGAGAGTGTGTGAGTGTGCGAGTGAGTGAGTGTGCATGAGTGAGTGTGCATGTGTGAGTGTCCATGTGTGAGTGTGCGAGTGCATGAGGTTGCATGTGTGAGTGAGTGAGTGTGATTGTATGTGTTTTTGTGAGTGTGTTTTTGTGAGAGTGTGTGTGAGAGTGGGTATGATAGTGGGTGTGAGAGTGGGTGTGAGAGTCGATGTGTGAGTGAGTGTGTGTGTTTGTGTGAATGTGTGTGAGAGAGAGTGTGTGTGAGTGAGAGGGTGTGTGAGCGAGACTGTGTTTCAGTGAGTGTGTTTCTGTGAGTGAGTGTCTGTGACTGTGTGTCTGTGAGAGAGCGTCTGTGAGAGAGTGTGTGTGAGTGTGTGAGAGTGTGTGTGTGAGTGATTGTGTGTGTGTGTGTGTGAGTATGTGTGTGTGTGCGAATGTGTGTGAGTGTGTGTGTTTGTGTGAGTGTGTGAGTGTGTGTGTGCTAGTGAGCGATTGTGTATGTTTTTCTGAGTGTGTGTGTGTGTGTGTGAATGAGTGAGTGTGAGTGTGTGTGTGTGTTTTTCTGTGAGTGTGTGAGTGTTTGTAAGAAAGAGTGATTGTGTGTGTGAGTGTGTGTGAGTGTTCTTGTGAGAGTGTGTGTGAGAGTTTGTATCTGTGACTGTGTGTTTGTGAGTGTGTGTGTGAGTGTGTGTGTGTGTGAGTGTATGCGAGAGAGAGTGTGTGAGAGATAGTGTGTGTTTGAAAGTGTGTCTGTGAGTGAGTGTAAATGAGAGACTGTCTGAGAGTATGTCTGAGAGTGTGTTTGTCTGAGTGTGTGTGCGTGTGTGTGAGTGTGCGATTGAGCGTGCATGCGTGAGTGAGTGTGCGTGCATGAGTGTGTGTGAGACAGTGTGTGTGAGAGAGTGTGTGTGTGTGAGTGTGTGTCTGTGAGTGTGGGTCTGTGAGAAAGTGTGTGTGAGAGTGTGTGAGCTTGTGTGAGAGTGTGTGAGTGTGAGTGTGTGTGTGTGTGCGTTTGTATGAGTGTGTGAGAGTGTGTGTGCTAGTGAGTGATTGTGTATGTCTTTGTGAGTGTGTGTGTGTGTGAGTGTGTGTGTGTGTTTGTGTGAGTGTGTGAGTGTGTGCTAGAGAGAGAGTGTGTGTGAGTGAGTGTGCATGTGTGAGTGTCCATCTGTGAGTGTGTGTGTGAGAGACTGCATGTGAGTGAGAGTGTGTGTGTTTGTAATTGTGTGCCTGTGAATGTGTGTCTGTGAGTGTGGGTGCGAGAGTGTGTGTGTGAGTGTGTGTGAGTGTGCGAGTGAGTGTACGAGTGAGTGTGCGTGCCTGAGTGTGCATGCATGAGTTTGCGTGCCGTGAGAGAGTTTGTGTCTGTGAGTGTGTGTCTGTGACAGAGTGTGTGTGTGTGAGAGTTGGTATGAGAGTGTGTATGAGAGTGGGTGTAAGAGTCGGTGTGAGAGTCGATGTGAGAGTGTGTGAGTGTGCGAGTGAGTGAGTGTGCATGAGTGAGTGTGCATGTGTGAGTGTCCATGTGTGAGTGTGCGAGTGCATGAGTTTGCATGTGTGAGTGAGTGAGTGTGATTGTATGTGGTTTTGTGAGTGCGTTTTTGTGAGAGTGTGTGTGAGAGTGGGTATGATAGTGGGTGTGAGAGTGGGTGTGAGAGTCGATGTGTGAGTGAGTGTGTGTGTTTGTGTGAATGTGTGTGAGAGAGAGTGTGTGTGAGTGAGAGGGTGTGTGAGCGAGACTGTGTTTCAGTGAGTGTGTTTCTGTGAGTGAGTGTCTGTGACTGTGTGTCTGTGAGAGAGCGTCTGTGAGAGAGTGTGTGTGAGTGTGTGAGAGTGTGTGTGTGAGTGATTGTGTGTGTGTGTGTGTGTGAGTATGTGTGTGTGTGTGTGCGAATGTGTGTGAGTGTGTGTGTGTGATTGAGTGTGAGTGTGTGTGTGTGTGTGTGCGAGTGTGAGTGTGTGTGTGTGTTTGTGTGAGTGTGTGAGTGTGTGTGTGCTAGTGAGCGATTGTGTATGTTTTTCTGAGTGTGTGTGTGTGTGTGAATGAGTGAGTGTGTGTGTGTGTTTTTCTGTGAGTGTGTGTAAGAAAGAGTGATTGTGTGTGTGAGTGTGTGTGAGTGTTCTTGTGAGAGTGTGTGTGAGAGTTTGTATGTGTGAGTGTGTGTTTGTGAGTGTGTGTGTGAGTGTGTGTGTGTGTGAGTGTATGCGAGAGAGAGTGTGTGAGAGATAGTGTGTGTCTGAAAGTGTGTCTGTGAGTGAGTGTAAATGAGAGACTGTCTGAGAGTATGTCTGAGAGTGTGTTTGTCTGAGTGTGTGTGCGTGTGTGTGAGTGTGCGATTGAGCATGCATGCGTGAGTGAGTGTGCGTGCGTGAGTGTGTGTGAGACAGTGTGTGTGAGAGAGTGTGTGTGTGTGAGTGTGTGTCTGTGAGTGTGGGTCTGTGAGAAAGTGTGTGTGAGAGTGTGTGAGCTTGTGTGAGAGTGTGTGAGTGTGAGTGTGTGTGTGTGTGTGTTTGTATGAGTGTGTGAGAGTGTGTGTGCTAGTGAGTGATTGTGTATGTCTTTGTGAGTGTGTGTGTGTGAGTGTGTGTGTGTGTTTGTGTGAGTGTGTGAGTGTGTGCTAGAGAGAGAGTGTGTGTGAGTGAGTGTGCATGTGTGAGTGTCCATCTGTGAGTGTGTGTGTGAGAGACTGCATGTGAGTGAGAGTGTGTGTGTTTGTAATTGTGTGCCTGTGAATGTGTGTCTGTGAGTGTGGGTGCGAGAGTGTGTGTGTGAGTGTGTGTGAGTGTGCGAGTGAGTGTACGAGTGAGTGTGCGTGCCTGAGTGTGCATGCATGAGTTTGCGTGCCGTGAGAGAGTTTGTGTCTGTGAGTGTGTGTCTGTGACAGAGTGTGTGTGTGTGAGAGTTGGTATGAGAGTGTGTATGAGAGTGGGTGTAAGAGTCGGTGTGAGAGTCGATGTGAGAGTGTGTGAGTGTGCGAGTGAGTGAGTGTGCATGAGTGAGTGTGCATGTGTGAGTGTCCATGTGTGAGTTTGCATGTGTGTGTGAGTGAGTGTGATTGTATGTGTTTTTGTGAGTGTGTTTTTGTGAGAGTGTGTGTGAGAGTGGGTATGATAGTGGGTGTGAGAGTGGGTGTGAGAGTCGATCTGTGAGTGAGTGTGTGTGTTTGTGTGAGTGTGTGTGAGAGAGAGTGTGTGTGAGTAAGAGGGTGTGTGTGCAAGACTGTGTTTCAGTGAATGTGTTTCTGTGAGTGAGTGTCTGTGACTGTGTGTCTGTGAGAGAGCATCTGTGAGAGAGTGCGTGTGAGTGTGTGAGAGTGTGTGTGTGAGTGTTTGTGCATGTGTGTGTGTGTGTGTGTGAGAGAGAGAGAGAGTGTCTGAGAGTGTGTGTCTGTGAGTGAGTGTGTGTGTGTGTATGCATGTGTGTGAGTGTGCGAGTGAGCATGCATGAGTGTGCTTGCTTTAGTGTGTGTGTGAGAGAGTGTCTGTCTGTGAGTCTGTGTCTGAGAGTGTCTGAGTGTGTGACTGTGAGTGTGTGTCTGTGAGTGTGTGTCTGTGAGAGAGTGTGTGAAAGAGTGTGTGAGTGTGTGTGAGTGAATGTGAGTGTGTGTGTGTGAGTGTGTGAGTGTGAGTGTGTGAGTGTGGGTGTATGTCTTATAGTATGTGTGAGACTGTGTGTGAGAGTGTTTGTGAGAGTTTGTATGAGAGGGTGTGTGAGAGTGTGTGTGTAAGAATGTGTGTGAGAGAGTGTGTGTGTGTGAGTGTGTGCTTGTGAGTGTGTGTGTGTTTACATGAGTGTGTGTGAGAGAGTTTGTGAGAGAGAGTGCATGAGAGAGAGTGTGTTTGTCTATGAGTGTTGGTGTGATAGTGTATGTGTGAGTGTGTTTGTGTGTGTGTGTGTGTGTGTGTGCAAGTGTGCATGAGTGTGCGTGCGTGAGTGAGTGTGAGAGTGTGTGTGTGTGAGTGTGTGCTAGAGAGAGAGTGTGTGTGAGAGATGTATGATTCAGTGTGTGCTTGTGAGCGTGTGTTTGTGTGACTGTGTGTGTGTGTGGGTGAGAGAGAGAGTGTCTGAGAGTGTGTGTCTGTGAGTGAGTGTGTGTGTGAGTGTGTGTGCATGTGTGTGAGTGTGCGAGTGAGCATGCATGCGTGAGTGTGCATGCATGAGTGTGCTTGCTTGAGTGTGTGTGTGAGAGTGTGTGTCTGTGAGTGTGTGACAGTGAGTGTGTGTCTGTGAGTGTGTGTCTGTGAGAGAGTGTGTGAGAGTGTGTGTGAGAGTGTGTGAGTGAGTGTGAGTGTGTGTGTGTGAGTGTGTGAGTGTGAGTGTGAGACTGTGGGTGTATGTGTTATAGTGTGTGTGAGACTGTGTGTGAGAGTGTTTGTGAGAGTTTGTGTGAGTGGGTGTGTGAGAGTGTGTGTGTAAGTGTGTGTGAGAGAGAGAGTGTGTGTGAGTGTGTGCTTGTGAGTGTGTGTGTGTTTACATGAGTGTGTGTGAGAGAGAGTTTGTGAGAGAGAGTGTGTGAGAGAGAGTGTGTTTGTCTATGAGTGTTGGTGTGATAGTGTATGTGTGTGTGAGTGTGTGTGAGTGTGTGCAAGTGTGCATGAGTGTGCGTGCGTGAGTGAGTGTGTGTGTGTGTGTGAGTGTGTGTGAGTGTGTTTGTGTGAGTGTGTGCTAGAGAGAGAGTGTGTGTGAGAGAGTGTGTGTGTGAGAGAGACTGCATGTGAGTGAGAGTATGTGTGTTTGTGATTGTGTGCCTGTGAATGTGTGTCTGTGAGTGTGGGTGCAAGAGTGTGTGTGTGAGTGTGTGTGAGTGTGTGAGTGAGTGTACGAGTGAGTATGCGTGCCTGAGTGTGCATGCATGAGTTTGCGTGCCATGAGAGAGTTTGTGTCTGTGGATGTGTGTCTGTGACAGAGTGTGTGTGTGTGAGTGTTGGTATGAGAGTGTTAATGAGAGTGGGTGTAAGAGTCGGTGTGAGAGTCGATGTGAGAGTGTGTGAGTGTGCGAGTGAGTGAGTGTGCATGAGTGAGTGTGCATGTGTGAGTGTCCATGTGTGAGTGTGCAAGTGAGTGAGTTTGCATGTGTGAGTGAGTGAGTGTGATTGTATGTGTTTTGTGAGTGTTGTTTTTGTGAGAGTGTGTGTGAGAGTGGGTATGATAGTGGGTGTGAGAGTGGGTGTGAGAGTCGATGTGTGACTGAGTATGTGTGTTTGTGTGACTGTGTGTGAGAGAATGAGTGTGTGTGAGTGAGAGGGTGTGTGAGCGAGACTGTTTCAGTGAGTGTGTTTCTGTGAGTGAGTGTCTGTGACTGTGTGTCTGTGAGAGAGCGTCTGTGAGAGAGTGTGTGTGAGTGTGTGAGAGTGTGTGTGTGAGTGATTGTGTGTGTGTGTGTGTGTGTGTGTGTGTGCGAATGTGTGTGAGTGTGTGTGTGTGAGTGTGTGTGAGTATTAGTGTGTGTGTGTGTGTGTGTGAGTGTGAGTGTGTGTGTGTTTGTGTGAGTGTGTGAGAGTGTGTGTACTAGTGAGCGATTGTGTATGTTTCTATGAGTGTGTGTGTGTGTGTGTGAATGAGTGAGTGTGAGTGTGTGTGTGTGTTTTTGTGTGTGTGAGTGTGTGTAAGAGAGAGTGAGTGCGTGTGTGAGTGTGTGTGAGTGTTTTTGTGAGTGTGTGTGAGAGTTTGTATGTGTGAGTGTGTGTTTGTGAGTGTGTGTGTGAGTGTGTGTGTGTGAGTGTCCATGTGTGAGTGTGCGAGTGCATGAGTTTGCATGTGTGAGTGAGTGAGTGTGATTGTATGTGGTTTTGTGAGTGCGTTTTTGTGAGAGTGTGTGTGAGAGTGGGTATGATAGTGGGTGTGAGAGTGGGTGTGAGAGTCGATGTGTGAGTGAGTGTGTGTGTTTGTGTGAATGTGTGTGAGAGAGAGTGTGTGTGAGTGAGAGGGTGTGTGAGCGAGACTGTGTTTCAGTGAGTGTGTTTCTGTGAGTGAGTGTCTGTGACTGTGTGTCTGTGAGAGAGCGTCTGTGAGAGAGTGTGTGTGAGTGTGTGAGAGTGTGTGTGTGAGTGATTGTGTGTGTGTGTGTGTGTGAGTATGTGTGTGTGTGTGTGCGAATGTGTGTGAGTGTGTGTGTGTGATTGAGTGTGAGTGTGTGTGTGTGTGTGTGTGCGAGTGTGAGTGTGTGTGTGTGTTTGTGTGAGTGTGTGAGTGTGTGTGTGCTAGTGAGCGATTGTGTATGTTTTTCTGAGTGTGTGTGTGTGTGTGAATGAGTGAGTGTGTGTGTGTGTTTTTCTGTGAGTGTGTGAGTGTGTGTAAGAAAGAGTGATTGTGTGTGTGAGTGTGTGTGAGTGTTCTTGTGAGAGTGTGTGTGAGAGTTTGTATGTGTGAGTGTGTGTTTGTGAGTGTGTGTGTGAGTGTGTGTGAGTGTGAGTGTATGCGAGAGAGAGTGTGTGAGAGATAGTGTGTGTCTGAAAGTGTGTCTGTGAGTGAGTGTAAATGAGAGACTGTCTGAGAGTATGTCTGAGAGTGTGTTTGTCTGAGTGTGTGTGCGTGTGTGTGAGTGTGCGATTGAGCATGCATGCGTGAGTGAGTGTGCGTGCGTGAGTGTGTGTGAGACAGTGTGTGTGAGAGAGTGTGTGTGTGTGAGTGTGTGTCTGTGAGTGTGGGTCTGTGAGAAAGTGTGTGTGAGAGTGTGTGAGCTTGTGTGAGAGTGTGTGAGTGTGAGTGTGTGTGTGTGTGTGTTTGTATGAGTGTGTGAGAGTGTGTGTGCTAGTGAGTGATTGTGTATGTCTTTGTGAGTGTGTGTGTGTGAGTGTGTGTGTGTGTTTGTGTGAGTGTGTGAGTGTGTGCTAGAGAGAGAGTGTGTGTGAGTGAGTGTGCATGTGTGAGTGTCCATCTGTGAGTGTGTGTGTGAGAGACTGCATGTGAGTGAGAGTGTGTGTGTTTGTAATTGTGTGCCTGTGAATGTGTGTCTGTGAGTGTGGGTGCGAGAGTGTGTGTGTGAGTGAGAGGGTGTGTGAGCGAGACTGTGTTTCAGTGAGTGTGTTTCTGTGAGTGAGTGTCTGTGACTGTGTGTCTGTGAGAGAGCGTCTGTGAGAGAGTGTGTGTGAGTGTGTGAGAGTGTGTGTGTGAGTGATTGTGTGTGTGTGTGTGTGTGTGTGTGTGTGTGCGAATGTGTGTGAGTGTGTGTGTGTGAGTGTGTGTGAGTATTAGTGTGTGTGTGTGTGTGAGTGTGAGTGTGTGTGTGTTTGTGTGAGTGTGTGAGAGTGTGTGTACTAGTGAGCGATTGTGTATGTTTCTATGAGTGTGTGTGTGTGTGTGTGAATGAGTGAGTGTGAGTGTGTGTGTGTGTTTTTGTGTGTGTGAGTGTGTGTAAGAGAGAGTGAGTGCGTGTGTGAGTGTGTGTGAGTGTTTTTGTGAGAGTGTGTGTGAGAGTTTGTATGTGTGAGTGTGTGTTTGTGAGTGTGTGTGTGAGTGTGTGTGTGTGTGAGTGTATGTGAGAGAGAGTGTGTGAGAGAGACTGTGTGTCTGAGAGTGTGTCTGTGAGTGAGTGTCTGCGAGAGACTGTCTGAGAGTGTGTTTGTCTGAGTGTGTGTGCGTGAGTGTGAGTGTGCAATTGAGCGTGCATGCGTGAGTGAGTGTGCGTGCGTGAGTGTGTGTGAGACAGTGTGTGTGAGAGAGTGCCTGTGTGAGTGTGTGTCTGTGAGTGTGGGTCTGTGAGAAAGTGTGTGTGAGAGTGTGTGAGCGTGTGTGAGAGTGTGTGAGTGTGAGTGTGTGTGTGTGTTTGTATGAGTGTGTGAGAGTCTGTGTGCTAGTGAGTGATTGTGTATGTCTTTGTGAGTGTGTGTGTGTGAATGAGTGAGTGTTAGTGTTTGTGTGTGTGTTTGTGTGAGTGTGTGTAAGAGAGAGTGAGTGTGTGTGTGAGTGTTTTTGTTAGAGTGTGTGAGAGTTTGTATGTGTGAGTGTGTGTTTGTGTGTGTGTGTGTGTGTGTGTGTGTGAGAGAGAGAGTGAGAGTGTGTGTGAGAGAGTGTGTGTGTCTCAGAGTGTGTGTCTGTGAGTGAATGTGTGTGAGAGAGTGTCTGAGAGTGTGTCTGAGAGTGTGTGTGTGTGAGTGTGCGAGTGAGAGTGTGTGTGATTTCTCATGTGAGCGTGCAGACGTGAGTGAGTGTGCGTACGTTAGTGTGTGTGAGAGAGTGTGTGTGAGAGAGCATGTGTGTGTGTGTGTCTGTGAGTGTGTGTCTGTGAGAGAGTGTGTGTGAGAGTGTGTGAGCGTGTGTGAGAGTGTGTGAGTGGGAGTGTGCGTGTGTGTGAGTGTGAGTGTGAGTGTGAGAGTGTTTGTGTGAGAGTGTGTGCGTGGGAGTGGGTGTAGGAGAGTGTGTGTGTGAGTGTGTGTGTGTGTGTTTGTGTGTATGAGACTGTGTGTGAAAGAGTGTGTGTGAGAACGAGTGTGTGTGAGAGAGATTGTGTATCTGCGAGTGTGTGTCTGTGAGTGTTTGTCTGTCAGGATGTGTGTGAGAGTGTGTGTGTGTGTGTGTATGAGTGTGTGTGAGTGAGTGTGTGTGCATAAGTGTGCGTGCGTAAGAGTGCGTGCGTTAGTGTGCATGCATGACAGTGTGGATGAGAGAGTGTGTGTATGTGAGTCTGTATCTGTGTGAGAGTGTGTGAGATTGTGTGTGAGTAGGTTTTGTGAATGTGTGTGAGAGTATGTGTGAGAGTGTGAGTGAGTGTGCATGTGTGAGTGTGTGTGTGTGAGTGCGTGTGAGTGTGAGCGTGTGTGTGAGATTGTGTCTAAGTGTGTGTGAGTGTGCGTGAGCGTGTATGTGTGTTTATGTGAGAGAGAGTGTGTCAGTGAGAGATTGTGTGTGAAAATGTGTGTGTGTATGAGTGTGTGTGAATGTGCGTTCTTGAGTGTGCATGCGTGAGGTGCGAGTGAGTGAGTGAGTGTGTGTGTGATTGAGTGAGTGTGAGTGTGTGTGCTAGTGAGTGATTGCATGTGTCTGTGTGAGTGTGATTGTGTGTGTGTGAGTGAGTGTGAGTGTGTGCGTGTTTGTGTGAGTGTGAGTGTGTGTGAGAGAGATTGTGTGTGAGCGAGACTCTGTTTCTCTGAGTGTGTTTCTGTGAGTGTGTGTCTGTGAGTGTGGGTCTGTGAGAGAGAGTGTGTGAGCGTGTGTGAGTGTGTGTGTGAGAGTGTGTGTGTGTGTGTGTTTGTGTGAGTGTGTGAGAGTGTGTGTGCTAGTGAGTGATTGTGTATGTCTTTGTGAGTGTGTGTGTGTGTGAACGAGTGTGTGTGTGTTTGTGTGAGTGTGTGAGTGTGTGTAAGACAGAATGAGTGTGTGTGTGAGTGTGTGTGAGTGTTTTTCTGAGAGTGTGTGTGAGAGTTTGTATGTGTGATTGTGTGTTTGTGTGTGTGCGAGTGTGTGTGCACGTGTGAGTGTACGTGAGAGAGAGAGAGTGTGTGAGAGAGAGTGTGTGTCTGAGAGTGTGTGTCTGTGAGTGAGTGTCTGTGAGAGAGTGTCTGAGAGTGTGTCTGAGAGTGTGTGTGTGAGTGTGTGTGCGTGTGTGTGAGTGTGCGAGTGAGTGTGCATGCGTGAATGAATGTGGGTATGTGAGTGTGTGTGTTAGAGGGTGTGTGAGAGAGTGTGTGTCTGTGGCTGTGTCTGTGAGTGTGTGTCTGTGAGAGAGTGAGTGTGAGATTGTGTGTTTGTATGAGTGTGTGAGAGTGTGTGTGCTAGTGAGTGATTGTGTATGTCTTTGTGAGTGTGTGTGTGTGAGTATGTGTGTGTGTTTGTGTGAGTGTGTGAGTGTGTGCTAGAGAAGAGAGTGTGTGTGAGAGAGTGTGTGTGTGAGGGAGACTGCATGTGAGTGAGAGTGTGTGTGTTTGTGATTGTGTGCCTGTGAATGTGTGTCTGTGAGTGTGGGTGCGAGAGTGTGTGTGTGAGTGTGTGTCAGTGTGCGAGTGAGTGTACGAGTGAGTGTGCAGTGCCTGAGTGTGCATGGATGAGTTTGTGTGCCGTGAGAGAGTTTGTGTCTGTGAGTGTGTGTCTGTGACAGAGTGTGTGTGTGTGAGAGTTGGTATGAGAGTGTGTATGAGAGTGGGTGTAAGAGTCAGTGTGAGTCGATGTGAGAGTGTGTGAGTGTGCGAGTGAGTGAGTGTGCATGAGTGAGTGTGCATGTGTGAGTGTCCATGTGTGAGTGTGAGAGTGTGTATGAGATTGTGTGTAAGAGTGTGTGTGAGTGTGACTGAGAGTGAGAGTGTGTGTGTGTGTATGAGTGTGTCTCTGCGAGAGTGTGTGTGAGAAAGTGTGTGTGAGTGTGTGTGAATATGCATGCTTGAGTGTGCATCCGTGAGTGTGTGAGTGAGTGAGTGAGAGTGTGTGTGAGTGAGTGAGAGTGTGTGTGTGTGAGTGTGTGAGAGTGTGTGTGCAATTGAGTGACTGTGTGTGTCTGTGTGAGTGTGTGTGTGTGTGTTTGTGTGAGTGTGCATGTGTGAGTGTGTATGAGTGTGAATGTGTGTGTGTGTGAGAGAGAGTGTGTGAGTGTGTGTGTGTGAGAATTTGTGAGTGTGAGTGTGAGAGTGTTTGTGAGAGTTTGTGTGAGAGAGTGTGTGTGAGAGAGTGTGTGAGAGAGAGTGCGTATCTGTGAATGTGTGTCTTTGAATGTGTGTCCGTGGCAGTGTGTGTGAGAGTGTGTGTGAGAGTGTGCGTGTGTGAGTGTGTATGAGTATGTGTGAGTGAGTGTGTGTGTGAGAGAGTGTGTCTGTGAGAGAGAGTGTGTGAGAATGTGTGTTTGTGAGTGTGTGTGAATGTGCATGCTTGAGTGTGCATGCATGAGTGTGCAAGTGAGTGGGTGAGTGTGTATGTGTGAGTGCGTGGGTGTGAGAGTGTGTGTGTGAGTGTGAGTGTGTGTGTGTTTGTGTGAGTGTGAGTGTGTGTGCTAGTGAGTGATTGCGTGTGTCTGTGTGATTGTGGGTGTGTGTGAGTGAGTGTGTGTGTTTGTGTGAGTGTGTGATAGAGAGTGTGAGTGAGTGAGAGTGTGTGTGAGCGAGACTGTGTTTCTGTGAGTGTGTTTCTGTGAGTATGTGTCTGTGACTGTGTGTCTGTGAGAGAGCGTCTGTGACAGAGTGTGTGTGAGTGTGTGAGAGTGTGTGTGTGAGTGATTGAGTTTGTGTGTGTGTTTATGTGTGAGTGTCTGTGAGTGTGTGTGTGTGAGTGAGTGAGTGTGAATGTGTGTGTGTGTGAGTGTGAGTTTGTGTGTGTGTTTGTGTGAGTGTGTGAGAGTGCTGGCTAGTGAGTGATTGTGTATGTCTTTGTGAGTGTGTGTGTGTGTGTGTGTGTTCGTGTGAGTGTATGTGAGAGAGAGAGAGTGTGTGTGAGAGAGAGTGTGTGTCTGAGAGTGTGAGTCTGTGAGTTAGTGTGTGTGAGAGAGTGTCTGAGAGTGTGTTTGTCTGAGTGTGTGTGCGTGTGTGTGAGTGTGCGAATGAGCGTGCATTTGTGAGTGAGTTTGCATGCGTAAGTGTGTTTGAGAGAGTGTGTGTGAGAGAGTGTGTGTGTGTGAGTGTGTGTCTGTGAGAGTGGGTCTGTGAGAGAGTGCGTGAATGTGTGTGAGAGTGTGTGAGTGTGAGTGTGTGTGCGAGTGTGTGAGTGTGAGTGTGTGTGTGTGTTTGTGTGAGTGTGTGAGAGTGTGTGTGCTTGTGTGTGATTGTGTATGTCTTTGTGAGTGTGAGTGTGTTTGTGTGAGTGTGTGTGTGTGTAAGAGAGAGTGAGTGTGTGTGTGTGTGTGAGTGTTTTAGTGAGAGTGTGTGTGAGAGTTTGTATGTGTGAGTGTGTGTTTGTGTGTGTGCGAGTGTGTGTGCGTGTGTGACTGTAAGTGAGAGAGAGAGTGTGTGTCTGAGAGTGTGTGTCTGTGAGTGAGTGTTTGTGAGAGAGTGTCTGAGAGTGTGTCTGAGAGTGCGTGTGTGAGTGTGTGTGCGTGTGTGTGAGTGTGCGAGTGAGTGTGCGTGCATGAGTGAATGTGGGTATGTGAGTGTGTGTGAGAGGGTGTGTGTGAGAGAGTGTGTGTGTGTGAGTGTGTGTCTGTGAGTGCATGTCTGTGAGAAAGTGTGTGTGAGTGTGCATGTGTGAGTGTGTGTGAGTGTAAGAGTGTGTGAGATTGTGTGTAAGTGTGTGTGAGTGAGAGTGTGAGAGTGTGTGTGTGTGTATATGAGTGTGTCTCTGCGAGAGTGTGTGTGAGAAAGTGTGTGTGTGAGTGTGCGTGAATGTGCGTGCTTGAGTTCGCATCCGTGAGTGTGCGAGTGAGTGGGCGAGCGTATGTGTGAGTGAATGTGAGTGTGTGAGTGGGTGTGAGTGTGTGAGATTGTGTGTAAGTGTGTGTGAGTGAGAGTGTGAGAGTGTGTGTGTGTGTATATGAGTGTGTCTCTGCGAGAGTGTGTGTGAGAAAGTGTGTGTGTGAGTGTGCGTGAATGTGCGTGCTTGAGTTCGCATCCGTGAGTGTGCGAGTGAGTGGGCGAGCGTATGTGTGAGTGAATGTGAGTGTGTGAGTGGGTGTGAGTGTGTGAGAGTGTGTGTGCAAGTGATTGACTGTGTGTGTCTGTGTGAGTGTGTGTGTGTGTGTGTGTTTGTGTGAGTGTATGTGAGAGAGAGTGTGTGTGAGAGAGAGTGTGTGTGAGCGAGACTGTGATTCTGTGAGTATATTTCAGTGAGTGTGTGTGTGTGTGAATGAGTGAGTGTGAGTGTGTGTGTGTGTGTTTTTGTGTGAGTGTGTGTGAGTTTAAGAGAGAGTGAGTGTGTGTGTGAGTGTGTGTGAGTGTTTTTGTGAGAGTGTGTGTGAGAGTTTGAATGTGTGAGTGTGTGTTTGTGTGTGTGCGAGTGTGTGTGCGTCTGTGACTGTAAGTGAGAGAGAGAGTGTGTGTCTGAGAGTGTGTGTCTGTGAATGAGTGTTTGTGAGAGAGTGTCTGAGAGTGTGTCTGAGAGTGTGTGTGTCAGTGTGTGTGCGTGTGTGTGTGAGTGTGAGTGTGTGTGTGTGTGATTGTGTGAGAGTGTGTGTGCAAGTGAGTGACTGTGTGTGTCTGTGTGAGTGTGTGTGTGTGTGTGTGTGTGTGTTTGTGTGAGTGTGGGTGAGAGAGAGTGTGTGTGAGTGAGAGTGTGTGTGAGAGAGAGTGTGTGTGAGCGAGACTGTGATTCTGTGAGTGTATTACAGTGAGTGCGTGTGTGAGTGTGTGTCTGTGAGAGAGTGTCCGTGAGAGAGTGTGTGTGAGGGTGTGAGAGCGTGTGTGCAAGTGAGTGAGTGTGTGCGTGTGAGTATGAGTGTGTGTGTGTGTGAGTGTGTGTGTGAGTGTGTGTGTGAGTGTGAGTGCGTGTGTGTGTGTGCGAGTGAGCGTGCGTGCGTGAGTGAATGTGGGTATGTGAGTGTGTGTGAGAGGGTGTGTGTGAGAAAG
>JANJGN010000022.1:63891004-63911004 GCA_026770705.1 Isurus oxyrinchus | reverse complement strand
TGTGTTTGTGTGAGTGTGTGTGAGAGAGAGTGTGTGTGAGTGAGAGTGTGTGTGAGAGAGAGTGTGTGTGAGCGAGACTGTGATTCTGTGAGTGTATTACAGTGAGTGCGTGCGTGTGAGTGTGTGTCTGTGAGAGAGTGTCCGTGAGAGAGTGTGTGTGAGGGTGTGAGAGCGTGTGTGCAAGTGAGTGAGTGTGTGTGTGTGTGAGTATAAGTGTGTGTGTGTGTGAGTGTGAGTGTGTGAGTGTGTGTGTGAGTGTGAGTGCGAGTGTGTGAGTGTTTGTTAGTGTGTGTTAGTGTGTGTTTGAGTGTGTGTGAGTGTGTGAGTGTGAGTGTGTGAGTGTGAGTGCAAGTGTGAGTTTTAGTGTGTGTGTGTGTGTGAGAGAGAGTTTTAGTGAGAGTGTGTGTGAGAGATTTTGTGTGTGAGTGTGTGTTTGTGAGTGTGTGTGTGTATTTGTGAGTGTGAGTGTGTGAGAGTGTATGTGAATGTGTTTGTGCGTGTGAGTGCGAGTGTGTGAGAGTGTGTGTGAGTGTGTGGGTCTGTGTGTGAGTGCGAGTTTGTGAGAGTGTGTGTGAGTGTGTGTTAGTGTGTGAGTTTGAGTGTGTGAGTGTGGGTGCGAGTGTGAGTTTGTGTGTGTGTGTGTGTGTGTGTGTTTATGTGAGAGTGTGTGTGAGAGTTTCCATGTGTGAGTGTTTGTTTGTGAGTGTGTGTGTGTCTGTGAGCATGAGTGTGTGAGTGTGAGTGAGTGTGTGCGTGCGTGAGTATGCGAGTGAGTGTCAGAGTGTGTGTGAGATTGTGTGTAAGTGTGTGTGTGAGTGTGTGTGTGTGTCTGTGAGAGAGAGTGTTTCTGTGAGAGAGTGTGTGTGAGAATGTGTGTGTGTGAATGTGCGTGCTTCAGTGTGCGTGTGTGAGTGTGCGATTGATTGATTGAGTGTGTGTGTGTGTCAGTAAGTGAGTATGAATATGTGTGTGTGTGTGAGAGTGTGAGCGTGAGTGCGAGTGTGTGAGTGTGCGTGTGTGTGTGAGAGAGTGTCCGTGAGAGAGTGTGTGTGAGGGTGTGAGAGCGTGTGTGCAAGTGAGTGAGTGTGTGTGTGTGTGTGTGTGTGATTATGAGTGTGTGTGTGTGTGTGAGTGTGAGTGTGTGAGTGTGTGTGTGAGTGTGAGTGCGTGTGTGTGTGTGCGAGTGAGTGTGCGAGCGTGAGTGAATGTGGGTATGTGAATGAGTGTGTGTGAGAGTGTGTGAGTGTGAGTGTGTGTGCGAGTGTGTGAATGTGATTGTATGTGTGTGTGTTTGTGTGAGTGTGTGAGACTGTGTGTGCTAGTGTGTGATTGTGTATGTCTTTGTGAGTGTGTGTGAGTTTGTGTGTGAATGAGTGAGTGTGAGTGTGTGTGTGTGTGTTTGTGTGAGTGTGTGAGTGTAAGAGAGAGTGAGTGTGTGTGTGAGTGTGTGTGAGTGTTTTTGTGAGAGTGTGTGTGAGAGTTTGAATGTGTGAGTGTGTTTTTGTGTGTGTGCGAGTGTGTGTGCGTCTGTGACTGTAAGTGAGAGAGAGAGTGTGTCTGAGAGTGTGTGTCTGTGAATGAGTGTTTGTGAGAGAGTGTCTGAGAGTGTGTGTGTGTGTGTTTGTGTGAGTGTGTGTGAGTGTAAGAGAGAGTGAGTGTGTGTGTGAGTGTGTGTGTGTTTTTGTGAGAGTGTGTGTGAGAGTTTGAATGTGTGAGTGTGTGTTTGTGTGTGTGCGAGTGTGTGTGCGTCTGTGACTGTAAGTGAGAGAGAGAGTGTGTGTCCGAGAGTGTGTGTCTGTGAATGAGTGTTTGTGAGAGAGTGTCTGAGTGTGTGTCTGTGTGAGTGTGTGTGTGTGTTTGTGTGAGTGTGTGTGAGAGAGAGTGTGTGTGAGTGAGAGTGTGTGTGAGAGAGAGTGTGTGTGAGCGAGACTGTGATTCTGTGAGTGTATTTCAGTGATTGTGTGTGTGTGAGTGTGAGTGTGTGAGTATGTGTGTGAGTGTGTGCGTGTGTGTGTGTGTGAGTGAGTGTGCGTGCGTGAGTGAATGTGGGTATGTGAGTGTGTATGAGAGGTTGTGTGTGAGAAAGTGTGAGTGTGTGAGTGTGTGTCTGTGAGTGCGTGTCTGTGAGAGAGTGTGTGTGAGTGTGCATGTGTGTAAGAGTGTGTGTGAGATTGTGTGTAAGTGTGTGTGTGAGTGTGAGTGAGAGTGTGAGAGTGTGTGTGTGTGTGTATGAGTGTGTCTCTGCGAGAGAGTGTGTGAGAAAGTGTGTGTGTGAGTGTGTGTGAATGTGCGTGCTTGAGTTCGCATCCGTGAGTGTGCAAGTGATTGACTGTGTGTGAGTGAGTGTGTGTGTGTGTGTGAGTGTGTGAGAGTGTGTGTGCAAGTGATTGACTGTGTGTGTCTGTGTGAGTGTGTGTGTGTGTGTGTGTTTGTGTGAGTGAGTGTGTGTTTGTGTGAGTGAGAGTGTGTGTGCTAGTGAGTGATTGCGTGTGTCTGTGTGAGTGTGGGTGTGTGTGACTGAGTGAGTGATTGTGTGTGTTTGTGTGAGTGTGTGTGAGAGAGTGTGAGTGAGTGAGAGTGTGTGTGTGAGTGATTGAGTTTGTGTGTGAGTTTATGTGTGAGTGTCTGTGAGTGTGTGTGTGAGTGAGTGAGTGTGAATGTGTTTGTGTGTGAGTGTGAGTGTGTGTGTGTGTGTGTGTGTGTGTTTGTGTGAGTGTGTGAGAGTGTGTGTGCTAGTGAGTGATTGTGTATGTCTTTGTGAGTGTGTGTGTGTGTGAGTGTGTGTGTGTGTGAGTGTATGTGAGAGAGAGAGAGTGTGTGTGAGAGAGAGTGTGTGTCTGAGACTGTGTGTCTGTGAGTTAGTGTGTGTGAGAGTGTGTGAGAGTGTGTCTGGGAGTGTGTTTGTCTGAGTGTGTGTGCGTGTGTTTGAGTGTGCAAATGAGCGTGCATGTGTGAGTGAGTTTGCGTGTGTGAGTGTGTGTGAGAGAGTGTGTGTGAGAGAGTGTGAGTGTGTGTTTGTGTGAGTGAGTGTGCATGTGTGAGTGTGTGTGTGTGAGTGCGTGTGAGTGTGAGCGTGTGTGTGAGATTGTGTCTAAGTGTGTGTGAGTGTGCGTGAGCGTGTATGTGTGTTTATGTGAGAGAGAGTGTGTCAGTGAGAGATTGTGTGTGAAAATGTGTGTGTGTATGAGTGTGTGTGAATGTGCGTTCTTGAGTGTGCATGCGTGAGGTGCGAGTGAGTGAGTGAGTGTGTGTGTGATTGAGTGAGTGTGAGTGTGTGTGCTAGTGAGTGATTGCATGTGTCTGTGTGAGTGTGATTGTGTGTGTGTGAGTGAGTGTGAGTGTGTGCGTGTTTGTGTGAGTGTGAGTGTGTGTGAGAGAGATTGTGTGTGAGCGAGACTCTGTTTCTCTGAGTGTGTTTCTGTGAGTGTGTGTCTGTGAGTGTGGGTCTGTGAGAGAGAGTGTGTGAGCGTGTGTGAGTGTGTGTGTGAGAGTGTGTGTGTGTGTGTGTTTGTGTGAGTGTGTGAGAGTGTGTGTGCTAGTGAGTGATTGTGTATGTCTTTGTGAGTGTGTGTGTGTGTGAACGAGTGTGTGTGTGTTTGTGTGAGTGTGTGAGTGTGTGTAAGACAGAATGAGTGTGTGTGTGAGTGTGTGTGAGTGTTTTTCTGAGAGTGTGTGTGAGAGTTTGTATGTGTGATTGTGTGTTTGTGTGTGTGCGAGTGTGTGTGCACGTGTGAGTGTACGTGAGAGAGAGAGTGTGTGTGAGAGAGAGTGTGTGTCTGAGAGTGTGTGTCTGTGAGTGAGTGTCTGTGAGAGAGTGTCTGAGAGTGTGTCTGAGAGTGTGTGTGTGAGTGTGTGTGCGTGTGTGTGAGTGTGCGAGTGAGTGTGCGTGCGTGAATGAATGTGGGTATGTGAGTGTGTGTGTTAGAGGGTGTGTGAGAGAGTGTGTGTCTGTGGCTGTGTCTGTGAGTGTGTGTCTGTGAGAGAGTGAGTGTGAGATTGTGTGTTTGTATGAGTGTGTGAGAGTGTGTGTGCTAGTGAGTGATTGTGTATGTCTTTGTGAGTGTGTGTGTGTGAGTATGTGTGTGTGTTTGTGTGAGTGTGTGAGTGTGTGCTAGAGAAGAGAGTGTGTGTGAGAGAGTGTGTGTGTGAGGGAGACTGCATGTGAGTGAGAGTGTGTGTGTTTGTGATTGTGTGCCTGTGAATGTGTGTCTGTGAGTGTGGGTGCGAGAGTGTGTGTGTGAGTGTGTGTCAGTGTGCGAGTGAGTGTACGAGTGAGTGTGCAGTGCCTGAGTGTGCATGGATGAGTTTGTGTGCCGTGAGAGAGTTTGTGTCTGTGAGTGTGTGTCTGTGACAGAGTGTGTGTGTGTGAGAGTTGGTATGAGAGTGTGTATGAGAGTGGGTGTAAGAGTCAGTGTGAGTCGATGTGAGAGTGTGTGAGTGTGCGAGTGAGTGAGTGTGCATGAGTGAGTGTGCATGTGTGAGTGTCCATGTGTGAGTGTGAGAGTGTGTATGAGATTGTGTGTAAGAGTGTGTGTGAGTGTGACTGAGAGTGAGAGTGTGTGTGTGTGTATGAGTGTGTCTCTGCGAGAGTGTGTGTGAGAAAGTGTGTGTGAGTGTGTGTGAATATGCATGCTTGAGTGTGCATCCGTGAGTGTGTGAGTGAGTGAGTGAGAGTGTGTGTGAGTGAGTGAGAGTGTGTGTGTGTGAGTGTGTGAGAGTGTGTGTGCAATTGAGTGACTGTGTGTGTCTGTGTGAGTGTGTGTGTGTGTGTTTGTGTGAGTGTGCATGTGTGAGTGTGTATGAGTGTGAATGTGTGTGTGTGTGAGAGAGAGTGTGTGAGTGTGTGTGTGTGAGAATTTGTGAGTGTGAGTGTGAGAGTGTTTGTGAGAGTTTGTGTGAGAGAGTGTGTGTGAGAGAGTGTGTGAGAGAGAGTGCGTATCTGTGAATGTGTGTCTTTGAATGTGTGTCCGTGGCAGTGTGTGTGAGAGTGTGTGTGAGAGTGTGCGTGTGTGAGTGTGTATGAGTATGTGTGAGTGAGTGTGTGTGTGAGAGAGTGTGTCTGTGAGAGAGAGTGTGTGAGAATGTGTGTTTGTGAGTGTGTGTGAATGTGCATGCTTGAGTGTGCATGCATGAGTGTGCAAGTGAGTGGGTGAGTGTGTATGTGTGAGTGCGTGGGTGTGAGAGTGTGTGTGTGAGTGTGAGTGTGTGTGTGTTTGTGTGAGTGTGAGTGTGTGTGCTAGTGAGTGATTCCGTGTGTCTGTGTGATTGTGGGTGTGTGTGAGTGAGTGTGTGTGTTTGTGTGAGTGTGTGATAGAGAGTGTGAGTGAGTGAGAGTGTGTGTGAGCGAGACTGTGTTTCTGTGAGTGTGTTTCTGTGAGTATGTGTCTGTGACTGTGTGTCTGTGAGAGAGCGTCTGTGAGAGAGTGTGTGTGAGTGTGTGAGAGTGTGTGTGTGAGTGATTGTGTGTGTGTGTGTGTGAGTATGTGTGTGTGTGCGAATGTGTGTGAGTGTGTGTGTTTGTGTGAGTGTGTGAGTGTGTGTGTGCTAGTGAGCGATTGTGTATGTTTTTCTGAGTGTGTGTGTGTGTGTGTGAATGAGTGAGTGTGAGTGTGTGTGTGTGTTTTTCTGTGAGTGTGTGAGTGTTTGTAAGAAAGAGTGATTGTGTGTGTGAGTGTGTGTGAGTGTTCTTGTGAGAGTGTGTGTGAGAGTTTGTATCTGTGACTGTGTGTTTGTGAGTGTGTGTGTGAGTGTGTGTGTGTGTGAGTGTATGCGAGAGAGAGTGTGTGAGAGATAGTGTGTGTTTGAAAGTGTGTCTGTGAGTGAGTGTAAATGAGAGACTGTCTGAGAGTATGTCTGAGAGTGTGTTTGTCTGAGTGTGTGTGCGTGTGTGTGAGTGTGCGATTGAGCGTGCATGCGTGAGTGAGTGTGCGTGCATGAGTGTGTGTGAGACAGTGTGTGTGAGAGAGTGTGTGTGTGTGAGTGTGTGTCTGTGAGTGTGGGTCTGTGAGAAAGTGTGTGTGAGAGTGTGTGAGCTTGTGTGAGAGTGTGTGAGTGTGAGTGTGTGTGTGTGTGCGTTTGTATGAGTGTGTGAGAGTGTGTGTGCTAGTGAGTGATTGTGTATGTCTTTGTGAGTGTGTGTGTGTGTGAGTGTGTGTGTGTGTTTGTGTGAGTGTGTGAGTGTGTGCTAGAGAGAGAGTGTGTGTGAGTGAGTGTGCATGTGTGAGTGTCCATCTGTGAGTGTGTGTGTGAGAGACTGCATGTGAGTGAGAGTGTGTGTGTTTGTAATTGTGTGCCTGTGAATGTGTGTCTGTGAGTGTGGGTGCGAGAGTGTGTGTGTGAGTGTGTGTGAGTGTGCGAGTGAGTGTACGAGTGAGTGTGCGTGCCTGAGTGTGCATGCATGAGTTTGCGTGCCGTGAGAGAGTTTGTGTCTGTGAGTGTGTGTCTGTGACAGAGTGTGTGTGTGTGAGAGTTGGTATGAGAGTGTGTATGAGAGTGGGTGTAAGAGTCGGTGTGAGAGTCGATGTGAGAGTGTGTGAGTGTGCGAGTGAGTGAGTGTGCATGAGTGAGTGTGCATGTGTGAGTGTCCATGTGTGAGTGTGCGAGTGCATGAGTTTGCATGTGTGAGTGAGTGAGTGTGATTGTATGTGGTTTTGTGAGTGCGTTTTTGTGAGAGTGTGTGTGAGAGTGGGTATGATAGTGGGTGTGAGAGTGGGTGTGAGAGTCGATGTGTGAGTGAGTGTGTGTGTTTGTGTGAATGTGTGTGAGAGAGAGTGTGTGTGAGTGAGAGGGTGTGTGAGCGAGACTGTGTTTCAGTGAGTGTGTTTCTGTGAGTGAGTGTCTGTGACTGTGTGTCTGTGAGAGAGCGTCTGTGAGAGAGTGTGTGTGAGTGTGTGAGAGTGTGTGTGTGAGTGATTGTGTGTGTGTGTGTGTGTGAGCATGTGTGTGTGTGTGTGCGAATGTGTGTGAGTGTGTGTGTGTGATTGAGTGTGAGTGTGTGTGTGTGTGTGTGCGAGTGTGAGTGTGTGTGTGTGTTTGTGTGAGTGTGTGAGTGTGTGTGTGCTAGTGAGCGATTGTGTATGTTTTTCTGAGTGTGTGTGTGTGTGTGTGAATGAGTGAGTGTGTGTGTGTGTTTTTCTGTGAGTGTGTGTAAGAAAGAGTGATTGTGTGTGTGAGTGTGTGTGAGTGTTCTTGTGAGAGTGTGTGTGAGAGTTTGTATGTGTGAGTGTGTGTTTGTGAGTGTGTGTGTGAGTGTGTGTGTGTGTGAGTGTATGCGAGAGAGAGTGTGTGAGAGATAGTGTGTGTCTGAAAGTGTGTCTGTGAGTGAGTGTAAATGAGAGACTGTCTGAGAGTATGTCTGAGAGTGTGTTTGTCTGAGTGTGTGTGCGTGTGTGTGAGTGTGCGATTGAGCATGCATGCGTGAGTGAGTGTGCGTGCGTGAGTGTGTGTGAGACAGTGTGTGTGAGAGAGTGTGTGTGTGTGAGTGTGTGTCTGTGAGTGTGGGTCTGTGAGAAAGTGTGTGTGAGAGTGTGTGAGCTTGTGTGAGAGTGTGTGAGTGTGAGTGTGTGTGTGTGTGTGTTTGTATGAGTGTGTGAGAGTGTGTGTGCTAGTGAGTGATTGTGTATGTCTTTGTGAGTGTGTGTGTGTGAGTGTGTGTGTGTGTTTGTGTGAGTGTGTGAGTGTGTGCTAGAGAGAGAGTGTGTGTGAGTGAGTGTGCATGTGTGAGTGTCCATCTGTGAGTGTGTGTGTGAGAGACTGCATGTGAGTGAGAGTGTGTGTGTTTGTAATTGTGTGCCTGTGAATGTGTGTCTGTGAGTGTGGGTGCGAGAGTGTGTGTGTGAGTGTGTGTGAGTGTGCGAGTGAGTGTACGAGTGAGTGTGCGTGCCTGAGTGTGCATGCATGAGTTTGCGTGCCGTGAGAGAGTTTGTGTCTGTGAGTGTGTGTCTGTGACAGAGTGTGTGTGTGTGAGAGTTGGTATGAGAGTGTGTATGAGAGTGGGTGTAAGAGTCGGTGTGAGAGTCGATGTGAGAGTGTGTGAGTGTGCGAGTGAGTGAGTGTGCATGAGTGAGTGTGCATGTGTGAGTGTCCATGTGTGAGTTTGCATGTGTGTGTGAGTGAGTGTGATTGTATGTGTTTTTGTGAGTGTGTTTTTGTGAGAGTGTGTGTGAGAGTGGGTATGATAGTGGGTGTGAGAGTGGGTGTGAGAGTCGATCTGTGAGTGAGTGTGTGTGTTTGTGTGAGTGTGTGTGAGAGAGAGTGTGTGTGAGTAAGAGGGTGTGTGTGCAAGACTGTGTTTCAGTGAATGTGTTTCTGTGAGTGAGTGTCTGTGACTGTGTGTCTGTGAGAGAGCATCTGTGAGAGAGTGCGTGTGAGTGTGTGAGAGTGTGTGTGTGAGTGTTTGTGCGTGTGTGTGTGTGTGTGTGAGAGAGAGAGAGAGAGTGTCTGAGAGTGTGTGTCTGTGAGTGAGTGTGTGTGTGTGTATGCATGTGTGTGAGTGTGCGAGTGAGCATGCATGAGTGTGCTTGCTTTAGTGTGTGTGTGAGAGAGTGTCTGTCTGTGAGTCTGTGTCTGAGAGTGTCTGAGTGTGTGACTGTGAGTGTGTGTCTGTGAGTGTGTGTCTGTGAGAGAGTGTGTGAAAGAGTGTGTGAGTGTGTGTGAGTGAATGTGAGTGTGTGTGTGTGAGTGTGTGAGTGTGAGTGTGTGAGTGTGGGTGTATGTCTTATAGTATGTGTGAGACTGTGTGTGAGAGTGTTTGTGAGAGTTTGTATGAGAGGGTGTGTGAGAGTGTGTGTGTAAGAATGTGTGTGAGAGAGTGTGTGTGTGTGAGTGTGTGCTTGTGAGTGTGTGTGTGTTTACATGAGTGTGTGTGAGAGAGTTTGTGAGAGAGAGTGCATGAGAGAGAGTGTGTTTGTCTATGAGTGTTGGTGTGATAGTGTATGTGTGAGTGTGTGTGTGTGTGTGTGTGTGTGTGTGCAAGTGTGCATGAGTGTGCGTGCGTGAGTGAGTGTGAGAGTGTGTGTGTGTGAGTGTGTGCTAGAGAGAGAGTGTGTGTGAGAGATGTATGATTCAGTGTGTGCTTGTGAGCGTGTGTTTGTGTGACTGTGTGTGTGTGTGGGTGAGAGAGAGAGTGTCTGAGAGTGTGTGTCTGTGAGTGAGTGTGTGTGTGAGTGTGTGTGCATGTGTGTGAGTGTGCGAGTGAGCATGCATGCGTGAGTGTGCATGCATGAGTGTGCTTGCTTGAGTGTGTGTGTGAGAGTGTGTGTCTGTGAGTGTGTGACAGTGAGTGTGTGTCTGTGAGTGTGTGTCTGTGAGAGAGTGTGTGAGAGTGTGTGTGAGAGTGTGTGAGTGAGTGTGAGTGTGTGTGTGTGAGTGTGTGAGTGTGAGTGTGAGACTGTGGGTGTATGTGTTATAGTGTGTGTGAGACTGTGTGTGAGAGTGTTTGTGAGAGTTTGTGTGAGTGGGTGTGTGAGAGTGTGTGTGTAAGTGTGTGTGAGAGAGAGAGTGTGTGTGAGTGTGTGCTTGTGAGTGTGTGTGTGTTTACATGAGTGTGTGTGAGAGAGAGTTTGTGAGAGAGAGTGTGTGAGAGAGAGTGTGTTTGTCTATGAGTGTTGGTGTGATAGTGTATGTGTGTGTGAGTGTGTGTGAGTGTGTGCAAGTGTGCATGAGTGTGCGTGCGTGAGTGAGTGTGTGTGTGTGTGTGAGTGTGTGTGAGTGTGTTTGTGTGAGTGTGTGCTAGAGAGAGAGTGTGTGTGAGAGAGTGTGTGTGTGAGAGAGACTGCATGTGAGTGAGAGTATGTGTGTTTGTGATTGTGTGCCTGTGAATGTGTGTCTGTGAGTGTGGGTGCAAGAGTGTGTGTGTGAGTGTGTGTGAGTGTGTGAGTGAGTGTACGAGTGAGTATGCGTGCCTGAGTGTGCATGCATGAGTTTGCGTGCCATGAGAGAGTTTGTGTCTGTGGATGTGTGTCTGTGACAGAGTGTGTGTGTGTGAGTGTTGGTATGAGAGTGTTAATGAGAGTGGGTGTAAGAGTCGGTGTGAGAGTCGATGTGAGAGTGTGTGAGTGTGCGAGTGAGTGAGTGTGCATGAGTGAGTGTGCATGTGTGAGTGTCCATGTGTGAGTGTGCAAGTGAGTGAGTTTGCATGTGTGAGTGAGTGAGTGTGATTGTATGTGTTTTGTGAGTGTTGTTTTTGTGAGAGTGTGTGTGAGAGTGGGTATGATAGTGGGTGTGAGAGTGGGTGTGAGAGTCGATGTGTGACTGAGTATGTGTGTTTGTGTGACTGTGTGTGAGAGAATGAGTGTGTGTGAGTGAGAGGGTGTGTGAGCGAGACTGTGTTTCAGTGAGTGTGTTTCTGTGAGTGAGTGTCTGTGACTGTGTGTCTGTGAGAGAGCGTCTGTGAGAGAGTGTGTGTGAGTGTGTGAGAGTGTGTGTGTGAGTGATTGTGTGTGTGTGTGTGTGTGTGTGTGTGTGCGAATGTGTGTGAGTGTGTGTGTGTGAGTGTGTGTGAGTATTAGTGTGTGTGTGTGTGTGAGTGTGAGTGTGTGTGTGTTTGTGTGAGTGTGTGAGAGTGTGTGTACTAGTGAGCGATTGTGTATGTTTCTATGAGTGTGTGTGTGTGTGTGTGAATGAGTGAGTGTGAGTGTGTGTGTGTGTTTTTGTGTGTGTGAGTGTGTGTAAGAGAGAGTGAGTGCGTGTGTGAGTGTGTGTGAGTGTTTTTGTGAGTGTGTGTGAGAGTTTGTATGTGTGAGTGTGTGTTTGTGAGTGTGTGTGTGAGTGTGTGTGTGTGAGTGTCCATGTGTGAGTGTGCGAGTGCATGAGTTTGCATGTGTGAGTGAGTGAGTGTGATTGTATGTGGTTTTGTGAGTGCGTTTTTGTGAGAGTGTGTGTGAGAGTGGGTATGATAGTGGGTGTGAGAGTGGGTGTGAGAGTCGATGTGTGAGTGAGTGTGTGTGTTTGTGTGAATGTGTGTGAGAGAGAGTGTGTGTGAGTGAGAGGGTGTGTGAGCGAGACTGTGTTTCAGTGAGTGTGTTTCTGTGAGTGAGTGTCTGTGACTGTGTGTCTGTGAGAGAGCGTCTGTGAGAGAGTGTGTGTGAGTGTGTGAGAGTGTGTGTGTGAGTGATTGTGTGTGTGTGTGTGTGTGAGTGTGTGTGTGTGTGTGCGAATGTGTGTGAGTGTGTGTGTGTGATTGAGTGTGAGTGTGTGTGTGTGTGTGTGCGAGTGTGAGTGTGTGTGTGTGTTTGTGTGAGTGTGTGAGTGTGTGTGTGCTAGTGAGCGATTGTGTATGTTTTTCTGAGTGTGTGTGTGTGTGTGTGAATGAGTGAGTGTGTGTGTGTGTTTTTCTGTGAGTGTGTGAGTGTGTGTAAGAAAGAGTGATTGTGTGTGTGAGTGTGTGTGAGTGTTCTTGTGAGAGTGTGTGTGAGAGTTTGTATGTGTGAGTGTGTGTTTGTGAGTGTGTGTGTGAGTGTGTGTGTGTGTGAGTGTATGCGAGAGAGAGTGTGTGAGAGATAGTGTGTGTCTGAAAGTGTGTCTGTGAGTGAGTGTAAATGAGAGACTGTCTGAGAGTATGTCTGAGAGTGTGTTTGTCTGAGTGTGTGTGCGTGTGTGTGAGTGTGCGATTGAGCATGCATGCGTGAGTGAGTGTGCGTGCGTGAGTGTGTGTGAGACAGTGTGTGTGAGAGAGTGTGTGTGTGTGAGTGTGTGTCTGTGAGTGTGGGTCTGTGAGAAAGTGTGTGTGAGAGTGTGTGAGCTTGTGTGAGAGTGTGTGAGTGTGAGTGTGTGTGTGTGTGTGTTTGTATGAGTGTGTGAGAGTGTGTGTGCTAGTGAGTGATTGTGTATGTCTTTGTGAGTGTGTGTGTGTGAGTGTGTGTGTGTGTTTGTGTGAGTGTGTGAGTGTGTGCTAGAGAGAGAGTGTGTGTGAGTGAGTGTGCATGTGTGAGTGTCCATCTGTGAGTGTGTGTGTGAGAGACTGCATGTGAGTGAGAGTGTGTGTGTTTGTAATTGTGTGCCTGTGAATGTGTGTCTGTGAGTGTGGGTGCGAGAGTGTGTGTGTGAGTGAGAGGGTGTGTGAGCGAGACTGTGTTTCAGTGAGTGTGTTTCTGTGAGTGAGTGTCTGTGACTGTGTGTCTGTGAGAGAGCGTCTGTGAGAGAGTGTGTGTGAGTGTGTGAGAGTGTGTGTGTGAGTGATTGTGTGTGTGTGTGTGTGTGTGTGTGTGTGTGCGAATGTGTGTGAGTGTGTGTGTGTGAGTGTGTGTGAGTATTAGTGTGTGTGTGTGTGTGAGTGTGAGTGTGTGTGTGTTTGTGTGAGTGTGTGAGAGTGTGTGTACTAGTGAGCGATTGTGTATGTTTCTATGAGTGTGTGTGTGTGTGTGTGAATGAGTGAGTGTGAGTGTGTGTGTGTGTTTTTGTGTGTGTGAGTGTGTGTAAGAGAGAGTGAGTGCGTGTGTGAGTGTGTGTGAGTGTTTTTGTGAGAGTGTGTGTGAGAGTTTGTATGTGTGAGTGTGTGTTTGTGAGTGTGTGTGTGAGTGTGTGTGTGTGTGAGTGTATGTGAGAGAGAGTGTGTGAGAGAGACTGTGTGTCTGAGAGTGTGTCTGTGAGTGAGTGTCTGCGAGAGACTGTCTGAGAGTGTGTTTGTCTGAGTGTGTGTGTGTGAGTGTGAGTGTGCAATTGAGCGTGCATGCGTGAGTGAGTGTGCGTGCGTGAGTGTGTGTGAGACAGTGTGTGTGAGAGAGTGCCTGTGTGAGTGTGTGTCTGTGAGTGTGGGTCTGTGAGAAAGTGTGTGTGAGAGTGTGTGAGCGTGTGTGAGAGTGTGTGAGTGTGAGTGTGTGTGTGTGTTTGTATGAGTGTGTGAGAGTCTGTGTGCTAGTGAGTGATTGTGTATGTCTTTGTGAGTGTGTGTGTGTGAATGAGTGAGTGTTAGTGTTTGTGTGTGTGTTTGTGTGAGTGTGTGTAAGAGAGAGTGAGTGTGTGTGTGAGTGTTTTTGTTAGAGTGTGTGAGAGTTTGTATGTGTGAGTGTGTGTTTGTGTGTGTGTGTGTGTGTGTGTGTGTGAGAGAGAGAGTGAGAGTGTGTTGAGAGTGTGTGTGTGTGAGTGTGCGAGTGAGAGTGTGTGTGATTTCTCATGTGAGCGTGCAGACGTGAGTGAGTGTGCGTACGTTAGTGTGTGTGAGAGAGTGTGTGTGAGAGAGCATGTGTGTGTGTGTGTCTGTGAGTGTGTGTCTGTGAGAGAGTGTGTGTGAGAGTGTGTGAGCGTGTGTGAGAGTGTGTGAGTGGGAGTGTGCGTGTGTGTGAGTGTGAGTGTGAGTGTGAGAGTGTTTGTGTGAGAGTGTGTGCGTGGGAGTGGGTGTAGGAGAGTGTGTGTGTGAGTGTGTGTGTGTGTGTTTGTGTGTATGAGACTGTGTGTGAAAGAGTGTGTGTGAGAACGAGTGTGTGTGAGAGAGATTGTGTATCTGCGAGTGTGTGTCTGTGAGTGTTTGTCTGTCAGGATGTGTGTGAGAGTGTGTGTGTGTGTGTGTATGAGTGTGTGTGAGTGAGTGTGTGTGCATAAGTGTGCGTGCGTAAGAGTGCGTGCGTTAGTGTGCATGCATGACAGAGTGTGGATGAGAGAGTGTGTGTATGTGAGTCTGTATCTGTGTGAGAGTGTGTGAGATTGTGTGTGAGTAGGTTTTGTGAATGTGTGTGAGAGTATGTGTGAGAGTGTGAGTGAGTGTGCATGTGTGAGTGTGTGTGTGTGAGTGCGTGTGAGTGTGAGCGTGTGTGTGAGATTGTGTCTAAGTGTGTGTGAGTGTGCGTGAGCGTGTATGTGTGTTTATGTGAGAGAGAGTGTGTCAGTGAGAGATTGTGTGTGAAAATGTGTGTGTGTATGAGTGTGTGTGAATGTGCGTTCTTGAGTGTGCATGCGTGAGGTGCGAGTGAGTGAGTGAGTGTGTGTGTGATTGAGTGAGTGTGAGTGTGTGTGCTAGTGAGTGATTGCATGTGTCTGTGTGAGTGTGATTGTGTGTGTGTGAGTGAGTGTGAGTGTGTGCGTGTTTGTGTGAGTGTGAGTGTGTGTGAGAGAGATTGTGTGTGAGCGAGACTCTGTTTCTCTGAGTGTGTTTCTGTGAGTGTGTGTCTGTGAGTGTGGGTCTGTGAGAGAGAGTGTGTGAGCGTGTGTGAGTGTGTGTGTGAGAGTGTGTGTGTGTGTGTGTTTGTGTGAGTGTGTGAGAGTGTGTGTGCTAGTGAGTGATTGTGTATGTCTTTGTGAGTGTGTGTGTGTGTGAACGAGTGTGTGTGTGTTTGTGTGAGTGTGTGAGTGTGTGTAAGACAGAATGAGTGTGTGTGTGAGTGTGTGTGAGTGTTTTTCTGAGAGTGTGTGTGAGAGTTTGTATGTGTGATTGTGTGTTTGTGTGTGTGCGAGTGTGTGTGCACGTGTGAGTGTACGTGAGAGAGAGAGTGTGTGTGAGAGAGAGTGTGTGTCTGAGAGTGTGTGTCTGTGAGTGAGTGTCTGTGAGAGAGTGTCTGAGAGTGTGTCTGAGAGTGTGTGTGTGAGTGTGTGTGCGTGTGTGTGAGTGTGCGAGTGAGTGTGCGTGCGTGAATGAATGTGGGTATGTGAGTGTGTGTGTTAGAGGGTGTGTGAGAGAGTGTGTGTCTGTGGCTGTGTCTGTGAGTGTGTGTCTGTGAGAGAGTGAGTGTGAGATTGTGTGTTTGTATGAGTGTGTGAGAGTGTGTGTGCTAGTGAGTGATTGTGTATGTCTTTGTGAGTGTGTGTGTGTGAGTATGTGTGTGTGTTTGTGTGAGTGTGTGAGTGTGTGCTAGAGAAGAGAGTGTGTGTGAGAGAGTGTGTGTGTGAGGGAGACTGCATGTGAGTGAGAGTGTGTGTGTTTGTGATTGTGTGCCTGTGAATGTGTGTCTGTGAGTGTGGGTGCGAGAGTGTGTGTGTGAGTGTGTGTCAGTGTGCGAGTGAGTGTACGAGTGAGTGTGCAGTGCCTGAGTGTGCATGGATGAGTTTGTGTGCCGTGAGAGAGTTTGTGTCTGTGAGTGTGTGTCTGTGACAGAGTGTGTGTGTGTGAGAGTTGGTATGAGAGTGTGTATGAGAGTGGGTGTAAGAGTCAGTGTGAGTCGATGTGAGAGTGTGTGAGTGTGCGAGTGAGTGAGTGTGCATGAGTGAGTGTGCATGTGTGAGTGTCCATGTGTGAGTGTGAGAGTGTGTATGAGATTGTGTGTAAGAGTGTGTGTGAGTGTGACTGAGAGTGAGAGTGTGTGTGTGTGTATGAGTGTGTCTCTGCGAGAGTGTGTGTGAGAAAGTGTGTGTGAGTGTGTGTGAATATGCATGCTTGAGTGTGCATCCGTGAGTGTGTGAGTGAGTGAGTGAGAGTGTGTGTGAGTGAGTGAGAGTGTGTGTGTGTGAGTGTGTGAGAGTGTGTGTGCAATTGAGTGACTGTGTGTGTCTGTGTGAGTGTGTGTGTGTGTGTTTGTGTGAGTGTGCATGTGTGAGTGTGTATGAGTGTGAATGTGTGTGTGTGTGAGAGAGAGTGTGTGAGTGTGTGTGTGTGAGAATTTGTGAGTGTGAGTGTGAGAGTGTTTGTGAGAGTTTGTGTGAGAGAGTGTGTGTGAGAGAGTGTGTGAGAGAGAGTGCGTATCTGTGAATGTGTGTCTTTGAATGTGTGTCCGTGGCAGTGTGTGTGAGAGTGTGTGTGAGAGTGTGCGTGTGTGAGTGTGTATGAGTATGTGTGAGTGAGTGTGTGTGTGAGAGAGTGTGTCTGTGAGAGAGAGTGTGTGAGAATGTGTGTTTGTGAGTGTGTGTGAATGTGCATGCTTGAGTGTGCATGCATGAGTGTGCAAGTGAGTGGGTGAGTGTGTATGTGTGAGTGCGTGGGTGTGAGAGTGTGTGTGTGAGTGTGAGTGTGTGTGTGTTTGTGTGAGTGTGAGTGTGTGTGCTAGTGAGTGATTGCGTGTGTCTGTGTGATTGTGGGTGTGTGTGAGTGAGTGTGTGTGTTTGTGTGAGTGTGTGATAGAGAGTGTGAGTGAGTGAGAGTGTGTGTGAGCGAGACTGTGTTTCTGTGAGTGTGTTTCTGTGAGTATGTGTCTGTGACTGTGTGTCTGTGAGAGAGCGTCTGTGACAGAGTGTGTGTGAGTGTGTGAGAGTGTGTGTGTGAGTGATTGAGTTTGTGTGTGTGTTTATGTGTGAGTGTCTGTGAGTGTGTGTGTGTGAGTGAGTGAGTGTGAATGTGTGTGTGTGTGAGTGTGAGTTTGTGTGTGTGTTTGTGTGAGTGTGTGAGAGTGCTGGCTAGTGAGTGATTGTGTATGTCTTTGTGAGTGTGTGTGTGTGTGTGTGTGTGTTCGTGTGAGTGTATGTGAGAGAGAGAGTGTGTGTGAGAGAGAGTGTGTGTCTGAGAGTGTGAGTCTGTGAGTTAGTGTGTGTGAGAGAGTGTCTGAGAGTGTGTTTGTCTGAGTGTGTGTGCGTGTGTGTGAGTGTGCGAATGAGCGTGCATTTGTGAGTGAGTTTGCATGCGTAAGTGTGTTTGAGAGAGTGTGTGTGAGAGAGTGTGTGTGTGTGAGTGTGTGTCTGTGAGAGTGGGTCTGTGAGAGAGTGCGTGAATGTGTGTGAGAGTGTGTGAGTGTGTGTGTGTGTGCGAGTGTGTGAGTGTGAGTGTGTGTGTGTGTTTGTGTGAGTGTGTGAGAGTGTGTGTGCTTGTGTGTGATTGTGTATGTCTTTGTGAGTGTGAGTGTGTTTGTGTGAGTGTGTGTGTGTGTAAGAGAGAGTGAGTGTGTGTGTGTGTGTGAGTGTTTTAGTGAGAGTGTGTGTGAGAGTTTGTATGTGTGAGTGTGTGTTTGTGTGTGTGCGAGTGTGTGTGCGTGTGTGACTGTAAGTGAGAGAGAGAGTGTGTGTCTGAGAGTGTGTGTCTGTGAGTGAGTGTTTGTGAGAGAGTGTCTGAGAGTGTGTCTGAGAGTGCGTGTGTGAGTGTGTGTGCGTGTGTGTGAGTGTGCGAGTGAGTGTGCGTGCATGAGTGAATGTGGGTATGTGAGTGTGTGTGAGAGGGTGTGTGTGAGAGAGTGTGTGTGTGTGAGTGTGTGTCTGTGAGTGCATGTCTGTGAGAAAGTGTGTGTGAGTGTGCATGTGTGAGTGTGTGTGAGTGTAAGAGTGTGTGAGATTGTGTGTAAGTGTGTGTGAGTGAGAGTGTGAGAGTGTGTGTGTGTGTATATGAGTGTGTCTCTGCGAGAGTGTGTGTGAGAAAGTGTGTGTGTGAGTGTGCGTGAATGTGCGTGCTTGAGTTCGCATCCGTGAGTGTGCGAGTGAGTGGGCGAGCGTATGTGTGAGTGAATGTGAGTGTGTGAGTGGGTGTGAGTGTGTGAGAGTGTGTGTGCAAGTGATTGACTGTGTGTGTCTGTGTGAGTGTGTGTGTGTGTGTGTGTTTGTGTGAGTGTATGTGAGAGAGAGTGTGTGTGAGAGAGAGTGTGTGTGAGCGAGACTGTGATTCTGTGAGTATATTTCAGTGAGTGTGTGTGTGTGTGAATGAGTGAGTGTGAGTGTGTGTGTGTGTGTTTTTGTGTGAGTGTGTGTGAGTTTAAGAGAGAGTGAGTGTGTGTGTGAGTGTGTGTGAGTGTTTTTGTGAGAGTGTGTGTGAGAGTTTGAATGTGTGAGTGTGTGTTTGTGTGTGTGCGAGTGTGTGTGCGTCTGTGACTGTAAGTGAGAGAGAGAGTGTGTGTCTGAGAGTGTGTGTCTGTGAATGAGTGTTTGTGAGAGAGTGTCTGAGAGTGTGTCTGAGAGTGTGTGTGTCAGTGTGTGTGCGTGTGTGTGTGAGTGTGAGTGTGTGTGTGTGTGATTGTGTGAGAGTGTGTGTGCAAGTGAGTGACTGTGTGTGTCTGTGTGAGTGTGTGTGTGTGTGTGTGTGTGTGTGTTTGTGTGAGTGTGGGTGAGAGAGAGTGTGTGTGAGTGAGAGTGTGTGTGAGAGAGAGTGTGTGTGAGCGAGACTGTGATTCTGTGAGTGTATTACAGTGAGTGCGTGTGTGAGTGTGTGTCTGTGAGAGAGTGTCCGTGAGAGAGTGTGTGTGAGGGTGTGAGAGCGTGTGTGCAAGTGAGTGAGTGTGTGCGTGTGAGTATGAGTGTGTGTGTGTGTGAGTGTGTGTGTGAGTGTGTGTGTGAGTGTGAGTGCGTGTGTGTGTGTGCGAGTGAGCGTGCGTGCGTGAGTGAATGTGGGTATGTGAGTGTGTGTGAGAGGGTGTGTGTGAGAAAGTGTGTGTGTGTGAGTGTGTGTCTGTGAGTGCGTGTCTGTGAGAGAGTGTGTGTGAGTGTGCATGTGTGAGTGTGTGTGAGTGTAAGAGTGTGTGTGAGATTGTGTGTAAGCGTGTGTGTGAGTTTGAGTGAGAGTGTGAGAGTGTGTGTGTGTGTATGAGTGTGTCTCTGCGAGAGTGTGTGTGAGAAAGTGTGTGTGTGAGTGTGTGTGAATGTGTGTGCTTGAGTTCGCATCCGTGAGTGTGCGAGTGAGTGAGTGAGCGTGTGTGTGAGTGAGTGTGAGTGTGTGTGTGTGTGTGTGAGTGTGTGAGAGTGTGTGTGCAAGTGATTGACTGTGTGTGTCTGTGTGAGTGTGTGTGTGTGTGTGTTTGTGTGAGAGAGAGTGTGTGTGAGTGAGAGTGTGTGTGAGAGAGAGTGTGTGTGAGCGAGACTGTGATTCTGTGAGTGTATTTCAGTGAGTCTGTGTGTGTGTGAGTGTGTGTCTGTGAGAGAGTGTCTGTGAGAGAGTGTGTGTGAGGGTGTGAGAGCGTTTGTGCAAGTGAGTGAGTGTGTGTGTGAGTATGAGTGTGTGTGTGTGAGTGTGAGTGTGTGAGTGTGTGTGAGTGTGAGTGCGAGTGTGTGAGTGTTTGTTAGTGTGTGTTAGTGTGTGTTTGAGTGTGTGTGAGTGTGTGAGTGTGAGTGTGTGAGTGTGAGTGCAAGTGTGAGTTTTAGTGTGTGTGTGAGAGAGTTTTAGTGAGAGTGTGTGTGAGAGATTTTGTGTGTGAGTGTGTGTTTGTGAGTGTGTGTGTGTATGTGTGAGTGTGAGTGTGTGAGAGTGTATGTGAATGTGTTTGTGCGTGAGTGCGAGTGTGTGAGAGTGTGTGTGAGTGTGTGGGTCTGTGTATGAGTGCGAGTTTGTGAGAGTGTGTGTGAGTGTGTGTTAGTGTGTGAGTTTGAGTGTGTGAGTGTGGGTGCGAGTGTGAGTTTGTGTGTGTGTGTGTGTGTTTATGTGAGAGTGTGTGTGAGAGTTTCCATGTGTGAGTGTTTGTTTGTGAGTGTGTGTGTGTCTGTGAGCATGAGTGTGTGAGTGTGAGTGCGTGTGTGCGTGCGTGAGTATGCGCGTGAGTGTCAGAGTGTGTGTGAGATTGTGTGTAAGTGTGTGTGTGAGTGTGTGTGTGTGTCTGTGAGAGAGAGTGTTTCTGTGAGAGAGTGTGTGTGAGAATGTGTGTGTGTGAATGTGCGTGCTTCAGTCTGCGTGAGTGAGTGTGCGATTGATTGATTGAGTGTGTGTGTGTGTCAGTAAGTGAATGTGAATATGTGTGTGTGTGTGAGAGAGTGTGAGCGTGAGTGCGAGTGTGTGAGTGTGCGTGTGTGTGTGAGGGAGTGTCCATGAGAGAGTGAGTGTGAGGGTGTGAGAGCGTGTGTGCAAGTGAGTGAGTGTGTGTGTGTGTGAGTATGAGTGTGTATGTGTGTGAGTGTGAGTGTGTGAGTGTGTGTGTGAGTGTGAGTGCGTGTGTGTGTGTGCGAGTGAGTGTGCGTGCGTGAGTGAATGTGGGTATGTGAGTGTGTGTGAGAGGGTGTGTGTGAGAAAGTGTGTGTGTGTGAGCGTGTGTCTGTGAGTGCGTGTCTGTGAGAGAGTGTGTGTGAGAGTGCATGTGTGAGTGTGTGTGAGTGTAAGAGTGTGTGTGAGATTGTGTGTAAGTGTGTGTGTGAGTGTGAGTGAGAGTGTGAGTGTGTTTTTGTGTGTGTATGTGTGTCTCTGCGAGAGAGTGTGTGAGAAAGCGTGTGCGTGAGTGTGTGTGAATGTGCGTGCTTGAGTT
>JANJGN010000022.1:63858504-63888504 GCA_026770705.1 Isurus oxyrinchus | reverse complement strand
TGAATGTGTGTGTGTGAGTGTGAGTGTGTGTGTGTGTTTGAGTGTGCAAATGAGCGCGCATGTGTGAGTGAGTTTGCGTGCGTGAGTGTGTGTGAGAGAGTGTGTGTGAGAGTGTGTGTGTGTGAGTGTGTGTCTGTGAATGTGGGTCTGTGAGAGAGTGTGTGTGAGAGTGTGTGAGTGTGAGTGTGTGTGCGAGTGTGTGAGTGTGAGTGTATGTGTGCGTGTTTGTGTGAGTGTGTGAGACTGTGTGTGCTAGTGTGTGATTGTGTATGTCTTTGTGAGTGTGTGTGAGTTTGTGTGTGAATGAGTGAGTGTGAGTGTGTGTGTGTGTGTGTTTGTGTGAGTGTGTGTGAGTGTAAGAGAGAGTGAGTGCGTGTGTGTGTGTGTGAGTGTTTTTGTGAGAGTGTGTGTGAGAGTTTGAATGTGTGAGTGTGTTTTTGTGTGTGTGCGAGTGTGTGTGCGTCTGTGTAAGTGAGAGAGAGAGTGTGTGTCTGAGAGTGTGTGTCTGTGAATGAGTGTTTGTGAGAGAGTGTCTGAGAGTGTGTCTGAGAGTGTGTATGTGAGTGTGTGTGCGTGTGTGTGAATGAGTGTGAGTGTGTGTGTGTGAGTGTGTGAGAGTGTGTGTGCAAGTGAGTGATTGTGTGTTTCTGTGTGAGTGTGTGTGTGTGTGTGCCTGTGTGAGTGTGTGTGTGTGTGTGTTTGTGTGAGTGTGTGTGAGAGAGAGTGTGTGTGAGTGAGAGTGTGTGTGAGAGAGAGTGTGTGTGAGCGAGACTGTGATTCTGTGAGTGTATTACAGTGAGTGCGTGCGTGTGAGTGTGTGTCTGTGAGAGAGTGTCCGTGAGAGAGTGTGTGTGAGGGTGTGAGAGCGTGTGTGCAAGTGAGTGAGTGTGTGTGTGTGTGAGTATAAGTGTGTGTGTGTGTGAGTGTGAGTGTGTGAGTGTGTGTGTGAGTGTGAGTGCGAGTGTGTGAGTGTTTGTTAGTGTGTGTTAGTGTGTGTTTGAGTGTGTGTGAGTGTGTGAGTGTGAGTGTGTGAGTGTGAGTGCAAGTGTGAGTTTTAGTGTGTGTGTGTGTGTGAGAGAGAGTTTTAGTGAGAGTGTGTGTGAGAGATTTTGTGTGTGAGTGTGTGTTTGTGAGTGTGTGTGTGTATGTGTGAGTGTGAGTGTGTGAGAGTGTATGTGAATGTGTTTGTGCGTGTGAGTGCGAGTGTGTGAGAGTGTGTGTGAGTGTGTGGGTCTGTGTGTGAGTGCGAGTTTGTGAGAGTGTGTGTGAGTGTGTGTTAGTGTGTGAGTTTGAGTGTGTGAGTGTGGGTGCGAGTGTGAGTTTGTGTGTGTGTGTGTGTGTGTGTGTTTATGTGAGAGTGTGTGTGAGAGTTTCCATGTGTGAGTGTTTGTTTGTGAGTGTGTGTGTGTCTGTGAGCATGAGTGTGTGAGTGTGAGTGAGTGTGTGCGTGCGTGAGTATGCGAGTGAGTGTCAGAGTGTGTGTGAGATTGTGTGTAAGTGTGTGTGTGAGTGTGTGTGTGTGTCTGTGAGAGAGAGTGTTTCTGTGAGAGAGTGTGTGTGAGAATGTGTGTGTGTGAATGTGCGTGCTTCAGTGTGCGTGTGTGAGTGTGCGATTGATTGATTGAGTGTGTGTGTGTGTCAGTAAGTGAGTATGAATATGTGTGTGTGTGTGAGAGTGTGAGCGTGAGTGCGAGTGTGTGAGTGTGCGTGTGTGTGTGAGAGAGTGTCCGTGAGAGAGTGTGTGTGAGGGTGTGAGAGCGTGTGTGCAAGTGAGTGAGTGTGTGTGTGTGTGTGTGTGATTATGAGTGTGTGTGTGTGTGTGAGTGTGAGTGTGTGAGTGTGTGTGTGAGTGTGAGTGCGTGTGTGTGTGTGCGAGTGAGTGTGCGAGCGTGAGTGAATGTGGGTATGTGAATGAGTGTGTGTGAGAGTGTGTGAGTGTGAGTGTGTGTGCGAGTGTGTGAATGTGATTGTATGTGTGTGTGTTTGTGTGAGTGTGTGAGACTGTGTGTGCTAGTGTGTGATTGTGTATGTCTTTGTGAGTGTGTGTGAGTTTGTGTGTGAATGAGTGAGTGTGAGTGTGTGTGTGTGTGTTTGTGTGAGTGTGTGAGTGTAAGAGAGAGTGAGTGTGTGTGTGAGTGTGTGTGAGTGTTTTTGTGAGAGTGTGTGTGAGAGTTTGAATGTGTGAGTGTGTTTTTGTGTGTGTGCGAGTGTGTGTGCGTCTGTGACTGTAAGTGAGAGAGAGAGTGTGTCTGAGAGTGTGTGTCTGTGAATGAGTGTTTGTGAGAGAGTGTCTGAGAGTGTGTGTGTGTGTGTTTGTGTGAGTGTGTGTGAGTGTAAGAGAGAGTGAGTGTGTGTGTGAGTGTGTGTGTGTTTTTGTGAGAGTGTGTGTGAGAGTTTGAATGTGTGAGTGTGTGTTTGTGTGTGTGCGAGTGTGTGTGCGTCTGTGACTGTAAGTGAGAGAGAGAGTGTGTGTCCGAGAGTGTGTGTCTGTGAATGAGTGTTTGTGAGAGAGTGTCTGAGTGTGTGTCTGTGTGAGTGTGTGTGTGTGTTTGTGTGAGTGTGTGTGAGAGAGAGTGTGTGTGAGTGAGAGTGTGTGTGAGAGAGAGTGTGTGTGAGCGAGACTGTGATTCTGTGAGTGTATTTCAGTGATTGTGTGTGTGTGAGTGTGAGTGTGTGAGTATGTGTGTGAGTGTGTGCGTGTGTGTGTGTGTGAGTGAGTGTGCGTGCATGAGTGAATGTGGGTATGTGAGTGTGTATGAGAGGTTGTGTGTGAGAAAGTGTGAGTGTGTGAGTGTGTGTCTGTGAGTGCGTGTCTGTGAGAGAGTGTGTGTGAGTGTGCATGTGTGTAAGAGTGTGTGTGAGATTGTGTGTAAGTGTGTGTGTGAGTGTGAGTGAGAGTGTGAGAGTGTGTGTGTGTGTGTATGAGTGTGTCTCTGCGAGAGAGTGTGTGAGAAAGTGTGTGTGTGAGTGTGTGTGAATGTGCGTGCTTGAGTTCGCATCCGTGAGTGTGCAAGTGATTGACTGTGTGTGAGTGAGTGTGTGTGTGTGTGTGAGTGTGTGAGAGTGTGTGTGCAAGTGATTGACTGTGTGTGTCTGTGTGAGTGTGTGTGTGTGTGTGTGTGTTTGTGTGAGTGAGTGTGTGTTTGTGTGAGTGAGAGTGTGTGTGCTAGTGAGTGATTGCGTGTGTCTGTGTGAGTGTGGGTGTGTGTGACTGAGTGAGTGAGTGTGTGTGTTTGTGTGAGTGTGTGTGAGAGAGTGTGAGTGAGTGAGAGTGTGTGTGTGAGTGATTGAGTTTGTGTGTGAGTTTATGTGTGAGTGTCTGTGAGTGTGTGTGTGTGAGTGAGTGAGTGTGAATGTGTTTGTGTGTGAGTGTGAGTGTGTGTGTGTGTGTGTGTGTGTGTGTGTTTGTGTGAGTGTGTGAGAGTGTGTGTGCTAGTGAGTGATTGTGTATGTCTTTGTGAGTGTGTGTGTGTGTGAGTGTGTGTGTGTGTGAGTGTATGTGAGAGAGAGAGAGTATGTGTGAGAGAGAGTGTGTGTCTGAGACTGTGTGTCTGTGAGTTAGTGTGTGTGAGAGTGTCTGAGAGTGTGTCTGGGAGTGTGTTTGTCTGAGTGTGTGTGCGTGTGTTTGAGTGTGCAAATGAGCGTGCATGTGTGAGTGAGTTTGCGTGTGTGAGTGTGTGTGAGAGAGTGTGTGTGAGAGAGTGTGAGTGTGTGTTTGTGTGAGTGAGTGTGCATGTGTGAGTGTGTGTGTGTGAGTGCGTGTGAGTGTGAGCGTGTGTGTGAGATTGTGTCTAAGTGTGTGTGAGTGTGCGTGAGCGTGTATGTGTGTTTATGTGAGAGAGAGTGTGTCAGTGAGAGATTGTGTGTGAAAATGTGTGTGTGTATGAGTGTGTGTGAATGTGCGTTCTTGAGTGTGCATGCGTGAGGTGCGAGTGAGTGAGTGAGTGTGTGTGTGATTGAGTGAGTGTGAGTGTGTGTGCTAGTGAGTGATTGCATGTGTCTGTGTGAGTGTGATTGTGTGTGTGTGAGTGAGTGTGAGTGTGTGCGTGTTTGTGTGAGTGTGAGTGTGTGTGAGAGAGATTGTGTGTGAGCGAGACTCTGTTTCTCTGAGTGTGTTTCTGTGAGTGTGTGTCTGTGAGTGTGGGTCTGTGAGAGAGAGTGTGTGAGCGTGTGTGAGTGTGTGTGTGAGAGTGTGTGTGTGTGTGTGTTTGTGTGAGTGTGTGAGAGTGTGTGTGCTAGTGAGTGATTGTGTATGTCTTTGTGAGTGTGTGTGTGTGTGAACGAGTGTGTGTGTGTTTGTGTGAGTGTGTGAGTGTGTGTAAGACAGAATGAGTGTGTGTGTGAGTGTGTGTGAGTGTTTTTCTGAGAGTGTGTGTGAGAGTTTGTATGTGTGATTGTGTGTTTGTGTGTGTGCGAGTGTGTGTGCACGTGTGAGTGTACGTGAGAGAGAGAGTGTGTGTGAGAGAGAGTGTGTGTCTGAGAGTGTGTGTCTGTGAGTGAGTGTCTGTGAGAGAGTGTCTGAGAGTGTGTCTGAGAGTGTGTGTGTGAGTGTGTGTGCGTGTGTGTGAGTGTGCGAGTGAGTGTGCGTGCGTGAATGAATGTGGGTATGTGAGTGTGTGTGTTAGAGGGTGTGTGAGAGAGTGTGTGTCTGTGGCTGTGTCTGTGAGTGTGTGTCTGTGAGAGAGTGAGTGTGAGATTGTGTGTTTGTATGAGTGTGTGAGAGTGTGTGTGCTAGTGAGTGATTGTGTATGTCTTTGTGAGTGTGTGTGTGTGAGTATGTGTGTGTGTTTGTGTGAGTGTGTGCTAGAGAAGAGAGTGTGTGTGAGAGAGTGTGTGTGTGAGGGAGACTGCATGTGAGTGAGAGTGTGTGTGTTTGTGATTGTGTGCCTGTGAATGTGTGTCTGTGAGTGTGGGTGCGAGAGTGTGTGTGTGAGTGTGTGTCAGTGTGCGAGTGAGTGTACGAGTGAGTGTGCAGTGCCTGAGTGTGCATGGATGAGTTTGTGTGCCGTGAGAGAGTTTGTGTCTGTGAGTGTGTGTCTGTGACAGAGTGTGTGTGTGTGAGAGTTGGTATGAGAGTGTGTATGAGAGTGGGTGTAAGAGTCAGTGTGAGTCGATGTGAGAGTGTGTGAGTGTGCGAGTGAGTGAGTGTGCATGAGTGAGTGTGCATGTGTGAGTGTCCATGTGTGAGTGTGAGAGTGTGTATGAGATTGTGTGTAAGAGTGTGTGTGAGTGTGACTGAGAGTGAGAGTGTGTGTGTGTGTATGAGTGTGTCTCTGCGAGAGTGTGTGTGAGAAAGTGTGTGTGAGTGTGTGTGAATATGCATGCTTGAGTGTGCATCCGTGAGTGTGTGAGTGAGTGAGTGAGAGTGTGTGTGAGTGAGTGAGAGTGTGTGTGTGTGAGTGTGTGAGAGTGTGTGTGCAATTGAGTGACTGTGTGTGTCTGTGTGAGTGTGTGTGTGTGTGTTTGTGTGAGTGTGCATGTGTGAGTGTGTATGAGTGTGAATGTGTGTGTGTGTGAGAGAGAGTGTGTGAGTGTGTGTGTGTGAGAATTTGTGAGTGTGAGTGTGAGAGTGTTTGTGAGAGTTTGTGTGAGAGAGTGTGTGTGAGAGAGTGTGTGAGAGAGAGTGCGTATCTGTGAATGTGTGTCTTTGAATGTGTGTCCGTGGCAGTGTGTGTGAGAGTGTGTGTGAGAGTGTGCGTGTGTGAGTGTGTATGAGTATGTGTGAGTGAGTGTGTGTGTGAGAGAGTGTGTCTGTGAGAGAGAGTGTGTGAGAATGTGTGTTTGTGAGTGTGTGTGAATGTGCATGCTTGAGTGTGCATGCATGAGTGTGCAAGTGAGTGGGTGAGTGTGTATGTGTGAGTGCGTGGGTGTGAGAGTGTGTGTGTGAGTGTGAGTGTGTGTGTGTTTGTGTGAGTGTGAGTGTGTGTGCTAGTGAGTGATTGCGTGTGTCTGTGTGATTGTGGGTGTGTGTGAGTGAGTGTGTGTGTTTGTGTGAGTGTGTGATAGAGAGTGTGAGTGAGTGAGAGTGTGTGTGAGCGAGACTGTGTTTCTGTGAGTGTGTTTCTGTGAGTATGTGTCTGTGACTGTGTGTCTGTGAGAGAGCGTCTGTGACAGAGTGTGTGTGAGTGTGTGAGAGTGTGTGTGTGAGTGATTGAGTTTGTGTGTGTGTTTATGTGTGAGTGTCTGTGAGTGTGTGTGTGTGAGTGAGTGAGTGTGAATGTGTGTGTGTGTGAGTGTGAGTTTGTGTGTGTGTTTGTGTGAGTGTGTGAGAGTGCTGGCTAGTGAGTGATTGTGTATGTCTTTGTGAGTGTGTGTGTGTGTGTGTGTGTGTTCGTGTGAGTGTATGTGAGAGAGAGAGTGTGTGTGAGAGAGAGTGTGTGTCTGAGAGTGTGAGTCTGTGAGTTAGTGTGTGTGAGAGAGTGTCTGAGAGTGTGTTTGTCTGAGTGTGTGTGCGTGTGTGTGAGTGTGCGAATGAGCGTGCATTTGTGAGTGAGTTTGCATGCGTAAGTGTGTTTGAGAGAGTGTGTGTGAGAGAGTGTGTGTGTGTGAGTGTGTGTCTGTGAGAGTGGGTCTGTGAGAGAGTGCGTGAATGTGTGTGAGAGTGTGTGAGTGTGAGTGTGTGTGCGAGTGTGTGAGTGTGAGTGTGTGTGTGTGTTTGTGTGAGTGTGTGAGAGTGTGTGTGCTTGTGTGTGATTGTGTATGTCTTTGTGAGTGTGAGTGTGTTTGTGTGAGTGTGTGTGTGTGTAAGAGAGAGTGAGTGTGTGTGTGTGTGTGAGTGTTTTAGTGAGAGTGTGTGTGAGAGTTTGTATGTGTGAGTGTGTGTTTGTGTGTGTGCGAGTGTGTGTGCGTGTGTGACTGTAAGTGAGAGAGAGAGTGTGTGTCTGAGAGTGTGTGTCTGTGAGTGAGTGTTTGTGAGAGAGTGTCTGAGAGTGTGTCTGAGAGTGCGTGTGTGAGTGTGTGTGCGTGTGTGTGAGTGTGCGAGTGAGTGTGCGTGCATGAGTGAATGTGGGTATGTGAGTGTGTGTGAGAGGGTGTGTGTGAGAGAGTGTGTGTGTGTGAGTGTGTGTCTGTGAGTGCATGTCTGTGAGAAAGTGTGTGTGAGTGTGCATGTGTGAGTGTGTGTGAGTGTAAGAGTGTGTGAGATTGTGTGTAAGTGTGTGTGAGTGAGAGTGTGAGAGTGTGTGTGTGTGTATATGAGTGTGTCTCTGCGAGAGTGTGTGTGAGAAAGTGTGTGTGTGAGTGTGCGTGAATGTGCGTGCTTGAGTTCGCATCCGTGAGTGTGCGAGTGAGTGGGCGAGCGTATGTGTGAGTGAATGTGAGTGTGTGAGTGGGTGTGAGTGTGTGAGAGTGTGTGTGCAAGTGATTGACTGTGTGTGTCTGTGTGAGTGTGTGTGTGTGTGTGTGTTTGTGTGAGTGTATGTGAGAGAGAGTGTGTGTGAGAGAGAGTGTGTGTGAGCGAGACTGTGATTCTGTGAGTATATTTCAGTGAGTGTGTGTGTGTGTGAATGAGTGAGTGTGAGTGTGTGTGTGTGTGTTTTTGTGTGAGTGTGTGTGAGTTTAAGAGAGAGTGAGTGTGTGTGTGAGTGTGTGTGAGTGTTTTTGTGAGAGTGTGTGTGAGAGTTTGAATGTGTGAGTGTGTGTTTGTGTGTGTGCGAGTGTGTGTGCGTCTGTGACTGTAAGTGAGAGAGAGAGTGTGTGTCTGAGAGTGTGTGTCTGTGAATGAGTGTTTGTGAGAGAGTGTCTGAGAGTGTGTCTGAGAGTGTGTGTGTCAGTGTGTGTGCGTGTGTGTGTGAGTGTGAGTGTGTGTGTGTGTGATTGTGTGAGAGTGTGTGTGCAAGTGAGTGACTGTGTGTGTCTGTGTGAGTGTGTGTGTGTGTGTGTGTGTGTGTGTTTGTGTGAGTGTGGGTGAGAGAGAGTGTGTGTGAGTGAGAGTGTGTGTGAGAGAGAGTGTGTGTGAGCGAGACTGTGATTCTGTGAGTGTATTACAGTGAGTGCGTGTGTGAGTGTGTGTCTGTGAGAGAGTGTCCGTGAGAGAGTGTGTGTGAGGGTGTGAGAGCGTGTGTGCAAGTGAGTGAGTGTGTGCGTGTGAGTATGAGTGTGTGTGTGTGTGAGTGTGTGTGTGAGTGTGTGTGTGAGTGTGAGTGCGTGTGTGTGTGTGCGAGTGAGCGTGCGTGCGTGAGTGAATGTGGGTATGTGAGTGTGTGTGAGAGGGTGTGTGTGAGAAAGTGTGTGTGCGTGAGTGTGTGTCTGTGAGTGCGTGTCTGTGAGAGAGTGTGTGTGAGTGTGCATGTGTGAGTGTGTGTGAGTGTAAGAGTGTGTGTGAGATTGTGTGTAAGCGTGTGTGTGAGTTTGAGTGAGAGTGTGAGAGTGTGTGTGTGTGTATGAGTGTGTCTCTGCGAGAGTGTGTGTGAGAAAGTGTGTGTGTGAGTGTGTGTGAATGTGTGTGCTTGAGTTCGCATCCGTGAGTGTGCGAGTGAGTGAGTGAGCGTGTGTGTGAGTGAGTGTGAGTGTGTGTGTGTGTGTGTGAGTGTGTGAGAGTGTGTGTGCAAGTGATTGACTGTGTGTGTCTGTGTGAGTGTGTGTGTGTGTGTGTTTGTGTGAGAGAGAGTGTGTGTGAGTGAGAGTGTGTGTGAGAGAGAGTGTGTGTGAGCGAGACTGTGATTCTGTGAGTGTATTTCAGTGAGTCTGTGTGTGTGTGAGTGTGTGTCTGTGAGAGAGTGTCTGTGAGAGAGTGTGTGTGAGGGTGTGAGAGCGTTTGTGCAAGTGAGTGAGTGTGTGTGTGAGTATGAGTGTGTGTGTGTGAGTGTGAGTGTGTGAGTGTGTGTGAGTGTGAGTGCGAGTGTGTGAGTGTTTGTTAGTGTGTGTTAGTGTGTGTTTGAGTGTGTGTGAGTGTGTGAGTGTGAGTGTGTGAGTGTGAGTGCAAGTGTGAGTTTTAGTGTGTGTGTGAGAGAGTTTTAGTGAGAGTGTGTGTGAGAGATTTTGTGTGTGAGTGTGTGTTTGTGAGTGTGTGTGTGTATGTGTGAGTGTGAGTGTGTGAGAGTGTATGTGAATGTGTTTGTGCGTGAGTGCGAGTGTGTGAGAGTGTGTGTGAGTGTGTGGGTCTGTGTATGAGTGCGAGTTTGTGAGAGTGTGTGTGAGTGTGTGTTAGTGTGTGAGTTTGAGTGTGTGAGTGTGGGTGCGAGTGTGAGTTTGTGTGTGTGTGTGTGTGTTTATGTGAGAGTGTGTGTGAGAGTTTCCATGTGTGAGTGTTTGTTTGTGAGTGTGTGTGTGTCTGTGAGCATGAGTGTGTGAGTGTGAGTGCGTGTGTGCGTGCGTGAGTATGCGCGTGAGTGTCAGAGTGTGTGTGAGATTGTGTGTAAGTGTGTGTGTGAGTGTGTGTGTGTGTCTGTGAGAGAGAGTGTTTCTGTGAGAGAGTGTGTGTGAGAATGTGTGTGTGTGAATGTGCGTGCTTCAGTCTGCGTGAGTGAGTGTGCGATTGATTGATTGAGTGTGTGTGTGTGTCAGTAAGTGAGTGTGAATATGTGTGTGTGTGTGAGAGAGTGTGAGCGTGAGTGCGAGTGTGTGAGTGTGCGTGTGTGTGTGAGGGAGTGTCCATGAGAGAGTGAGTGTGAGGGTGTGAGAGCGTGTGTGCAAGTGAGTGAGTGTGTGTGTGTGTGAGTATGAGTGTGTATGTGTGTGAGTGTGAGTGTGTGAGTGTGTGTGTGAGTGTGAGTGCGTGTGTGTGTGTGCGAGTGAGTGTGCGTGCGTGAGTGAATGTGGGTATGTGAGTGTGTGTGAGAGGGTGTGTGTGAGAAAGTGTGTGTGTGTGAGCGTGTGTCTGTGAGTGCGTGTCTGTGAGAGAGTGTGTGTGAGAGTGCATGTGTGAGTGTGTGTGAGTGTAAGAGTGTGTGTGAGATTGTGTGTAAGTGTGTGTGTGAGTGTGAGTGAGAGTGTGAGTGTGTTTTTGTGTGTGTATGTGTGTCTCTGCGAGAGAGTGTGTGAGAAAGCGTGTGCGTGAGTGTGTGTGAATGTGCGTGCTTGAGTTCGCATCCGTGAGTGTGCGAGTGAGTGAGTGAGCGTGTGTGTGAGTGAGTGTGAGTGTGTGTGTGTGTGTGAGTGTGTGAGAGTGTGTGTGCAAGTGATTGACTGTGTGTGTCTGTGTGAGTGTGTGTGTGTGTTTGTGTGAGTGTGTGTGAGAGAGAGTGTGTGTGAGTGAGAGTGTGTGTGAGAGAGTGTGTGTGAGCGAGACTGTGATTCTGTGAGTGTATTTCAGTGAGTGTGTGTGTGTGTGAGTGTGTGTCTGTGAGAGAGTGTCTGTGAGAGAGTGTGTGTGAGGGTGTGAGAGCGTGTGTGCAAGTGAGTGAGTGTGTGTGTGAGTATGAGTGTGTGTGTGTGAGTGCGAGTGTGTGAGTGTGTGTGAGTGTGAGTGCGAGTGTGTGAGTGTTTGTTAGTGTGTGTTTGAGTGTGTGTGAGTGTGTGAGTGTGAGTGTGTGAGTGTGAGTGCAAGTGTGAGTTTTAGTGTGTGTGTGTGTGTGAGAGAGTTTTAGTGAGAGTGTGTGTGAGAGATTTTGTGTGTGAGTGTGTGTCTGTGAGTGTGTGTGTGTATGTGTGAGTGTGAGTGTGTGAGAGTGTATGTGAATGTGTTTGTGCGTGTGAGTGCGAGTGTGTGAGAGTGTGTGTGAGTGTGTGGGTCTGTGTATGAGTGCGAGTTTGTGAGAGTGTGTGTGAGTGTGTGTTAGTGTGTGAGTTTGAGTGTGTGAGTGTGGGTGCGAGTGTGAGTTTGTGTGTGTGTGTGTGTGTTTATGTGAGAGTGTGTGTGAGAGTTTCCATGTGTGAGTGTTTGTTTGTGAGTGTGTGTGTGTCTGTGAGCATGAGTGTGTGAGTGTGAGTGCGTGTGTGCGTGCGTGAGTATGCGTGTGAGTGTCAGAGTGTGTGTGAGATTGTGTGTAAGTGTGTGTGTGAGTGTGTGTGAGTCTGTGTGTGTGTGTCTGTGAGAGAGAGTGTTTCTGTGAGAGAGTGTGTGTGAGAATGTGTGTGTGTGAATGTGCGCGCTTCAGTGTGCGTGCGTGAGTGTGCAATTGATTGATTGAGTGTGTGTGTGTGTCAGTAAGTGAGTGTGAATATGTGTGTGTGTGAGAGTGTGAGCGTGAGTGCGAGTGTGTGAGTGTGCGTGTGTGTGTGTGAGAGAGTGTCCATGAGAGAGTGAGTGTGAGGGTGTGAGAGCGTGTGTGCAAGTGAGTGAGTGTGTGTGTGTGTGTGTGAGTATGAGTGTGTGTGTGTGTGTGTGTGTGTGTGTGTGTGTGTGAGTGTGTGAGTGTGTGTGTGAGTTTGAGTGCGTGTGTGTGTGTGCGAGTGAGTGTGCGTGCGTGAGTGAATGTGGGTATGTGAGTGTGTGTGAGAGGGTGTGTGTGAGAAAGTGTGTGTGTGTGAGCGTGTGTCTGTGAGTGCGTGTCTGTGAGAGAGTGTGTGTGAGAGTGCATGTGTGAGTGTGTGTGAGTGTAAGAGTGTGTGTGAGATTGTGTGTAAGTGTGTGTGTGAGTGTGAGTGAGAGTGTGAGCGTGTGTGTGTGTGTGTGTATGTGTGTCTCTGCGAGAGAGTGTGTGAGAAAGTGTGTGTGTGATTGTGTGTGATTGTGCATGCTTGAGTTCGCATCCGTGAGTGTGCGAGTGAGTGAGTGAGCGTGTGTGTGAGTGTCTGAGAGTGTGTGTGCAAGTGATTGACTGTGTGTGTCTGTGTGAGTGTGTGTGTGTGTGTTTGTGTGAGTGTGTGTGAGAGAGAGTGTGTGTGAGTGAGAGTGTGTGTGGGAGAGAGTGTGTGTGAGTGAGACTGTGATTCTGTGAGTGTATTTCAGTGAGCGTGTGTTTATGAATGTGAGTGTGTGAGTATGTGTGTGAGTGTGAGTGCGTGTGTGTGTGTGCGTGTGAGTGTGTATGAGAGGGTGTGTGTGAGAAAGTGTGTGTGTGACTGTGTGTCTGTGAGTGCGTGTCTGTGAGAGAGTGTGTGTGAGTGTGCATGTGTGAGTGTGTGTGAGTGTAAGAGTGTGTGTGAGATTGTGTGTAAGTGTGTGTGTGAGTGTGAGTGAGAGTGTGAGAGTGTGTGTGTGTGTATGAGTGTGTCTCTGCGAGAGTGTGTGTGAGAAAGTGTGTGTGTGAGTGTGTGTGAATGTGCATTCTTGAGTTCGCATCCGTGAGTGTGCGAGTGATTGAGTGAGCGTGTGTGTGAGTGAGTGTGAGTGTGTGTGTGTGTGTGAGTGTGTGAGAGTGTGTGTGCAAGTGATTGACTGTGTGTGTCTGTGTGAGTGTGTGTGTGTGTGTGTGTGTTTGTGTGAGTGTGTGTGTGTGTTTGTGTGAGTGTGAGTGTGTGTGCTAGTGAGTGATTGCGTGTGTCTGTGTGATTGTGGGTGTGTGTGAGTGAGTGAGTGAGTGTGTGTGTTTGTGTGAGTGTGTGTGAGAGTGTGAGTGAGTGAGAGTGTGTGTGTGAGTGATTGAGTTTGTGTGTGTGTTTATGTGTGAGTGTCTGTGAGTGTGTGTGTGAGTGAGTGAGAGTGAATGTGTGTGTGTGAGTGTGAGTGTGTGTGTGTGTTTGAGTGTGCAAATGAGCGCGCATGTGTGAGTGAGTTTGCGTGCGTGAGTGTGTGTGAGAGAGTGTGTGTGAGAGTGTGTGTGTGTGAGTGTGTGTCTGTGAATGTGGGTCTGTGAGAGAGTGTGTGTGAGAGTGTGTGAGTGTGAGTGTGTGTGCGAGTGTGTGAGTGTGAGTGTATGTGTGCGTGTTTGTGTGAGTGTGTGAGACTGTGTGTGCTAGTGTGTGATTGTGTATGTCTTTGTGAGTGTGTGTGAGTTTGTGTGTGAATGAGTGAGTGTGAGTGTGTGTGTGTGTGTGTTTGTGTGAGTGTGTGTGAGTGTAAGAGAGAGTGAGTGCGTGTGTGTGTGTGTGAGTGTTTTTGTGAGAGTGTGTGTGAGAGTTTGAATGTGTGAGTGTGTTTTTGTGTGTGTGCGAGTGTGTGTGCGTCTGTGTAAGTGAGAGAGAGAGTGTGTGTCTGAGAGTGTGTGTCTGTGAATGAGTGTTTGTGAGAGAGTGTCTGAGAGTGTGTCTGAGAGTGTGTATGTGAGTGTGTGTGCGTGTGTGTGAATGAGTGTGAGTGTGTGTGTGTGAGTGTGTGAGAGTGTGTGTGCAAGTGAGTGATTGTGTGTTTCTGTGTGAGTGTGTGTGTGTGTGTGCCTGTGTGAGTGTGTGTGTGTGTGTGTTTGTGTGAGTGTGTGTGAGAGAGAGTGTGTGTGAGTGAGAGTGTGTGTGAGAGAGAGTGTGTGTGAGCGAGACTGTGATTCTGTGAGTGTATTACAGTGAGTGCGTGCGTGTGAGTGTGTGTCTGTGAGAGAGTGTCCGTGAGAGAGTGTGTGTGAGGGTGTGAGAGCGTGTGTGCAAGTGAGTGAGTGTGTGTGTGTGTGAGTATAAGTGTGTGTGTGTGTGAGTGTGAGTGTGTGAGTGTGTGTGTGAGTGTGAGTGCGAGTGTGTGAGTGTTTGTTAGTGTGTGTTAGTGTGTGTTTGAGTGTGTGTGAGTGTGTGAGTGTGAGTGTGTGAGTGTGAGTGCAAGTGTGAGTTTTAGTGTGTGTGTGTGTGTGAGAGAGAGTTTTAGTGAGAGTGTGTGTGAGAGATTTTGTGTGTGAGTGTGTGTTTGTGAGTGTGTGTGTGTATTTGTGAGTGTGAGTGTGTGAGAGTGTATGTGAATGTGTTTGTGCGTGTGAGTGCGAGTGTGTGAGAGTGTGTGTGAGTGTGTGGGTCTGTGTGTGAGTGCGAGTTTGTGAGAGTGTGTGTGAGTGTGTGTTAGTGTGTGAGTTTGAGTGTGTGAGTGTGGGTGCGAGTGTGAGTTTGTGTGTGTGTGTGTGTGTGTGTGTGTGTTTATGTGAGAGTGTGTGTGAGAGTTTCCATGTGTGAGTGTTTGTTTGTGAGTGTGTGTGTGTCTGTGAGCATGAGTGTGTGAGTGTGAGTGAGTGTGTGCGTGCGTGAGTATGCGAGTGAGTGTCAGAGTGTGTGTGAGATTGTGTGTAAGTGTGTGTGTGAGTGTGTGTGTGTGTCTGTGAGAGAGAGTGTTTCTGTGAGAGAGTGTGTGTGAGAATGTGTGTGTGTGAATGTGCGTGCTTCAGTGTGCGTGTGTGAGTGTGCGATTGATTGATTGAGTGTGTGTGTGTGTCAGTAAGTGAGTATGAATATGTGTGTGTGTGTGAGAGTGTGAGCGTGAGTGCGAGTGTGTGAGTGTGCGTGTGTGTGTGAGAGAGTGTCCGTGAGAGAGTGTGTGTGAGGGTGTGAGAGCGTGTGTGCAAGTGAGTGAGTGTGTGTGTGTGTGTGTGTGATTATGAGTGTGTGTGTGTGTGTGAGTGTGAGTGTGTGAGTGTGTGTGTGAGTGTGAGTGCGTGTGTGTGTGTGCGAGTGAGTGTGCGAGCGTGAGTGAATGTGGGTATGTGAATGAGTGTGTGTGAGAGTGTGTGAGTGTGAGTGTGTGTGCGAGTGTGTGAATGTGATTGTATGTGTGTGTGTTTGTGTGAGTGTGTGAGACTGTGTGTGCTAGTGTGTGATTGTGTATGTCTTTGTGAGTGTGTGTGAGTTTGTGTGTGAATGAGTGAGTGTGAGTGTGTGTGTGTGTGTTTGTGTGAGTGTGTGAGTGTAAGAGAGAGTGAGTGTGTGTGTGAGTGTGTGTGAGTGTTTTTGTGAGAGTGTGTGTGAGAGTTTGAATGTGTGAGTGTGTTTTTGTGTGTGTGCGAGTGTGTGTGCGTCTGTGACTGTAAGTGAGAGAGAGAGTGTGTCTGAGAGTGTGTGTCTGTGAATGAGTGTTTGTGAGAGAGTGTCTGAGAGTGTGTGTGTGTGTGTTTGTGTGAGTGTGTGTGAGTGTAAGAGAGAGTGAGTGTGTGTGTGAGTGTGTGTGTGTTTTTGTGAGAGTGTGTGTGAGAGTTTGAATGTGTGAGTGTGTGTTTGTGTGTGTGCGAGTGTGTGTGCGTCTGTGACTGTAAGTGAGAGAGAGAGTGTGTGTCCGAGAGTGTGTGTCTGTGAATGAGTGTTTGTGAGAGAGTGTCTGAGTGTGTGTCTGTGTGAGTGTGTGTGTGTGTTTGTGTGAGTGTGTGTGAGAGAGAGTGTGTGTGAGTGAGAGTGTGTGTGAGAGAGAGTGTGTGTGAGCGAGACTGTGATTCTGTGAGTGTATTTCAGTGATTGTGTGTGTGTGAGTGTGAGTGTGTGAGTATGTGTGTGAGTGTGTGCGTGTGTGTGTGTGTGAGTGAGTGTGCGTGCGTGAGTGAATGTGGGTATGTGAGTGTGTATGAGAGGTTGTGTGTGAGAAAGTGTGAGTGTGTGAGTGTGTGTCTGTGAGTGCGTGTCTGTGAGAGAGTGTGTGTGAGTGTGCATGTGTGTAAGAGTGTGTGTGAGATTGTGTGTAAGTGTGTGTGTGAGTGTGAGTGAGAGTGTGAGAGTGTGTGTGTGTGTGTATGAGTGTGTCTCTGCGAGAGAGTGTGTGAGAAAGTGTGTGTGTGAGTGTGTGTGAATGTGCGTGCTTGAGTTCGCATCCGTGAGTGTGCAAGTGATTGACTGTGTGTGAGTGAGTGTGTGTGTGTGTGTGAGTGTGTGAGAGTGTGTGTGCAAGTGATTGACTGTGTGTGTCTGTGTGAGTGTGTGTGTGTGTGTGTGTTTGTGTGAGTGAGTGTGTGTTTGTGTGAGTGAGAGTGTGTGTGCTAGTGAGTGATTGCGTGTGTCTGTGTGAGTGTGGGTGTGTGTGACTGAGTGAGTGATTGTGTGTGTTTGTGTGAGTGTGTGTGAGAGAGTGTGAGTGAGTGAGAGTGTGTGTGTGAGTGATTGAGTTTGTGTGTGAGTTTATGTGTGAGTGTCTGTGAGTGTGTGTGTGAGTGAGTGAGTGTGAATGTGTTTGTGTGTGAGTGTGAGTGTGTGTGTGTGTGTGTGTGTGTGTGAGTGTATGTGAGAGAGAGAGAGTGTGTGTGAGAGAGAGTGTGTGTCTGAGACTGTGTGTCTGTGAGTTAGTGTGTGTGAGAGTGTCTGAGAGTGTGTCTGGGAGTGTGTTTGTCTGAGTGTGTGTGCGTGTGTTTGAGTGTGCAAATGAGCGTGCATGTGTGAGTGAGTTTGCGTGTGTGAGTGTGTGTGAGAGAGTGTGTGTGAGAGAGTGTGAGTGTGTGTTTGTGTGTGTGTGAGAGTGTGTGTGCTAGTGTGTGCTTGTGTATGTCTTTGTGAGTGTGCGTATGTTTGTGTGTGAATGAGTGAGTGTGAGTGTGTGTGTGTGTGTGTTTGTGTGAGTGTGTGTGTGTGTAATAGAGAGTGAATGTGTGTGTGAGTGTGTGTGAGTGTTTTTGTGAGAGTGTGTGTGAGAGTTTGAATGTGTGAGTGTGTGTTTGTGTGTGTGCGAGTGTGTGTGTGTGTGTGACTGTAAGTGAGAGAGTGTGTGTCTGAGAGTGTGTGTCTGTGAGAGAGTGTTTGTGAAAGAGTGTCTGAGAGTGTGTCTGAGAGTGTGTGTGTGAGTGTGTGTGCGTGTGTGTGAGTGTGCAAGTGAGTGTGCGTGTGTGAGTGAATGTGGGTATGTGAGTGTGTGTGAGAGGGTGTGTGTGAGAGAGTGTGTGTGTGTGAGTGTGTGTCTGTGAGTGCGTGTCTGTGAGAGAGTGTGTGTGAGTGTGCATGTGTGAGTGTGTGTGAGTGTAAGAGTGTGTGTGAGATTGTGTGTAAGTGTGTGTGTGAGTGTGAGTGAGAGTGTGAGAGTGTGTGTATGTATGAGTGTGTCTCTGCGAGAGTGTGTGTGAGAAAGTGTGTGTGTGAGTGTGTGTGAATGTGCATGCTTGAGTATGCATCTGTGAGTGTGCGAGTGAGTGAGTGAGCATGTGTGTGAGTGAGTGTGAGTGTGTGTGTGTGTGAGTGTGTGAGAGTGTGTATGCAAGTGAGTGACTGTGTGTGTCTGTGTGAGTGTGGGTGTGTGTGTGTTTGTGTGAGTGTGTGTGAGAGAGAGTGTGTGTGAGTGAGAGTGTGTGTGAGAGAGAGTGTGTGTGAGCGAGACTGTGATTCTGTGAGTGTATTTCAGTCAGTGCATGTGTGTGAGTGTGTGTCTGTGAGAGAGTGTCCGTGAGAGAGTGTGTGTGAGGGTGTGAGAGCGGGTTGCAAGTGAGTGAGTGTGTGTGTGTGAGTATGAGTGTGTGAGTGTGTGAGAGTGTGTGTGCTTGTGTGTGATTGTGTATGTCTTTGTGAGTGTGTGTGTGTTTGTGTGTGAATGAGTGAGTGTGAGTGTGTGTGTGTGTGTTTGTGTGAGTGTGTGTGAGTGTAAGTGAGAGTGAGTGTGTGTGTGAGTGTGTGTGTGTTTTTGTGAGAGTGTGTGTGAGAGTTTGAATGTGTGAGTGTGTGTTTGTGTGTGTGCGAGTGTGTGTGCGTCTGTGACTGTAAGTGAGAGAGTGTGTGTCTGAGAGTGTGTGTCTGTACGTGAGTGTTTGTGAGAGAGTGTCTGAGAGTGTGTCTGAGAGTGTGTGTGTGAGTGTGTATGCGTGTGTGTGAGTGTGCGAGTGAGTGTGCGTGCGTGAGTGAATGTGGGTATGTGAGTGTGTGTGAGAGGGTGTGTGTGAGAGAGTGTGTGTGTGTGTGTGTGTCTGTGAGTGCATGTCTGTGAGAGAGTGTGTGTGAGTAAGCATGTGTGAGTGTGTGTGAGTGTAAGAGTGTGTGTGAGATTGTGTGTAAGTGTGTGTGTGAGTGTGAGTGAGAGTGTGAGAGTGTGTGTGTGTGTGTATGAGTGTGTCTCTGCGAGAGTGTGTGTGAGTGAGCGTGTGTGTGAGTGAGTGTGAGTGTGCGTGTGTGTGAGTGTGAATGTGCATGCTTGAGTGTGCCTCCGTGAGTGTGCGAGTGAGTGAGTGAGCGTGTGTGTGTGAGTGTGAGTGTGTGTGTGTGAGTGTGTGAGAGTGTGTGTGCAAGTGAGTGACTGTGTGTGTCTGTGTGAGTGTGTGTGTGTGTGTGTTTGTGTGAGTGTGTGTGAGAGAGAGTGTGTGTGAGTGAGAGTGTGTGTGAGAGAGAGTGTGTGTGAGGGTGTGAGAGCGTGTGTGCCAGTGAGTGAGTGTGTGTGTGTGTGTGTGTGTGTGAGTATGAGTGTGTGTATGTGTGAGTGTGTGTGTGAGTGTGTGTGTGTGAGTGTGAGTGCGTGTGTGTGTGTGCAAGTGAGTGTGCGTGCGTGAGTGAATGTGGGTATGTGAGTGTGTGTGAGAGGGTGTGTGTGAGAAACTGTGTGTGTGAGTGTGTGTCTGTGAGTGCGTGTCTGTGAGAGAGTGTGTGTGAGTGTGCATGTGTGAGTTTGTGTGAGTGTAAGAGTGTGTGTGAGATTGTGTGTAAGTGTGCGTGTGAGTGTGAGTGAGAGTGTGAGAGTGTGTGTGTGTGTGTGTATGAGTGTGTCTCTGCGAGAGACTGTGTGAGAAAGTGTGTGTGTGAGTGTGTGTGAATGTGCGTGCTTGAGTTCGCATCCGTGAGTGCGAGTGAGTGAGTGAGCGAGTGTGTGAGTGTGAGTGTGTGTGTGTGTGTGTGAGTGTGTGAGACTGTGTGTGCAAGTGATTGACTGTGTGTGTCTGTGTGAGTATGTGTGTGTGTGTGTGTGTGTGTTTGTGTGAGGGAGTGTGAGAGAGAGTGTGTGTGAGTGAGAGTGTGTGTGAGAGAGAATGTGTGTGAGCGAGACTGTGATTCTGTGAGTGTATTTCAGTGAGTGTGTTTGTGTGTGAGTGTGTGTCTGTGAGAGACTGTCTGTGAGAGAGTGTGTGTGAGGGTGTGAGAGCGTGTGTGCAAGTGAGTGAGTGTGTGTGTGTGAGTATGAGTGTGTGTGTGAGTGTGAGTGTGTGAGTGTGTGTGTGAGTGTGAGTGCGAGTGTGTGAGTGTTTGTTAGTGTGTGTGAGTCTGTGTTTGAGTGTGTGTGAGTGTGTGAGTGTGAGTGCGAGTGTGTGTGAGTGTGTGTGAGTGTGTTTGTGCGTGTGAGTGCGAGTGTGTGAGAGTGTGTGTGAGTGTATGGGTCTGTGTGTGAGTGCGAGTTTGTGAGAGTGTGTGTGAGTGTGTGTTAGTGTGTGAGTCTGAGTGTGTGAGTGTGGGTGCGAGTGTGAGTTTGTGTGTGTGTGTGTTTTTGTGAGAGTGTGTGTGAGAGTTTCCATGTGTGAGTGTGTGTTTGTGAGTGTTTTTGTGTCTGTGAGTATGAGTGTGTGAGTGTGAGTGCGTGTGTGCGTGCGTGAGTGTGTGAGTGAGTGTCAGAATGTGTGTGAGATTGTGTGTAAGTGTGTGTGTGTGTGTGTGTGAGTGTGTGTGTGTGTGTGTCTGTGGGAGAGAGTCTTTCTGAGAGAGAGTGTGTGTGAGAATGTGTGTGTGTGAATGTGCGTGCTTCAGTGTGCATGCGTGAGTGTGCGTGTGAGTGAGTGAGTGTGTGTGTGTCAGTAAGTGAGTGTGAATATGTATGTGTGTGTGTGTGTGTGAGTGTGTGAGTGTGAGTGTGAGAGTGTTTGTGAGAGTTTGTGTGTGAGAGTGTGTGAGAGTGTGGGTGTGAGATTCTGTGTGTGTGAGTTTGTGTTTGTGAGTGTGTGTGAGAGAGTGTGTGTGAGAGAAAGTGTGTGTGAGAGAGAGTGTGTATGTGTGTGTGTGTATCTGTGAGTGTGTGTCCGTGGCAGTGTGTGTGAGAGTGTGTGTGAGAGTGTATGTGTGTGAGTGTGTATGAGTGTGTGTGAGTGTGTGTGCGTAAGTGTGCATGCATAAGAGTGCGTGCGTGAGTGTGCGTACATGAAAGAGTGTCGATGAGAAAGTGTGTGTCTGTGAGAGAGTGTGTCTGTGAGAGAGTTTGTGTGAGTGTGCATGTGTGAGTGTGTGTGAGTGTGAATGTGTGTGTGTGAGAGAGAGAGTGTGTGAGTCTGTGTGTGAGAGTTTGTGAGTGTGAGTGTGAGAGTGCTTGTGAGAGTTTGTGTGAGAGAGTGTGTGAGAGTATGGGTGTGAGAGTGTGTGTCTGTGAGTTTGTGTTTGTGAGTGTGTGTGAGAGAGTGTGTGTGAGAGAGTGTGTGTGTGAGAGAGAGTGTGTATCTGTGAATGTGTGTCTTTGAGTGTGTGTCCGTGGCAGTGTGTTTGAGAGTGTGTGTGAGTGTGCGTGTGTGAGTGTGTATGAGTGTGTGTGAGTGAGTGTGCGTGTGTACGTGTGCATGCATAAGAGAGCGTGCGTGAGTGTGCGTGCATGAAAGAGTGTGGATGAGAGTTTGTGTGTGTGAGAGAGTGTGTCTGTGTGAGAGAGTATGTGAGAATGTGTGTGTGTGAGTGTGTGTGAATGTGTATGCTTGAGTGTGCGTGCATGAGTGTGCAAGTGAGTGGGTGAGTGTGTATGTGTGAGTGCGTGAGTGTGAGTGTGTGTGTTTGTGTGAGTGTGAGTGTGTGTGCTAGTGAGTGATTGCGTGTGTCTGTGTGATTGTGGGTGTGTGTGAGTGAGTGAGTGTGTGTGTTTGTGTGAGTGTGTGTGAGAGAGTGTGAGTGAGTGAGAGTGTGTGTGAGCGAGACTGTGTTTCTGTGAGTGTGTTTCTGTGAGTATGTGTCTGTGACTGTGTGTCTGTGAGAGAGCGTCTGTGACAGAGTGTGAGTGTGTGAGAGTGTGTGTGTGAGTGATTGAGTTTGTGTGTGTGTTTATGTGTGAGTGTCTATGAGTGTGGGTGTGAGTGAGTGAGTGTGAATGTGTGTGTGTGTGAGTGTGAGTGTGTGTGTGTGTTTGTGTGTGCGTGAGAGTGTGTGTGCTAGTGAGTGATTGTGTATATCTTTGTGAGTGTGTGTGTGTGTGAGTGTGTGTGTGGGTGAGTGTATGTGAGAGAGAGAGTGTGTGTGAGAGAGAGTGTGTGTCTGAGAGTGTGTGTCTGTGAGTTAGTGTGTGTGAGAGAGTGACTGAGAGTGTGTCTGAGACTGTTTGTCTGAGTGTGTGTGCGTGTGTGTGAGTGTGCGAATGAGCGTGCATGTGTGAGTGAGTTTGCGTGCGTGAGTGTGTGTGAGAGAGTGTGTGTGAGAGAGTGTGTGTGTGAGTGTGTGTCTGTGAGTGTGGGTCTGTGAGAGAGTGTGTGTGAGAGTGTGTGAGTGTGTGTGAGAGTGTGTGAGTGTGAGTGTGTGTGTGTGTTTGTGTGAGTGTGTGAGAGTGTCTGTGCTAGTGTGTGATTGTGTATGTCTTTGTGAGTGTGTGTGTTTATGTGTGAATGAGTGAGTGTGAGTGTGTGTGTGTGTGTTTGTGTGTGTGTAAGAGAGAGTGAGTGTGTGTGTGAGTGTGTGTGAGTGTTTTTGTGACAGTGTGTTTGAGAGTTTGATTGTGTGAGTGTGTGCTTGTGTGTGTGCAAGTGTGTGTGCGTGTGTGACTGTAAGTGAGAGAGAGAGTGTTTTTCTGAGAGTGTGTGTCTGTGAGTGAGTGTTTGTGAGAGAGTGTCTGAGAGTGTGTCTGAGAGTGTGTGTGTGAGTGTGTGTGCGTGTGTGTGAGTGTGCGAGTGAGTGTGCGTGCGTGAGTGAAAGTGGGTATGTGAGTGTGTGTGAGAGGGTGTGTGTGAGAGAGTGGGTGTGTGTGAGTGTGTGTCTGTGAGTGCATGTCTGTGAGAGAGTGTGTGTGAGTGTGCATGTGTGAGTGTGTGTGAGTGTAAGAGTGTGTGTGAGATTGTGCGTAAGTGTGCGTGAGTGTGAGTGAGAGTGTGTGTGTGTGTATGAGTGTGTCTCTGCGAGAGTGTGTGTGAGAAAGTGTGTGTGAGAGAGTATGTGTGTGTGAGTGTGTGTCTGTGAGTGTGGGTCTGTGAGAGAGTGTGTGTGAGAGTGTGTGAGTGTGTGTGAGAGTGTGTGAGTGTGAGTGTGTGTGCGAGTGTGTGAGTGTGAGTGTGTGTGTGTTTGTGTGAGTGTGTGAGAGTGTGTGTGCTAGTGTGTGATTGTGTATGTCTTTGTGAGTGTGTTTGTGTTTGTGTGTGAATGAGGGAGTGTGAGTGTTTGTGTGTGTGTGTGTGTGTAAGAGAGAGTGAGTGTGTGTGTGAGTGTGTGTGAGTGTTTTTGTGAGAGTGTGTGTGAGAGATTGAATGTGTGAGTGTGTGTTTCTGTGTGTGCGAGTGTGTGTGCATGTGTGACTGTAAGTGAGAGAGAGAGTGTGTGTCTGAGAGTGTGTGTGTGAGTGTTTGTGAGAGAATGTCTGAGAGTGTGTCTGAGAGTGTGTGTGTGAGTGTGTGTGCGTGTGCGTGAGTGTGCGAGTGAGTGTGCATGCGCGAGTGAATGTGGGTATGTGAGTGTGTGTGAGAGGGTGTGTGTGAGAGAGTGTGTGTGTGTGTGTGAGTGTGTGTCTGTGAGTGCGTGTCTGTGAGAGAGTGTGTGTGAGTGTGCATCTGTGAGTGTGTGTGAGATTGTGTGTAAGTGTGTGTGAGTGTGAGTGAGAGTGTGAGAGTGTGTGTGTGTGTATGAGTGTGTCTCTGCGAGAGTGTGTGTGAGAAAGTGTGTGTGTGAGTGTGTGTGAATGTGCGTGCTTGAGTGTGCATCTGTGAGTGTGCCAGTGAGTGAGTGAGTGTGTGTGTGAGTGTGAGTGTGTGTGTGTGTGTGAGTGTGTGAGAGTGTGTGTGCAAGTGAGTGACTGTGTGTGTCTGTGTGAGTGTGTGTGTTTGTGTTTGTGTGAGTGTGTGTGAGTGAGAGTGTGTGTGAGAGAGAGTGTGTGACAGCGGGAATGTGATTCTGTGAGTGTATTTCAGTGAGTGCGTGTGTGTGAGTGTGTGTCTGTGAGAGAGTGTCCGTGAGAGAGTATGTGTGAGGGTGTGAGAGCGTGTGTGCAAGTGAGTGAGTGTGTGTGTGTGTGTGAGTATGAGTGTGTGTGTGTGTGAGTGAGTGTGAGTGTGTGTGTGAGTGTGAGTGCGTGTGTGTGTGTGCGAGTGAGTGTGCATGCGTGAGTGAATGTGGGTATGTGAGTGTGTGTGAGAGGGTGTGTGTGAGAAAGTGTGTGTGTGTGAGTGCGTGTCTGTGAGAGAGTGTGTGTGAGTGTGCATGTGTGTGTGTGTGAGTGTAAGAGTGTGTGTGAGATTGTGTGTAAGTGTGTGTGTGAGTGTGAGTGAGAGTGGGAGAGTGTGTGTGGATGAGTGTGTCTCTGCGAGAGTGTGTGTGAGAAAGTGTGTGTGTGAGTGTGTGTGAATGTGCGTGCTTGAGTTCGCATCTGTGATTGTGCGAGTGTGTGAGTGAGCGTGTGTGTGAGTGAGCGTGAGTGTGTATGTGTGAGTGAGTGTGAGTGTGTGTGTGTGTGTGAGTGTGTGAGAGTGTGTGTGCAAGTGATTGACTGTGTGTGTCTGTGTGAGTGTGTGTGTGTGTGTGTTTGTGTGAGTGTGTGTGTGAGAGAGAGTGTGTGTGAGTGAGAGTGTGTGTGAGAGAGAGTGTGTGTGAGCGAGACTGTGATTCTGTGAGTGTATTTCAGTGAGTCTGTGTGTGTGTGAGTGTGTGTCTGTGAGAGAATGTCTGTGAGAGAGTGTGTGTGAGGGTGTGAGAGCGTTTGTGCAAGTGAGTGAGTGTGTGTGTGAGTATGAGTGTGTGTGTGTGAGTGTGAGTGTGTGAGTGTGTGTGAGTGTGAGTGCGAGTGTGTGAGTGTTTGTTAGTGTGTGTTAGTGTGTGTTTGAGTGTGTGTGAGTGTGTGAGTGTGAGTGTGTGAGTGTGAGTGCAAGTGTGAGTTTTAGTGTGTGTGTGTGTGAGAGAGTTTTAGTGAGAGTGTGTGTGAGAGATTTTGTGTGTGAGTGTGTGTTTGTGAGTGTGTGTGTGTATGTGTGAGTGTGAGTGTGTGAGAGTGTATGTGAATGTGTTTGTGCGTGAGTGCGAGTGTGTGAGAGTGTGTGTGAGTGTGTGGGTCTGTGTATGAGTGCGAGTTTGTGAGAGTGTGTGTGAGTGTGTGTTAGTGTGTGAGTTTGAGTGTGTGAGTGTGGGTGCGAGTGTGAGTTTGTGTGTGTGTGTGTGTGTTTATGTGAGAGTGTGTGTGAGAGTTTCCATGTGTGAGTGTTTGTTTGTGAGTGTGTGTGTGTCTGTGAGCATGAGTGTGTGAGTGTGAGTGCGTGTGTGCGTGCGTGAGTATGCGCGTGAGTGTCAGAGTGTGTGTGAGATTGTGTGTAAGTGTGTGTGTGAGTGTGTGTGTGTGTCTGTGAGAGAGAGTGTTTCTGTGAGAGAGTGTGTGTGAGAATGTGTGTGTGTGAATGTGCGTGCTTCAGTCTGCGTGAGTGAGTGTGCGATTGATTGATTGAGTGTGTGTGTGTGTCAGTAAGTGAGTGTGAATATGTGTGTGTGTGTGAGAGAGTGTGAGCGTGAGTGCGAGTGTGTGAGTGTGCGTGTGTGTGTGAGGGAGTGTCCATGAGAGAGTGAGTGTGAGGGTGTGAGAGCGTGTGTGTAAGTGAGTGAGTGTGTGTGTGTGTGAGTATGAGTGTGTATGTGTGTGAGTGTGAGTGTGTGAGTGTGTGTGTGAGTGTGAGTGCGTGTGTGTGTGTGCGAGTGAGTGTGCGTGCGTGAGTGAATGTGGGTATGTGAGTGTGTGTGAGAGGGTGTGTGTGAGAAAGTGTGTGTGTGTGAGCGTGTGTCTGTGAGTGCGTGTCTGTGAGAGAGTGTGTGTGAGAGTGCATGTGTGAGTGTGTGTGAGTGTAAGAGTGTGTGTGAGATTGTGTGTAAGTGTGTGTGTGAGTGTGAGTGAGAGTGTGAGTGTGTTTTTGTGTGTGTATGTGTGTCTCTGCGAGAGAGTGTGTGAGAAAGCGTGTGCGTGAGTGTGTGTGAATGTGCGTGCTTGAGTTCGCATCGTGAGTGTGCGAGTGAGTGAGTGAGCGTGTGTGTGAGTGAGTGTGAGTGTGTGTGTGTGTGTGTGTGAGTGTGTGAGAGTGTGTGTGCAAGTGATTGACTGTGTGTGTCTGTGTGAGTGTGTGTGTGTGTTTGTGTGAGTGCGTGTGAGAGAGAGTGTGTGTGAGTGAGAGTGTGTGTGAGAGAGTGTGTGTGAGCGAGACTGTGATTCTGTGAGTGTATTTCAGTGTGTGTGTGTGTGTGTGAGTGTGTGTCTGTGAGAGAGTGTCTGTGAGAGAGTGTGTGTGAGGGTGTGAGAGCGTGTGTGCAAGTGAGTGAGTGTGTGTGTGAGTATGAGTGTGTGTGTGTGAGTGTGAGTGTGTGAGTGTGTGTGAGTGTGAGTGCGAGTGTGTGAGTGTTTGTTAGTGTGTGTTTGAGTGTGTGTGAGTGTGTGAGTGTGAGTGTGTGAGTGTGAGTGCAAGTGTGAGTTTTAGTGTGTGTGTGTGTGTGAGAGAGTTTTAGTGAGAGTGTGTGTGAGAGATTTTGTGTGTGAGTGTGTGTCTGTGAGTGTGTGTGTGTATGTGTGAGTGTGAGTGTGTGAGAGTGTATGTGAATGTGTTTGTGCGTGTGAGTGCGAGTGTGTGAGAGTGTGTGTGAGTGTGTGGGTCTGTGTATGAGTGCGAGTTTGTGAGAGTGTGTGTGAGTGTGTGTTAGTGTGTGAGTTTGAGTGTGTGAGTGTGGGTGCGAGTGTGAGTTTGTGTGTGTGTGTGTGTTTATGTGAGAGTGTGTGTGAGAGTTTCCATGTGTGAGTGTTTGTTTGTGAGTGTGTGTGTGTCTGTGAGCATGAGTGTGTGAGTGTGAGTGCGTGTGTGCGTGCGTGAGTATGCGTGTGAGTGTCAGAGTGTGTGTGAGATTGTGTGTAAGTGTGTGTGTGAGTGTGTGTGAGTCTGTGTGTGTGTGTCTGTGAGAGAGAGTGTTTCTGTGAGAGAGTGTGTGTGAGAATGTGTGTGTGTGAATGTGCGCGCTTCAGTGTGCGTGCGTGAGTGTGCGATTGATTGATTGAGTGTGTGTGTGTGTCAGTAAGTGAGTGTGAATATGTGTGTGTGTGAGAGTGTGAGCGTGAGTGCGAGTGTGTGAGTGTGCGTGTGTGTGTGTGAGAGAGTGTCCATGAGAGAGTGAGTGTGAGGGTGTGAGAGCGTGTGTGCAAGTGAGTGAGTGTGTGTGTGTGTGTGTGTGAGTATGAGTGTGTGTGTGTGTGTGTGTGTGTGTGTGTGTGTGAGTGTGTGAGTGTGTGTGTGAGTGTGAGTGCGTGTGTGTGTGTGCGAGTGAGTGTGCGTGCGTGAGTGAATGTGGGTATGTGAGTGTGTGTGAGAGGGTGTGTGTGAGAAAGTGTGTGTGTGTGAGCGTGTGTCTGTGAGTGCGTGTCTGTGAGAGAGTGTGTGTGAGTGTGCATGTGTGAGTGTGTGTGAGTGTAAGAGTGTGTGTGAGATTGTGCGTAAGTGTGCGTGAGTGTGAGTGAGAGTGTGTGTGTGTGTATGATTGTGTCTCTGCGAGAGTGTGTGTGAGAAAGTGTGTGTGAGAGAGTATGTGTGTGTGAGTGTGTGTCTGTGAGTGTGGGTCTGTGAGAGAGTGTGTGTGAGAGTGTGTGAGTGTGTGTGAGAGTGTGTCTGTGTGAGTGTGTGTGCGAGTGTGTGAGTGTGAGTGTGTGTGTGTTTGTGTGAGTGTGTGAGAGTGTGTGTGCTAGTGTGTGATTGTGTATGTCTTTGTGAGTGTGTTTGTGTTTGTGTGTGAATGAGGGAGTGTGAGTGTTTGTGTGTGTGTGTGTGTGTAAGAGAGTGTGAGTGTGTGTGTGAGTGTGTGTGAGTGTTTTTGTGAGAGTGTGTGTGAGAGATTGAATGTGTGAGTGTGTGTTTCTGTGTGTGCGAGTGTGTGTGCATGTGTGACTGTAAGTGAGAGAGAGAGTGTGTGTCTGAGAGTGTGTGTGTGAGTGTTTGTGAGAGAATGTCTGAGAGTGTGTCTGAGAGTGTGTGTGTGAGTGTGTGTGCGTGTGCGTGAGTGTGCGAGTGAGTGTGCATGCGCGAGTGAATGTGGGTATGTGAGTGTGTGTGAGAGGGTGTGTGTGAGAGAGTGTGTGTGTGTGTGTGAGTGTGTGTCTGTGAGTGCGTGTCTGTGAGAGAGTGTGTGTGAGTGTGCATCTGTGAGTGTGTGTGAGATTGTGTGTAAGTGTGTGTGAGTGTGAGTGAGAGTGTGAGAGTGTGTGTGTGTGTATGAGTGTGTCTCTGCGAGAGTGTGTGTGAGAAAGTGTGTGTGTGAGTGTGTGTGAATGTGCGTGCTTGAGTGTGCATCTGTGAGTGTGCCAGTGAGTGAGTGAGTGTGTGTGTGAGTGTGAGTGTGTGTGTGTGTGTGAGTGTGTGAGAGTGTGTGTGCAAGTGAGTGACTGTGTGTGTCTGTGTGAGTGTGTGTGTTTGTGTTTGTGTGAGTGTGTGTGAGTGAGAGTGTGTGTGAGAGAGAGTGTGTGACAGCGGGAATGTGATTCTGTGAGTGTATTTCAGTGAGTGCATGTGTGTGAGTGTGTGTCTGTGAGAGAGTGTCCGTGAGAGAGTATGTGTGAGGGTGTGAGAGCGTGTGTGCAAGTGAGTGAGTGTGTGTGTGTGTGTGAGTATGAGTGTGTGTGTGTGTGAGTGAGTGTGAGTGTGTGTGTGAGTGTGAGTGCGTGTGTGTGTGTGCGAGTGAGTGTGCATGCGTGAGTGAATGTGGGTATGTGAGTGTGTGTGAGAGGGTGTGTGTGAGAAAGTGTGTGTGTGTGAGTGCGTGTCTGTGAGAGAGTGTGTGTGAGTGTGCATGTGTGTGTGTGTGAGTGTAAGAGTGTGTGTGAGATTGTGTGTAAGTGTGTGTGTGAGTGTGAGTGAGAGTGGGAGAGTGTGTGTGGATGAGTGTGTCTCTGCGAGAGTGTGTGTGAGAAAGTGTGTGTGTGAGTGTGTGTGAATGTGCGTGCTTGAGTTCGCATCTGTGATTGTGCGAGTGTGTGAGTGAGCGTGTGTGTGAGTGAGCGTGAGTGTGTATGTGTGAGTGAGTGTGAGTGTGTGTGTGTGTGTGAGTGTGTGAGAGTGTGTGTGCAAGTGATTGACTGTGTGTGTCTGTGTGAGTGTGTGTGTGTGTGTGTTTGTGTGAGTGTGTGTGTGAGAGAGAGTGTGTGTGAGTGAGAGTGTGTGTGAGAGAGAGTGTGTGTGAGCGAGACTGTGATTCTGTGAGTGTATTTCAGTGAGTCTGTGTGTGTGTGAGTGTGTGTCTGTGAGAGAATGTCTGTGAGAGAGTGTGTGTGAGGGTGTGAGAGCGTTTGTGCAAGTGAGTGAGTGTGTGTGTGAGTATGAGTGTGTGTGTGTGAGTGTGAGTGTGTGAGTGTGTGTGAGTGTGAGTGCGAGTGTGTGAGTGTTTGTTAGTGTGTGTTAGTGTGTGTTTGAGTGTGTGTGAGTGTGTGAGTGTGAGTGTGTGAGTGTGAGTGCAAGTGTGAGTTTTAGTGTGTGTGTGTGTGAGAGAGTTTTAGTGAGAGTGTGTGTGAGAGATTTTGTGTGTGAGTGTGTGTTTGTGAGTGTGTGTGTGTATGTGTGAGTGTGAGTGTGTGAGAGTGTATGTGAATGTGTTTGTGCGTGAGTGCGAGTGTGTGAGAGTGTGTGTGAGTGTGTGGGTCTGTGTATGAGTGCGAGTTTGTGAGAGTGTGTGTGAGTGTGTGTTAGTGTGTGAGTTTGAGTGTGTGAGTGTGGGTGCGAGTGTGAGTTTGTGTGTGTGTGTGTGTGTTTATGTGAGAGTGTGTGTGAGAGTTTCCATGTGTGAGTGTTTGTTTGTGAGTGTGTGTGTGTCTGTGAGCATGAGTGTGTGAGTGTGAGTGCGTGTGTGCGTGCGTGAGTATGCGCGTGAGTGTCAGAGTGTGTGTGAGATTGTGTGTAAGTGTGTGTGTGAGTGTGTGTGTGTGTCTGTGAGAGAGAGTGTTTCTGTGAGAGAGTGTGTGTGAGAATGTGTGTGTGTGAATGTGCGTGCTTCAGTCTGCGTGAGTGAGTGTGCGATTGATTGATTGAGTGTGTGTGTGTGTCAGTAAGTGAGTGTGAATATGTGTGTGTGTGTGAGAGAGTGTGAGCGTGAGTGCGAGTGTGTGAGTGTGCGTGTGTGTGTGAGGGAGTGTCCATGAGAGAGTGAGTGTGAGGGTGTGAGAGCGTGTGTGTAAGTGAGTGAGTGTGTGTGTGTGTGAGTATGAGTGTGTATGTGTGTGAGTGTGAGTGTGTGAGTGTGTGTGTGAGTGTGAGTGCGTGTGTGTGTGTGCGAGTGAGTGTGCGTGCGTGAGTGAATGTGGGTAAGTGAGTGTGTGTGAGAGGGTGTGTGTGAGAAAGTGTGTGTGTGTGAGCGTGTGTCTGTGAGTGCGTGTCTGTGAGAGAGTGTGTGTGAGAGTGCATGTGTGAGTGTGTGTGAGTGTAAGAGTGTGTGTGAGATTGTGTGTAAGTGTGTGTGTGAGTGTGAGTGAGAGTGTGAGTGTGTTTTTGTGTGTGTATGTGTGTCTCTGCGAGAGAGTGTGTGAGAAAGCGTGTGCGTGAGTGTGTGTGAATGTGCGTGCTTGAGTTCGCATCGTGAGTGTGTGAGTGAGTGAGTGAGCGTGTGTGTGAGTGAGTGTGAGTGTGTGTGTGTGTGTGTGTGAGTGTGTGAGAGTGTGTGTGCAAGTGATTGACTGTGTGTGTCTGTGTGAGTGTGTGTGTGTGTTTGTGTGAGTGCGTGTGAGAGAGAGTGTGTGTGAGTGAGAGTGTGTGTGAGAGAGTGTGTGTGAGCGAGACTGTGATTCTGTGAGTGTATTTCAGTGTGTGTGTGTGTGTGTGAGTGTGTGTCTGTGAGAGAGTGTCTGTGAGAGAGTGTGTGTGAGGGTGTGAGAGCGTGTGTGCAAGTGAGTGAGTGTGTGTGTGAGTATGAGTGTGTGTGTGTGAGTGTGAGTGTGTGAGTGTGTGTGAGTGTGAGTGCGAGTGTGTGAGTGTTTGTTAGTGTGTGTTTGAGTGTGTGTGAGTGTGTGAGTGTGAGTGTGTGAGTGTGAGTGCAAGTGTGAGTTTTAGTGTGTGTGTGTGTGTGAGAGAGTTTTAGTGAGAGTGTGTGTGAGAGATTTTGTGTGTGAGTGTGTGTCTGTGAGTGTGTGTGTGTATGTGTGAGTGTGAGTGTGTGAGAGTGTATGTGAATGTGTTTGTGCGTGTGAGTGCGAGTGTGTGAGAGTGTGTGTGAGTGTGTGGGTCTGTGTATGAGTGC
>JANJGN010000022.1:63828504-63851004 GCA_026770705.1 Isurus oxyrinchus | reverse complement strand
TGTGTGTCAGTAAGTGAGTGTGAATATGTATGTGTGTGTGTGTGTGAGTGTGTGAGTGTGAGTGTGAGAGTGTTTGTGAGAGTTTGTGTGTGAGAGTGTGTGAGAGTGTGGGTGTGAGATTCTGTGTGTGTGAGTTTGTGTTTGTGAGTGTGTGTGAGAGAGTGTGTGTGAGAGAAAGTGTGTGTGAGAGAGAGTGTGTATGTGTGTGTGTGTATCTGTGAGTGTGTGTCCGTGGCAGTGTGTGTGAGAGTGTGTGTGAGAGTGTATGTGTGTGAGTGTGTGTGAGTGTGTGTGCGTAAGTGTGCATGCATAAGAGTGCGTGCGTGAGTGTGCGTACATGAAAGAGTGTCGATGAGAAAGTGTGTGTCTGTGAGAGAGTGTGTCTGTGAGAGAGTTTGTGTGAGTGTGCATGTGTGAGTGTGTGTGAGTGTGAATGTGTGTGTGTGAGAGAGAGAGTGTGTGAGTCTGTGTGTGAGAGTTTGTGAGTGTGAGTGTGAGAGTGCTTGTGAGAGTTTGTGTGAGAGAGTGTGTGAGAGTATGGGTGTGAGAGTGTGTGTCTGTGAGTTTGTGTTTGTGAGTGTGTGTGAGAGAGTGTGTGTGAGAGAGTGTGTGTGTGAGAGAGAGTGTGTATCTGTGAATGTGTGTCTTTGAGTGTGTGTCCGTGGCAGTGTGTTTGAGAGTGTGTGTGAGTGTGCGTGTGTGAGTGTGTATGAGTGTGTGTGAGTGAGTGTGCGTGTGTACGTGTGCATGCATAAGAGAGCGTGCGTGAGTGTGCGTGCATGAAAGAGTGTGGATGAGAGTGTGTGTGTGTGAGAGAGTGTGTCTGTGTGAGAGAGTGTGTGAGAATGTGTGTGTGTGAGTGTGTGTGAATGTGTATGCTTGAGTGTGCGTGCATGAGTGTGCAAGTGAGTGGGTGAGTGTGTATGTGTGAGTGCGTGAGTGTGAGTGTGTGTGTTTGTGTGAGTGTGAGTGTGTGTGCTAGTGAGTGATTGCGTGTGTCTGTGTGATTGTGGGTGTGTGTGAGTGAGTGAGTGTGTGTGTTTGTGTGAGTGTGTGTGAGAGAGTGTGAGTGAGTGAGAGTGTGTGTGAGCGAGACTGTGTTTCTGTGAGTGTGTTTCTGTGAGTATGTGTCTGTGACTGTGTGTCTGTGAGAGAGCGTCTGTGACAGAGTGTGAGTGTGTGAGAGTGTGTGTGTGAGTGATTGAGTTTGTGTGTGTGTTTATGTGTGAGTGTCTATGAGTGTGGGTGTGAGTGAGTGAGTGTGAATGTGTGTGTGTGTGAGTGTGAGTGTGTGTGTGTGTTTGTGTGTGCGTGAGAGTGTGTGTGCTAGTGAGTGATTGTGTGTATCTTTGTGAGTGTGTGTGTGTGTGAGTGTGTGTGTGGGTGAGTGTATGTGAGAGAGAGAGTGTGTGTGAGAGAGAGTGTGTGTCTGAGAGTGTGTGTCTGTGAGTTAGTGTGTGTGAGAGAGTGACTGAGAGTGTGTCTGAGACTGTTTGTCTGAGTGTGTGTGCGTGTGTGTGAGTGTGCGAATGAGCGTGCATGTGTGAGTGAGTTTGCGTGCGTGAGTGTGTGTGAGAGAGTGTGTGTGAGAGAGTGTGTGTGTGAGTGTGTGTCTGTGAGTGTGGGTCTGTGAGAGAGTGTGTGTGAGAGTGTGTGAGTGTGTGTGAGAGTGTGTGAGTGTGAGTGTGTGTGTGTGTTTGTGTGAGTGTGTGAGAGTGTCTGTGCTAGTGTGTGATTGTGTATGTCTTTGTGAGTATGTGTGTTTATGTGTGAATGAGTGAGTGTGAGTGTGTGTGTGTGTGTTTGTGTGTGTGTAAGAGAGAGTGAGTGTGTGTGTGAGTGTGTGTGAGTGTTTTTGTGACAGTGTGTTTGAGAGTTTGATTGTGTGAGTGTGTGCTTGTGTGTGTGCAAGTGTGTGTGCGTGTGTGACTGTAAGTGAGAGAGAGAGTGTTTTTCTGAGAGTGTGTGTCTGTGAGTGAGTGTTTGTGAGAGAGTGTCTGAGAGTGTGTCTGAGAGTGTGTGTGTGAGTGTGTGTGCGTGTGTGTGAGTGTGCGAGTGAGTGTGCGTGCGTGAGTGAAAGTGGGTATGTGAGTGTGTGTGAGAGGGTGTGTGTGAGAGAGTGGGTGTGTGTGAGTGTGTGTCTGTGAGTGCATGTCTGTGAGAGAGTGTGTGTGAGTGTGCATGTGTGAGTGTGTGTGAGTGTAAGAGTGTGTGTGAGATTGTGCGTAAGTGTGCGTGAGTGTGAGTGAGAGTGTGTGTGTGTGTATGAGTGTGTCTCTGCGAGAGTGTGTGTGAGAAAGTGTGTGTGAGAGAGTATGTGTGTGTGAGTGTGTGTCTGTGAGTGTGGGTCTGTGAGAGAGTGTGTGTGAGAGTGTGTGAGTGTGTGTGAGAGTGTGTGAGTGTGAGTGTGTGTGCGAGTGTGTGAGTGTGAGTGTGTGTGTGTTTGTGTGAGTGTGTGAGAGTGTGTGTGCTAGTGTGTGATTGTGTATGTCTTTGTGAGTGTGTTTGTGTTTGTGTGTGAATGAGGGAGTGTGAGTGTTTGTGTGTGTGTGTGTGTGTAAGAGAGAGTGAGTGTGTGTGTGAGTGTGTGTGAGTGTTTTTGTGAGAGTGCGTGTGAGAGATTGAATGTGTGAGTGTGTGTTTCTGTGTGTGCGAGTGTGTGTGCATGTGTGACTGTAAGTGAGAGAGAGAGTGTGTGTCTGAGAGTGTGTGTGTGAGTGTTTGTGAGAGAATGTCTGAGAGTGTGTCTGAGAGTGTGTGTGTGAGTGTGTGTGCGTGTGCGTGAGTGTGCGAGTGAGTGTGCATGCGTGAGTGAATGTGGGTATGTGAGTGTGTGTGAGAGGGTGTGTGTGAGAGAGTGTGTGTGTGTGTGTGAGTGTGTGTCTGTGAGTGCGTGTCTGTGAGAGAGTGTGTGTGAGTGTGCATCTGTGAGTGTGTGTGAGATTGTGTGTAAGTGTGTGTGAGTGTGAGTGAGAGTGTGAGAGTGTGTGTGTGTGTATGAGTGTGTCTCTGCGAGAGTGTGTGTGAGAAAGTGTGTGTGTGAGTGTGTGTGAATGTGCGTGCTTGAGTGTGCATCTGTGAGTGTGCCAGTGAGTGAGTGAGTGTGTGTGTGAGTGTGAGTGTGTGTGTGTGTGTGAGTGTGTGAGAGTGTGTGTGCAAGTGAGTGACTGTGTGTGTCTGTGTGAGTGTGTGTGTTTGTGTTTGTGTGAGTGTGTGTGAGTGAGAGTGTGTGTGAGAGAGAGTGTGTGACAGCGGGAATGTGATTCTGTGAGTGTATTTCAGTGAGTGCGTGTGTGTGAGTGTGTGTCTGTGAGAGAGTGTCCGTGAGAGAGTATGTGTGAGGGTGTGAGAGCGTGTGTGCAAGTGAGTGAGTGTGTGTGTGTGTGTGAGTATGAGTGTGTGTGTGTGTGAGTGAGTGTGAGTGTGTGAGTGTGTGTGTGAGTGTGAGTGCGTGTGTGTGTGTGCGAGTGAGTGTGCATGCGTGAGTGAATGTGGGTATGTGAGTGTGTGTGAGAGGGTGTGTGTGAGAAAGTGTGTGTGTGTGAGTGCGTGTCTGTGAGAGAGTGTGTGTGAGTGTGCATGTGTGTGTGTGTGAGTGTAAGTGAGAGTGGGAGAGTGTGTGTGGATGAGTGTGTCTCTGCGAGAGTGTGTGTGAGAAAGTGTGTGTGTGAGTGTGTGTGAATGTGCGTGCTTGAGTTCGCATCTGTGATTGTGCGAGTGTGTGAGTGAGCGTGTGTGTGAGTGAGTGTGAGTGTGTATGTGTGTGTGTGTGAGAGTGTGTGTGTTTGTGTGGGTGTGTGTGAGAGAGTGTGTGTGTGAGCGAGACTGTGATTCTGTGAGTGTATTTCAGTGAGTGTGTGTGTATGTGAGTGTGTGTCTGTGAGAGAGTGTCTGTGAGAGAGAGTGTGTGATGGTGTGAGAGCGAGTGTGCAAGTGAGTGAGTGTGTGTGTGTGTGAGTATGAGTGTCTGTGTGTGTGAGTGTGAGTGTGTGAGTGTGTGTGTGAGTGTGAGTGCGAGTGTGTGAGTGTTTGTTAGTGTGTGTTAGTGTGTGTTTGAGTGTGTGTGAGTGTGAGTGTGTGAGTGTGAGTGCGAGTCTGAGTTTTAGTGTGTGTGTGTGTGGGTGTTTTGTGAGAGTGTGTGTGAGAGATTTTGTGTGTTTGTGAGTGTGTGTGTGTATATGTGAGTGCGAGTGTGTGAGAGTGTGTGTGAGTGTGTTTGTGCGTGTGAGTGCGAGTGTGTGAGAGTGTGTGTGAGTGTGTGGGTCTGTGTGTGAGTGCGAGTTTGTGAGAGTGTGTGTGAGTGTGTGTTAGTGTGTGACTCTGAGTGTGTGAGTCTGGGTGCAAGTGTGGGTTTGTGTGTGTGTGTGTGTTTGTGAGAGTGTGTGTGAGAGTTTCCATGTGTGAGTGTGTGTTTGTGAGTGTGTGTGTGTCTGTGAGTATGAGTGTGTGAGTGTGAGTGCGTGTGTGCGTGCGTGAGTGTGCGAGTGAGTGTCAGAGTGTGTGTGAGATTGTGTGTAAGTGTGTGTGTGAGTGTGTGTGAGTGTGTGTGTGTGCCTGTGAGAGAGAGTGTTTCTGTGAGAGAGTGTGTGTGAGAATGTGTGTGTGTGAATATGCAAGTGAGTGCGAGTCTGAGTTTTAGTGTGTGTGTGTGGGTGTTTTGTGAGAGTGTGTGTGAGAGATTTTGTGTGTGAGTGTGTGTTTGTGAGTGTGTGTGTGTATGTGTGAGTGTGAGTGTGTGAAAGTGTGTGTGAGTGTGTTTGTGCGTGTGAGTGCGAGTGTGTGAGAGTGTGTGTGAGTGTGTGGGTCTGTGTGTGAGTGCGAGTTTGTGAGAGTGTGTGTGAGTGTGTGTTAGTGTGTGACTCTGAGTGTGTGAGTCTGGGTGCAAGTGTGAGTTTGTGTGTGTGTGTGTGTTTGTGAGAGTGTGTGTGAGAGTTTCCATGTGTGAGTGTGTGTTTGTGAGTGTGTGTGTGTCTGTGAGTATGAGTGTGTGAGTGTGAGTGCGTGTGTGCGTGCGTGAGTGTGTGAGTGAGTGTCAGAGTGTGTGTGAGATTGTGTGTAAGTGTGTGTGTGAGTGTGTGTGAGTGTGTGTGTGTGTGTCTGTGAGAGAGAGTGTTTCTGTGAGAGAGTGTGTGTAAGAATGTGTGTGTGTGAATATGCGTGCTTCAGTGTGCGTGCGTGAGTGTGCGAGTGAGTGAGTGTGTGTGTGTGTCAGTAAGTGAGTGTGAATATGTGTGTGTGTGCGAGAGTGTGAGCGTGAGTGCGAGTGTGTGAGTGTGAGTGTGTGTGTGTGAGTGTGTGAGTGTGAGTGTGAGAGTGTTTGTGAGAGTTTGTGTGAGAGAGTGTGTGTGTGTGGGTGTGAGATTGTGTGTGTATGAGTTTGTGTTTGTGAGTGTGTGTAAGAGAGAGTGTGTGTGAGAGAGAGAGTGTGTGTGAGAGAGAGTGTGTATGTGTGTGTGTGTATCTGTGAGTGTGTATCCGTGGCAGTGTGTGTGAGAGTGTGTGTGAGAGTGTATGAGTGTGTGTGAGTGAGTGTACATGTGTACGTGTGCATGCATAAGAGTGCGTGCGTGAGTGTGAGTGCATGAGTGTGAATGAGAGTGTGTGTGTGAGAGAGAGTGTGTCTGTGAGAGAGAGTGTGTGAGAATGTGTGTGTGTGAGTGTGTGTGAATGTGCATGCTTGAGTGTGCGTGCATGAGTGTGCAAGTGAGTGGGTGAGTGTGTGTGTGTGAATGCGTGAGTGTGAGTGTGTGTGTGAGTGAGTGTGAGTGTGTGAGTGTGTGTGTGAGCGTGAGTGCGTGTGTGTGTGTGCGAGTGAGTGTGCGTGCGTGAGTGAATATGGGTATGTGCGTGTGTGTGAGAGGGTGTGTGTGAGAAAGTGTGTGTGTGTGAGTGTGTGTCTGTGAGTGCGTGTCTGTGAGAGAGTGTGTGTGAGTGTGCATGTGTGTGTGTGTGAGTGTAAGAGTGTGTGTGAGATTGTGTGTAAGTGTGTGTGTGAGTGTGAGTGAGAGTGGGAGAGTGTGTGTGGATGAGTGTGTCTCTGTGAGAGTGTGTGTGAGAAAGTGTGTGTGTGAGTGCGTGTGAATGTGCGTGCTTGAGTTCGCATCTGTGAGTGTGCGAATGTGTGAGAGAGTGTGTGTGTGAGCGAGACTGTGATTCTGTGAGTGTATTTCAGTGAGTGTGTGTGTATGTGAGTGTGTGTCTGTGAGAGAGTGTCTGTGAGAGTGTGTGTGTGAGGGTGTGAGAGCGAGTGTGCAAGTGAGTGAGTGTGTGCGTGTGTGAGTATGAGTGTCTGTGTGTGTGAGTGTGTGTGTGAGTGTGTGTGTGAGTGTGAGTGCGAGTGTGTGAGTGTTTGCTAGTGTGTGTTAGTGTGTGTTTGAGTGTGTGTGAGTGTGAGTGTGTGAGTGTGAGTGCGAGTCTGAGTTTTAGTGTGTGTGTGTTGGTGTTTTGTGAGAGTGTGTGTGAGAGATTTTGTGTGTGAGTGTGTGTTTGTGAGTGTGTGTGTGTATGTGTGAGTGCGAGTGTGTGAGAGTGTGTGTGAGTGTGTTTGTGCGTGTGAGTGCGAGTGTGTGAGAGTGTGTGTGAGTGTGTGGGTCTGTGTGTGAGTGCGAGTTTGTGAGAGTGTGTGTGAGTGTGTGTTAGTGTGTGACTCTGAGTGTGTGAGTCTGGGTGCAAGTGTGGGTTTGTGTGTGTGTGTGTTTGTGAGAGTGTGTGTGAGAGTTTCCATGTGTGAGTGTGTGTTTGTGAGTGTGTGTGTGTCTGTGAGTATGAGTGTGTGAGTGTGAGTGCGTGTGTGCGTGCGTGAGTGTGCGAGTGAGTGTCAGAGTGTGTGTGAGATTGTGTGTAAGTGTGTGTGTGAGTGTGTGTGAGTGTGTGTGTGTGTCTGTGAGAGAGAGTGTTTCTGTGAGAGAGTGTGTGTGAGAATGTGTGTGTGTGAATATGCGTGCTTCAGTGTGCGTGCGTGAGTGTGCGAGTGAGTGAGTGAGTGTGTGTGTGTGTCAGTAAGTGAGTGTGAATATGTGTGTGTGTGAGAGTGTGAGCATGAGTGCAAGTGTGTGAGTGTGAGTGTGTGTGTGTGAGTGTGTGAGTGTGAGTGTGAGAGTGTTTGTGAGAGTTTGTGTGAGAGAGTGTGTGTGTGTGGGTGTGAGATTGTGTGTGTATGAGTTTGTGTTTGTGAGTGTGTGTAAGAGAGAGTGTGTGTGAGAGAGTGTGTGTGAGCGAGACTGTGATTCTGTGAGTGTATTTCAGTGAGTGTGTGTGTATGTGAGTGTGTGTCTGTGAGAGAGTGTCTGTGAGAGAGTGTGTGTGAGGGTGTGAGAGCGAGTGTGCAAGTGAGTGAGTGTGTGTGTGTGTGTGAGTATGAGTGTCTTTGTGTGTGAGTGTGAGTGTGTGAGTGTGTGTGTGAGTGCGAGTGTGTGAGTGTTTGTTAGTGTGTGTTAGTGTGTGTTTGAGTGTGTGTGAGTGTGAGTGTGTGAGTGTGAGTGCGAGTCTGAGTTTTAGTGTGTGTGTGTGGGTGTTTTGTGAGAGTGTGTGTGAGAGATTTTGTGTGTGAGTGTGTGTTTGTGAGTGTGTGTGTGTGTATGTGTGAGTGCGAGTGTGTGAGAGTGTGTGTGAGTGTGTTTGTGCGTGTGAGTGCGAGTGTGTGAGAGTGTGTGTGAGTGTGTGGGTCTGTGTGTGAGTGCGAGTTTGTGAGAGTGTGTGTGAGTGTGTGTGAGTGTGTGACTCTGAGTGTGTGAGTCTGGGTGCATGTGTGAGTTTGTGTGTGTGTGTGTGTGTTTGTGAGAGTGTGTGTGAGATTTTCCATGTGTGAGTGTGTGTTTGTGAGTGTGTGTGTGTCTGTGAGTATGAGTGTGTGAGTGTGAGTGCGTGTGTGCGTGCGTGAGTGTGCGAGTGAGTGTCAGAGTGTGTGTGAGATTGTGTGTAAGTGTGTGTGTGAGTGTGTGTGAGTGTGTGCGTGTGTGTCTGTGAGAGAGAGTGTTTCTGTGAGAGAGTGTGTGTGAGAATGTGTGTGTGTGAATATGCGTGCTTCAGTGTGCGTGCGTGAGTGTGCGAGTGAGTGAGTGAGTGTGTGTGTGTGTCAGTAAGTGAGTGTGAATATGTGTGTGTGTGTGTGAGAGTGTGAGCGTGAGTGCGAGTGTGTGAGTGTGAGTTTGTGTGTGTGAGTGTGTGAGTGTGAGTGTGAGAGTGTTTGTGAGAGTTTGTGTGAGAGAGTGTGTGTGTGTGGGTGTGAGATTGTGTGTGTATGAGTTTGTGTTTGTGAGTGTGTGTAAGAGAGAGTGTGTGTGAGAGAGAGTGTGTGTGAGAGAGAGTGTGTATGTGTGTGTGTGTATCTGTGAGTGTGTGTCCGTGGCAGTGTGTGTGAGAGTGTGTGTGAGAGTGTATGAGTGTGTGTCAGTGAGTGTACATGTGTACGTGTGCATGCATAAGAGTGCGTGCGTGAGTGTGCGTGCATGAGTGTGAATGAGAGTGTGTGTGTGAGAGAGAGTGTGTCTGTGAGAGTGTGTGAGAATGTGTGTGTGTGAGTGTGTGTGAATGTGCATGCTTGAGTGTGCGTGCATGAGTGTGCAAGTGAGTGGGTGAGTGTGTGTGTGTGAGTGTGTGAGTGTGAGTGTGAGAGTGTTTGTGAGAGTTTGTGTGTGAGAGTGTGAGAGTGTGGGTGTGAGATTCTGTGTGTGTGAGTTTGTGTTTGTGTGAGTGTGTGAGAGAGTGTGTGTGAGAGAAAGTGTGTGTGAGAGAGAGTGTGTATGTGTGTGTGTGTATCTGTGAGTGTGTGTCCGTAGAAGTGTGTGTGAGAGTGTGTGTGAGAGTGTATGTGTGTGAGTGTGTATGAGTGTGTGTGAGTGTGTGTGCGTAAGTGTGCATGCATAAGAGTGCGTGCGTGAGTGTGCATACATGAAAGAGTGTCGATGAGAAAGTGTGTGTCTGTGAGAGAGTGTGTCTGTGAGAGAGTTTGTGTGAGTGTGCATGTGTGAGTGTGAATGTGTGTGTGTGAGAGAGAGTCTGTGAGTCTGTGTGTGAGAGTTTGTGAGTGTGAGTGTGAGAGTGCTTGTGAGAGTTTGTGTGAGAGAGTGTGTGAGAGTATGGGTGTGAGAGTGTGTGTCTGTGAGTTTGTGTTTGTGAGTGTGTGTGAGAGAGTGTGTGTGACTGTGTATGAGTGTGTGTGAGTGAGTGTGCGTGTGTACGTATGCGTGCATAAGAGAGCGTGCGTGAGTGTGCGTGCATGAAAGAGTGTGGATGAGAGTGTGTGTGTGTGAGAGAGTGTGTCTGTGTGAGAGAGTGTGTGAGAATGTGTGTGTGTGAGTGTGTGTGAATGTGTATGCTTGAGTGTGCGTGCATGAGTGTGCAAGTGAGTGGGTGAGTGTGTATGTGTGAGTGCGTGAGTGTGAGTGTGTGTGTTTGTGTGAGTGTGAGTGTGTGTGCTAGTGAGTGATTGCGTGTGTCTGTGTGATTGTGGGTGTGTGTGAGTGAGTGAGTGTGTGTGTTTGTGTGAGTGTGTGTGAGAGAGTGTGAGTGAGTGAGAGTGTGTGTGAGCGAGACTGTGTTTCTGTGAGTGTGTTTCTGTGAGTATGTGTCTGTGACTGTGTGTCTGTGAGAGAGCGTCTGTGACAGAGTGTGAGTGTGTGAGAGTGTGTGTGTGAGTGATTGAGTTTGTGTGTGTGTTTATGTGTGAGTGTCTATGAGTGCGTGTGTGCGTGCGTGAGTGTGCGAGTGAGTGTCAGAGTGTGTGTGAGATTGTGTGTAAGTGTGTGTGTGAGTGTGTGTGAGTGTGTGTGTGTGTCTGTGAGAGAGACTGTTTCTGTGAGAGAGTGTGTGTGAGAATGTGTGTGTGTGAATATGCGTGCTTCAGTGTGCGTGCGTGAGTGTGCGAGTGAGTGAGTGAGTGTGTGTGTGTGTCAGTAAGTGAGTGTGAATATGTGTGTGTGTGTGAGAGTGTGAGCGTGAGTGCGAGTGTGTGAGTGTGAGTGTGTGTGTGTGAGTGTGTGAGTGTGAGTGTGAGTGTGAGAGTGTTTGTGAGAGTTTGTGTGAGAGAGTGTGTGTGTGTGGGTGTGAGATTGTGTGTGTATGAGTTTGTGTTTGTGAGTGTGTGTAAGAGAGAGTGTGTGTGAGAGAGTGTGTGTGAGCGAGACTGTGATTCTGTGAGTGTATTTCAGTGAGTGTGTGTGTATGTGAGTGTGTGTCTGTGAGAGAGTGTCTGTGAGAGAGTGTGTGTGAGGGTGTGAGAGCGAGTGTGCAAGTGAGTGAGTGTGTGTGTGTGTGTGTGTGTGAGTATGAGTGTCTGCGTGTGTGAGTGTGAGTGTGTGAGTGTGTGTGTGAGTGTGAGTGCGAGTGTGTGAGTGTTTGTAGTGTGTGTTAGTGTGTGTTTGAGTGTGTGTGAGTGTGAGTGCGAGTCTGAGTTTTAGTGTGTGTGTGTGGGTGTTTTGTGAGAGTGTGTGTGAGAGATTTTGTGTGTGAGTGTGTGTTTGTGAGTGTGTGTGTGTATGTGTGAGTGCGAGTGTGTGAGAGTGTGTGTGAGTGTGATTGTGCATGTGAGTGCGAGTGTGTGAGAGTGTGTGTGAGTGTGTGGGTCTGTGTGTGAGTGCGAGTTTGTGAGAGTGTGTGTGAGTGTGTGTGAGTGTGTGACTCTGGGTGTGTGAGTCTGGGTGCAAGTGTGAGTTTGTGTGTGTGTGTGTGTGTGTTTGTGAGAGTGTGTGTGAGATTTTCCATGTGTGAGTGTGTGTTTGTGAGTGTGTGTGTGTCTGTGAGTATGAGTGTGTGAGTGTGAGTGCGTGTGTGCGTGCGTGAGTGTGCGAGTGAGTGTCAGAGTGTGTGTGAGATTGTGTGTAAGTGTGTGTGTGAGTGTGTGTGAGTGTGTGTGTGTGTCTGTGAGAGAGAGTGTTTCTGTGAGAGAGTGTGTGTGTGAATATGCGTGCTTCAGTGGGCGTGCGTGAGTGTGCGAGTGAGTGAGTGAGTGTGTGTGTGTGTGTGTCAGTAAGTGAGTGTGAATATGTGTGTGTGTGTGTGAGAGTGTGAGCGTGAGTGCGAGTGTGTGAGTGTGAGTTTGTGTGTGTGAGTGTGTGAGTGTGAGTGTGAGAGTGTTTGTGAGAGTTTGTGTGAGAGAGTGTGTGTGTGTGGGTGTGAGATTGTGTGTGTATGAGTTTGTGTTTGTGAGTGTGTGTAAGAGAGAGTGTGTGTGAGAGAGAGTGTGTGTGAGAGAGAGTGTGTATGTGTGTGTGTGTATCTGTGAGTGTGTGTCCGTGGCAGTGTGTGTGAGAGTGTGTGTGAGAGTGTATGAGTGTGTGTGAGTGAGTGTACATGTGTACGTGTGCATGCATAAGAGTGCGTGCGTGAGTGTGCGTGCATGACTGTGAATGAGAGTGTGTGTGTGAGAGAGAGTGTGTCTGTGAGAGTGTGTGAGAATGTGTGTGTGTGAGTGTGTGTGAATGTGCATGCTTGAGTGTGCGTGCATGAGTGTGCAAGTGAGTGGGTGAGTGTGTGTGTGTGAGTGTGTGAGTGTGAGTGTGAGAGTGTTTGTGAGAGTTTGTGTGTGAGAGTGTGTGAGAGTGTGGGTGTGAGATTCTGTGTGTGTGAGTTTGTGTTTGTGAGTGTGTGTGAGAGAGTGTGTGTGAGAGAAAGTGTGTGTGAGAGAGAGTGTGTATGTGTGTGTGTGTATCTGTGAGTGTGTGTCCGTGGCAGTGTGTGTGAGAGTGTGTGTGAGAGTGTATGTGTGTGAGTGTGCATGAGTGTGTGTGAGTGTGTGTGCGTAAGTGTGCATGCATAAGAGTGCGTGTGTGAGTGTGCATACATGAAAGAGTGTCGATGAGAAAGTGTGTGTCTGTGAGAGAGTGTGTCTGTGAGAGAGTTTGTGTGAGTGTGCATGTGTGAGTGTGTGTGAGTGTGAATGTGTGTGTGTGAGAGAGAGAGTGTGAGTCTGTGTGTGAGAGTTTGTGAGTGTGAGTGTGAGAGTGCTTGTGAGAGTTTGTGTGAGAGAGTGTGTGAGAGTATGGGTGTGAGAGTGTGTGTCTGTGAGTTTGTGTTTGTGAGTGTGTGTGGGAGAGTGTGTGTGAGAGAGTGTGTGTGTGAGAGAGAGTGTGTATCTGTGAATGTGTCTTTGAGTGTGTGTCCGTGGCAGTGTGTTTGAGAGTGTGTGTGAGTGTGCGTGTGTGAGTGTGTATGAGTGTGTGTGAGTGAGTGTGCGTGTGTACGTATGCATGCATAAGAGAGCGTGCGTGAGTGTGCGTGCATGAAAGAGTGTGGATGAGAGTGTGTGTGTGTGAGAGAGTGTGTCTGTGTGAGAGAGTGTGTGAGAATGTGTGTGTGTGAGTGTGTGTGAATGTGTATGCTTGAGTGTGAGTGCATGAGTGTGCAAGTGAGTGGGTGAGTGTGTTTGTGTGAGTGTGAGTGTGTGTGCTAGTGAGTGATTGCGTGTGTCTGTGTGATTGTGGGTGTATGTGAGTGAGTGAGTGTGTGTGTTTGTGTGAGTGTGTGTGAGAGAGTGTGAGTGAGTGAGAGTGTGTGTGAGCGAGACTGTGTTTCTGTGAGTGTGTTTCTGTGAGTATGTGTCTGTGACTGTGTGTCTGTGACAGAGCGTCTGTGACAGAGTGTGAGTGTGTGAGAGTGTGTGTGTGAGTGATTGAGTTTGGGTGTGTGTTTATGTGTGAGTGTCTATGAGTGTGGGTGTGAGTGAGTGAGTGTGAATGTGTGTGTGTGTGAGTGTGTGTGTGTGTGTTTGTGTGTGCGTGAGAGTGTGTGTGCTAGTGAGTGATTGTGTATATCTTTGTGAGTGTGTGTGTGTGTGAGTGTGTGTGTGGGTGAGTGTATGTGAGAGAGAGAGTGTGTGTGAGAGAGAGTGTGTGTCTGAGAGTGTGTGTCTGTGAGTTAGTGTGTGTGAGAGAGTGACTGAGAGTCTGTCTGAGACTGTTTGTCTGAGTGTGTGTGCGTGTGTGTGTGTGCGAATGAGCGTGCATGTGTGAGTGAGTTTGCGTGCGTGAGTGTGTGTGAGAGAGTGTGTGTGAGAGAGTGTGTGTGTGAGTGTGTGTCTGTGAGTGTGGGTCTGTGAGAGAGTGTGTGTGAGTGTGTGTGAGAGTGTGTGAGTGTGAGTGTGTGTGTGTGTTTGTGTGAGTGTGTGAGAGTGTGTGTGCTAGTGTGTGATTGTGTATGTCTTTGTGAGTGTGTGTGTGTTTATGTGTGAATGAGTGAGTGTGAGTGTGTGTGTGTGTGTGTGTGTTTGTGTGTGTGTAAGAGAGAGTGAGTGTGTGTGTGAGTGTGTGTGAGTGTTTTTGTGACAGTGTGTATGAGAGTTTGAATGTGTGAGTGTGTGCTTGTGCGTGTGCAAGTGTGTGTGCGTCTGTGACTGTAAGTGAGGGAGAGAGTGTTTTTCTGAGAGTGTGTGTCTGTGAGTGAGTGTTTGTGAGAGAGTGTCTGAGAGTGTGTGTGTGAGTGTGTGTGCATGTGTGTGAGTGTGCGAGTGAGTGTGCGTGCGTGAGTGAAAGTGGGTATGTGAGTGTGTGTGAGAGGGTGTGTGTGAGAGAGTGGGTGTGTGTGAGTGTGTGTCTGTGAGTGCATGTCTGTGAGAGAGTGTGTGTGAGTGTGCATGTGTGAGTGTGTGTGAGTGTAAGAGTGTGTGTGAGATTGTGCGTAAGTGTGTGTGTGAGTGTGAGAGAGTATGTGTGTGTGAGTGTGTGTCTGTGAGTGTGGGTCTGTGAGAGAGTGTGTGTGAGAGTGTGTGAGTGTGTGTGAGAGTGTGTGAGTGTGAGTGTGTGTGCGAGTGTGTGAGTGTGAATGCGTGTGTGTTTGTGTGAGTGTGTGAGAGTGTGTGTGCTAGTGTGTGATTGTGTATGTCTTTGTGAGTGTGTGTGTGTTTGTGTGTGAATGAGGGAGTGTGAGTGTTTGTGTGTGTGTGTGTAAGAGAGAGTGTGTGTGTGAGTGTTTGTGAGAGAATGTCTGAGAGTGTGTCTGAGAGTGTGTGTGTGAGTGTGTGTGCGTGTGCGTGAGTGTGCGAGTGAGTGTGCATGCGTGAGTGAATGTGGGTATGTGAGTGTGTGTGAGAGGGTGTGTGTGAGAGAGTGTGTGTGTGTGAGTGTGTGTCTGTGAGTGCATGTCTGTGAGAGAGTGTGTGTGAGTGTGCATCTGTGAGTGTGTGTGAGTGTAAGAGTGTGTGTGAGATTGTGTGTAAGTGTGTGTGAGTGTGAGTGAGAGTGTGAGAGTGTGTGTGTGTGTATGAGTGTGTCTCTGCGAGAGTGTGTGTGAGAAAGTGTGTGTGTGAGTGTGTGTGAATGTGCGTGCTTGAGTGTGCATCTGTGAGTGTGCGAGTGAGTGTGTGTGTGAGTGTGAGTGTGTGTGTGTGTGAGTGTGTGAGAGTGTGTGTGCAAGTGAGTGACTGTGTGTGTCTGTGTGAGTGTGTGTGTTTGTGTTTGTGTGAATGTGTGTGAGTGAGAGTGTGTGTGAGAGAGAGTGTGTGACAGCGGGAATGTGATTCTGTGAGTGTATTTCAGTGAGTGCGTGTGTGTGAGTGTGTGTGAGTATGAGTGTGTGTGTGTGTGAGTGAGTGTGAGTGTGTGAGTGTGTGTGTGAGTGTGAGTGCGTGTGTGTGTGTGTGAGTGAGTGTGCGTGCGTGAGTGAATGTGGGTATGTGAGTGTGTGTGAGAGGGTGTGTGTGAGAAAGTGTGTGTGTGTGAGTGTGTGTCTGTGAGTGCGTGTCTGTGAGAGAGTGTGTGTGAGTGTGCATGTGTGTGTGTGTGAGTGTAAGAGTGTGTGTGAGATTGTGTGTAAGTGTGTGTGTGAGTGTGAGTGAGAGTGGGAGAGTGTGTGTGGATGAGTGTGTCTCTGCGAGAGTGTGTGTGAGAAAGTGTGTGTGTGAGTGTGTGTGAATGTGTGTGCTTGAGTTCGCATCTGTGAGTGTGCGAGTGTGTGAGTGAGCGTGTGGGTGAGTGAGTGTGACTGTGTATGTGTGTGTGTGTGAGAGTGTGTGTGTTTGTGTGGGTGTGTGTGAGAGAGTGTGTGTGTGAGCGAGACTGTGATTCTGTGAGTGTATTTCAGTGAGTGTGTGTGTATGTGAGTGTGTGTCTGTGAGAGAGTGTCTGTGAGAGAGTGTGTGTGAGGGTGTGAGAGCGAGTGTGCAAGTGAGTGAGTGTGTGTGTGTGTGAGTATGAGTGTCTGTGTGTGTGAGTGTGAGTGTGTGAGTGTGTGTGTGAGTGTGAGTGCGAGTGTGTGAGTGTTTGTTAGTGTGTGTTAGTGTGTGTTTGAGTGTGTGTGAGTGTGAGTGTGTGAGTGTGAGTGCGAGTCTGAGTTTTAGTGTGTGTGTGTGTGGGTGTTTTGTGAGAGTGTGTGTGAGAGATTTTGTGTGTGAGTGTGTGTTTGTGAGTGTGTGTGTGTATATGTGAGTGCGTGTGTGTGAGAGTGTGTGTGAGTGTGTTTGTGCGTGTGAGTGCGAGTGTGTGAGAGTGTGTGTGAGTGTGTGGGTCTGTGTGTGAGTGCGAGTTTGTGAGAGTGTGTGTGAGTGTGTGTTAGTGTGTGACTCTGAGTGTGTGAGTCTGGGTGCAAGTGTGAGTTTGTGTGTGTGTGTGTGTTTGTGAGAGTGTGTGTGAGAGTTTCCATGTGTGAGTGTGTGTTTGTGAGTGTGTGTGTGTCTGTGAGTATGAGTGTGTGAGTGTGAGTGCGTGTGTGCGTGCGTGAGTGTGCAAGTGAGTGTCAGAGTGTGTGTGAGATTGTGTGTAAGTGTGTGTGTGAGTGTGTGTGAGTGTGTGTATGTGCCTGTGAGAGAGAGTGTTTCTGTGAGAGAGTGTGTGTGAGAATGTGTGTGTGTGAATATGCAAGTGAGTGCGAGTCTGAGTTTTAGTGTGTGTGTGTGGGTGTTTTGTGAGAGTGTGTGTGAGAGATTTTGTGTGTGAGTGTGTGTTTGTGAGTGTGTGTGTGTATGTGTGAGTGTGAGTGTGTGAGAGTGTGTGTGAGTGTGTTTGTGCGTGTGAGTGTTTCTGTGAGAGAGTGTGTGTGAGAATGTGTGTGTGTGAATATGCGTGCTTCAGTGTGCGTGCGTGAGTGTGCGAGTGAGTGAGTGAGTGTGTGTGTGTGTCAGTAAGTGAGTGTGAATATGTGTGTGTGTGTGAGAGTGTGAGCGTGAGTGCGAGTGTGTGAGTGTGAGTGTGTGTGTGTGAGTGTGTGAGTGTGAGTGTGAGAGTGTTTGTGAGAGTTTGTGTGAGAGAGTGTGTGTGTGTGGGTGTGAGATTGTGTGTGTATGAGTTTGTGTTTGTGAGTGTGTGTAAGAGAGAGTGTGTGTGAGAGAGAGTGTGTGTGAGAGAGAGTGTGTATGTGTGTGTGTGTATCTGTGAGTGTGTGTCCGTGGCAGTGTGTGTGAGAGTGTGTGTGAGAGTGTATGAGTGTGTGTGAGTGAGTGTACATGTGTACGTGTGCATGCATAAGAGTGCGTGCGTGAGTGTGCGTGCATGAGTGTGAATGAGAGTGTGTGTGTGAGAGAGAGTGTGTCTGTGAGAGAGAGTGTGTGAGAATGTGTGTGTGTGAGTGTGTGTGAATGTGCATGCTTGAGTGTGCGTGCACGAGTGTGCAAGTGAGTGGGTGAGTGTGTGTGTGTGAGTGCGTGAGTGTGAGTGTGTGTGTGAGTGAGTGTGAGTGTGTGAGTGTGTGTGTGAGTGTGAGTGCGCGTGTGTGTGTGCGAGTGAGTGTGCGTGCGTGAGTGAATGTGGGTATGTGAGTGTGTGTGAGAGGGTGTGTGTGAGAAAGTGTGTGTGTGTGAGTGTGTGTCTGTGAGTGCGTGTCTGTGAGAGAGTGTGTGTGAGTGTGCATGTGTGTGTGTGTGAGTGTAAGAGTGTGTGTGAGATTGTGTGTAAGTGTGTGTGTGAGTGTGAGTGAGAGTGGGAGAGTGTGTGTGGATGAGTGTGTCTCTGCGAGAGTGTGTGTGAGAAAGTGTGTGTGTGAGTGTGTTTGTGCGTGTGAGTGCGAGTGTGTGAGAGTGTGTGTGAGTGTGTGGGTCTTTGTGTGAGTGCGAGTTTGTGAGAGTGTGTGTGAGTGTGTGTTAGTGTGTGACTCTGAGTGTGTGAGTCTGGGTGCAAGTGTGGGTTTGTGTGTGTGTGTGTGTTTGTGAGAGTGTGTGTGAGAGTTTCCATGTGTGAGTGTGTGTTTGTGAGTGTGTGTGTGTCTGTGAGTATGAGTGTGTGAGTGCGTGTGTGCGTGCGTGAGTGTGCGAGTGAGTGTCAGAGTGTGTGTGAGATTGTGTGTAAGTGTGTGTGTGAGTGTGTGTGAGTGTGTGTGTGTGTGTCTGTGAGAGAGAGTGTTTCTGTGAGAGAGTGTGTGTGAGAATGTGTGTGTGTGAATATGCGTGCTTCAGTGTGCGTGCGTGAGTGTGTGAGTGAGTGAGTGAGTGCGTGTGTGTGTCAGTAAGTGAGTGTGAATATGTGTGTGTGTGTGTGAGAGTGTGAGCGTGAGTGCGAGTGTGTGAGTGTGAGTGTGTGTGTGTGAGTGTGTGAGTGTGAGTGTGAGAGTGTTTGTGAGAGTTTGTGTGAGAGAGTGTGTGTGTGTGGGTGTGAGATTGTGTGTGTATGAGTTTGTGTTTGTGAGTGTGTGTAAGAGAGAGTGTGTGTGAGAGAGTGTGTGTGAGCGAGACTGTGATTCTGTGAGTGTATTTCAGTAAGTGTGTGTGTATGTGAGTGTGTATCTGTGAGAGAGTGTCTGTGAGAGAGTGTGTGTGAGGTTGTGAGAGCGAGTGTGCAAGTGAGTGAGTGTGTGTGTGTGTGTGAGTATGAGTGTCTGTGTGTGTGAGTGTGTGAGTGTGTGTGTGAGTGTGAGTGCGAGTGTGTGTGTTTGTTAGTGTGTGTTAGTGTGTGTTTGAGTGTGTGTGAGTGTGAGTGTGTGAGTGTGAGTGCGAGTCTGAGTTTTAGTGTGTGTGTGTGGGTGTTTTGTGAGAGTGTGTGTGAGAGATTTTGTGTGTGAGTGTGTGTTTGTGAGTGTGTGTGTGTATGTGTGAGTGCGAGTGTGTGAGAGTGTGTGTGAGTGTGTTTGTGCGTGTGAGTGCGAGTGTGTGAGAGTGTGTGTGAGTGTGTGGGTCTGTGTGTGAGTGCGAGTTTGTGAGAGTGTGTGTGAGTGTGTGTTAGTGTGTGACTCTGAGTGTGTGAGTCTGGGTGCAAGTGTGAGTTTGTGTGTGTGTGTGTGTGTGTTTGTGAGAGTGTGTGTGAGAGTTTCCATGTGTGAGTGTGTGTTTGTGAGTGTGTGTGTGTCTGTGAGTATGAGTGTGTGAGTGTGAGTGCGTGTGTGCGTGCGTGAGTGTGCGAGTGAGTGTCAGAGTGTGTGTGAGATTGTGTGTAAGTGTGTGTGTGAGTGTGTGTGAGTGTGTGTGTGTGTGTCTGTGAGAGAGAGTGTTTCTGTGAGAGAGTGTGTGTGAGAATGTGTGTGTGTGAATATGCGTGCTTCAGTGTGCGTGCGTGAGTGTGCGAGTGAGTGAGTGTGTGTGTGTGTCAGTAAGTGAGTGTGAATATGTGTGTGTGTGAGAGAGTGTGAGCGTGAGTGTGAGTGTGTGAGTGTGTGTGCATGTGTGAGTGTGTGAGTGTGAGTGTGAGAGTGTTTGTGAGAGTTTGTGTGAGAGAGTGTGTGTGTGTGGGTGTGAGATTGTGTGTGTATGAGTTTGTGTTTGTGAGTGTGTGTAAGAGAGAGTGTGTGTGAGAGAGAGTGTGTGTGAGAGAGAGTGTGTATGTGTGTGTGTGTATCTGTGAGTGTGTGTCCGTGGCAGTGTGTGTGAGAGTGTATGTGTGTGTGTGAGTGAGTGTACATTTGTACGTGTGCATGCATAAGAGTGCGTGCGTGAGTGTGCGTGCATGAGTGTGAATGAGAGTGTGTGTGTGAGAGAGAGTGTGTCTGTGAGAGAGAGTGTGTGAGAATGTGTGTGTGTGAGTGTGTGTGAATGTGCATGCTTGAGTGTGCGTTCATGAGTGTGCAAGTGAGTGGGTGAGTGTGTGTGTGTGAGTGCGTGAGTGTGAGTGTGTGTGTGAGTGAGTGTGAGTGTGTGAGTGTGTGTGTGAGTGTGAGTGCGTGTGTGTGTGTGTGCGAGTGAGTGTGCGTGCGTGAGTGAATGTGGGTATGTGCGTGTGTGTGAGAGGGTGTGTGTGAGAAAGTGTGTGTGTGTGAGTGTGTGTCTGTGAGTGCATGTCTGTGAGAGAGTGTGTGTGAGTGTGCATGTGTGTGTGTGTGAGTGTAAGAGTGTGTGTGAGATTGTGTGTAAGTGTGTGTGTGAGTGTGAGTGAGAGTGGGAGAGTGTGTGTGGATGAGTGTGTCTCTGCGAGAGTGTGTGTGAGAAAGTGTGTGTGTGAGAATGTGTGTGAATGTGCGTGCTTGAGATCGCATCTGTGAGTGTGCGAGTGTGTGAGTGAGCGTGTGTGTGAGTGAGTGTGAGTGTGTATGTGTGTGTGTGTGAGAGTGTGTGTGTTTGTGTGGGTGTGTGTGAGAGAGTGTGTGTGTGAGCGAGACTGTGATTCTGTGAGTGTATTTCAGTGAGTGTGTGTGTATGTGAGTGTGTGTCTGTGAGAGAGTGTGTGTGAGGGTGTGAGAGCGAGTGTGCAAGTGAGTGAGTGTGTGTGTGTGTGAGTGTGAGTGTGTGAGTGTGTGTGTGAGTGTGAGTGCGAGTGTGTGAGTGTTTGTTAGTGTGTGTTAGTGTGTGTTTGAGTGTGTGTGAGTGTGAGTGTGTGGGTGTGAGTGCGAGTCTGAGTTTTAGTGTGTGTGTGTGGGTGTTTTGTGAGAGTGTGTGTGAGAGATTTTGTGTGTGAGTGTGTGTTTGTGAGTGTGTGTGTGTATGTGTGAGTGCGAGTGTGTGAGAGTGTGTGTGAGTGTGTTTGTGCGTGTGAGTGCGAGTGTGTGAGAGTGTGTGTGAGTGTGTGGGTCTGTGTGTGAGTGCGAGTTTGTGAGAGTGTGTGTGAGTGTGTGTTAGTGTGTGACTCTGAGTGTGTGAGTCTGGGTGCAAGTGTGGGTTTGTGTGTGTGTGTGTGTTTGTGAGAGTGTGTGTGAGAGTTTCCATGTGTGAGTGTGTGTTTGTGAGTGTGTGTGTGTCTGTGAGTATGAGTGTGTGAGTGCGTGTGTGCGTGCGTGAGTGTGCGAGTGAGTGTCAGAGTGTGTGTGAGATTGTGTGTAAGTGTGTGTGTGAGTGTGTGTGAGTGTGTGTGTGTGTGTCTGTGAGAGAGAGTGTTTCTGTGAGAGAGTGTGTGTGAGAATGTGTGTGTGTGAATATGCGTGCTTCAGTGTGCGTGCGTGAGTGTGTGAGTGAGTGAGTGAGTGCGTGTGTGTGTCAGTAAGTGAGTGTGAATATGTGTGTGTGTGTGTGAGAGTGTGTGTGTGTGAGTATGAGTGTCTGTGTGTGTGAGTGTGAGTGTGTGAGTGTGTGTGTGAGTGTGAGTGCGAGTGTGTGAGTGTTTGTTAGTGTGTGTGAGTCTGTGTTTGAGTGTGTGTGAGTGTGTGAGTGTGAGTGCGAGTGTGTGAGAGTGTGTGTGAGTGTGTTTGTGCGTGTGAGTGCGAGTGTGTGAGAGTGTGTGTGAGTGTATGGGTCTGTGTGTGAGTGCGAGTTTGTGAGAGTGTGTGTGAGTTTGTGTTAGTGTGTGAGTCTGAGTGTGTGAGTGTGGGTGCGAGTGTGAGTTTGTGTGTGTGTGTGTTTTTGTGAGTGTGTATGTGAGAGTTTCCATGTGTGAGTGTGTGTTTGTGAGTGTGTGTGTGTCTGTGAGTATGAGTGTGTGAGTGTGAGTGCGTGTGTGCGTGCGTGAGTGTGTGAGTGAGTGTCAGAGTGTGTGTGAGATTGTGTGTAAGTGTGTGTGTTTGTGTGTGAGTGTGTGTGTGTGTGTCTGTGGGAGAGAGTCTTTCTGAGAGAGAGTGTGTGTGAGAATGTGTGTGTGTGAATGTGCGTGCTTCAGTGTGCGTGCGTGAGTGTGCGTGTGAGTGAGTGAGTGTGTGTGTGTCAGTAAATGAGTGTGAATATGTATGTGTGTGTGTGTGTGTGAGTGTGTGAGTGTGAGTGTGAGAGTGTTTGTGAGAGTTTGTGTGTGAGAGTGTGTGAGAGTGTGGGTGTGAGATTCTGTGTGTGTGAGTTTGTGTTTGTGAGTGTGTGTGAGAGAGTGTGTGTGAGAGAAAGTGTGTGTGAGAGAGAGTGTGTATGTGTGTGTGTGTATCTGTGAGTGTGTGTCCGTGGCAGTGTGTGTGAGAGTGTGTGTGAGAGTGCATGTGTGTGAGTGTGTATGAGTGTGTGTGAGTGTGTGTGCGTAAGTGTGCATGCATAAGAGTGCGTGCGTGAGTGTGCGTACATGAAAGAGTGTCGATGAGAAAGTATGTGTCTGTGAGAGAGTGTGTCTGTGAGAGAGTTTGTGTGAGTGTGCATGTGTGAGTGTGTGTGAGTGTGAATGTGTGTGTGAGATCGTGTGTAAGTGTGTATGTGTGTGTGAGAGAGAGAATGTGTGAGTCTGTGTGTGAGAGTCTGTGAGTGTGAGTGTGAGAGTGCTTGTGAGAGTTTGTGTGAGAGAGTGTGTGAGAGTATGGGTGTGAGAGTGTGTGTCTGTGAGTTTGTGTTTGTGAGTGTGTGTGAGAGAGTGTGTGTGAGAGAGTGTGTGTGTGAGAGAGAGTGTGTATCTGTGAATGTGTGTCTTTGAGTGTGTGTCCGTGGCAGTGTGTTTGAGAGTGTGTGTGAGTGTGCGTGTGTGAGTGTGTATGAGTGTGTGTGAGTGAGTGTGCGTGTGTACGTGTGCATGCATAAGAGAGCGTGCGTGAGTGTGCGTGCATGAAAGAGTGTGGATGAGAGTGTGTGTGTGTGAGAGAGTGTGTCTGTGTGAGAGTGTGTGAGAATGTGTGTGTGTGTGTGTGTGAATGTGTATGCTTGAGTGTGCGTGCATGAGTGTGCAAGTGAGTGGGTGAGTGTGTATGTGTGAGTGCGTGAGTGTGAGTGTGTGTGTTTGTGTGAGTGTGAGTGTGTGTGCTAGTGAGTGATTGCGTGTGTCTGTGTGATTGTGGGTGTGTGTGAGTGAGTGAGTGTGTGTGTTTGTGTGAGTGTGTGTGAGAGAGTGTGAGTGAGTGAGAGTGTGTGTGAGCGAGACTGTGTTTCTGTGAGTGTGTTTCTGTGAGTATGTGTCTGTGACTGTGTGTCTGTGACAGAGCGTCTGTGACAGAGTGTGAGTGTGTGAGAGTGTGTGTGTGAGTGATTGAGTTTGGGTGTGTGTTTACGTGTGAGTGTCTATGAGTGTGGGTGTGAGTGAGTGAGTGTGAATGTGTGTGTGTGTGAGTGTGAGTGTGTGTGTGTTTGTGTGTGCGTGAGAGTGTGTGTGCTAGTGAGTGATTGTGTATATCTTTGTGAGTGTGTGTGTGTGTGAGTGTGTGTGTGGGTGAGTGTATGTGAGAGAGAGAGTGTGTGTGAGAGAGAGTGTGTGTCTGAGAGTGTGTGTCTGTGAGTTAGTGTGTGTGAGAGAGTGACTGAGAGTGTGTCTGAGACTGTTTGTCTGAGTGTGTGTGCGTGTGTGTGAGTGTGCGAATAAGCGTGCATGTGTGAGTGAGTTTGCG
>JANJGN010000022.1:63818504-63823504 GCA_026770705.1 Isurus oxyrinchus | reverse complement strand
AGTGTGCAAGTGAGTGAGTGTGTGTGTGTGTGTTTGTTAGTGTGTGTTAGTGCATGTTTGAGTGTGTGTGAGTGTGAGTGTGTGAGTGTGAGTGCGAGTGTGAGTTTTAGTGTGTGTGCGTGTGTGTGAGTGTTTTGTGAGAGTGTGTGTGAGAGATTTTGTGTGTGAGTGTGTGTTTGTGAGTGTGTGTGTATCTGTGAGTGCGAGTGTGTGAGAGTGTGTGTGAGTGTGTGTGAGTGTGTGTGTGTGTGTTTCTGTGAGAGAGAGTGTTTCTGTGAGAGAGTGTGTGTGAGAATGTGTGTGTGTGAATGTGCGTGCTTCAGTGTGTGTGCGTGAGTTTGCGAGTGAGTGAGTGAGTGTGTGTGTGTGTCAGTAAGTGAGTGTGAATATGTGTGTGTGTGAGAGAGTGTGAGCGTGAGTGCGAGTGTGTGAGTGTGAGTGTGTGTGTGTGAGTGTGTGAGTGTGAGTTTGAGAGTGTTTGTGAGAGTTTGTGAGAGAGAGTGTGTGAGTGTGTGGGTGTGAGATTGTGTGTGTGTGAGTTTGTGTTTGTGAGTGTGTGTGAGAGAGAGTGTGTGTGAGAGAGAGTGTGTGTGAGAGAGTGTGTGTATGTGTGTGTGTGTATCTGTGAGTGTGTGTCCGTGGCAGTGTGTGTGAGAGTGTGTGTGAGAGTGTATGAGTGTGTGTGAGTGAGTGTGCGTGTGTACATGTGCATGCATAAGAGTGCGTGCGTGAGTGTGCGTGCATGAGTGTGGATGAGAGTGTGTGTGTGTGAGAGAGTGTGTCTGTGAGAGAGAGTGTGTGAGAATGTGTGTGTGTGAGTGTGTGTGAATGTGCATGCTTGAGTGTGCAAGTGAGTGGGTGAGTGTGTATGTGTGAGTGCGTGAGTGTGAGTGTGTGTGTGTGTGTGTGAGTGTGAGTGTGTGTGTGTGTTTGTGTGAGTGTGTGTGCTAGTGAGTGATTGCGTGTGTCTGTGTGATTGTGGGTGTGTGTGAGTGAGTGAGTGTGTGTGTTTGTGTGAGTGTGTGTGAGAGAGTGTGAGTGAGTGAGAGTGTGTGTGAGCGAGATGTGTTTCTGTGAGTGTGTTTCTGTGAGTATGTGTCTGTGACTGTGGGTCTGCGAGAGAGCGTCTGTGAGAGAGTGTGTGTGAGTGTGTGTGAGTGTGTGTGAGAGTGTGTGAGTGTGAGTGTGTGTGCGAGTGTGTGAGTGTGAGTGTGTGTGTGTGTTTGTGTGAGTGTGTGAGAGTGTGTGTGCTAGTGTGTGATTGTGTATGTCTTTGTGAGTGTGTGTGCATTTGTGTGTGAATGAGGGAGTGTGAGTTTGTGCGAGTGTGTGTGTGTGTGTAAGAGAGAGTGAGTGTCTGTGTGAGTGTGTGTGATTGTTTTTGTGAGAGTGTGTGTGAGAGATTGAATGTGTGAGTGTGTGTTTGTGTGTGTGCGAGTGTGTGTGCATGTGTGACTGTAAGTGAGAGAGAGAGTGTGTGTCTGTGAGTGAATGTTTGTGAGAGAGTGTCTGAGAGTGTGTCTGAGAGTGTGTGTGAGTGTGTGTGCGTGTGTGTGAGTGTGCGAGTGAGTGTGCGTGCATGAGTGAATGTGGATATGTGATTGTGTGTGAGAGGGTGTGTTTGAGAGAGTGTGTGTGTGTATGAGTGTGTGTCTGTGAGTGCATGTCTGTGAGAGAGTGTGTGTGAGTGTGCATGTGTGTGTGAGTGTAAGAGTGTGTGTGAGATTGTGTTTAAGTGTGTGTGAGTGTGAGTGAGAGTGTGTGTGTGTATGAGTGTGTCTCTGCGAGAGTGTGTGTGAGAAAGTGTGTGTGTGAGTGTGTGTGAATGTGCGTGCTTGAGTGTGCATCTGTGAGTGTGCGAGTGAGTTAGTGAGTGTGTGTGTGAGTGAGTGTGAGTGTGTGTGTGTGTGAGTGTGTGAAAGTGTGTGTGCAAGTGTGTGACTGTGTGTGTCTGTGTGAGTGAGTGTGAGAGAGAGTGTGTGTGAGTGAGAGTGTGTGTGAGAGAGAGTGTGTGTGAGCGAGACTGTGATTCTGTGAGTTTATTTCAGTGTGTGTTAGTGTGTGTCTGTGAGAGAGTGTCCGTGAGAGAGTGTGTGTGAGGTTGTGAGAGAATGTGTGCAAGTGAGTGAGTGTGTGTGTGTGAGTATGAGTGTGTGTGTGTGTGAGTGAGAGTGTGTGAGTGTGTGTGTGAGTGTGAGAGCGTGTGTGTGTGTGCGAGTGAGTATGCGTGCGTGATTGAATGTGGGTATGTGAGTGTGTGTGAGAGGGTGTGAGTGAGAAAGTGTGTGTGTGTGAGTGTGTGTGAGTGCGTGTCTGTGAGAGAGCGTCTGTGAGTGTGCATGTGTGAGTGTGTGTGAGTGTAAGAGTGTGTGTGAGATTGTGTGTAAGTGTGTGTGTGAGTGTGAGTGAGAGTGTGAGAGTGTGTGTGTGTGTGTATGAGTGTGTCTCTGCGAGAGTGTGTGTGAGAAAGTGTGTGTGTGAGTGTGTGTGAATGTGCGTGCTTGAGTTCGCATCCGTGAGTGTGCGAGTGAGTGAGTGAGCGTATGTGTGAGTGAGTGTGAGTGTATGTGTGTGTGAGTGTGTGACAGTGTGTGCAAGTGATTGACTGTGTGTGTCTGTGTGAGTGTGTGTGTGTGTGTGTGTGTTTGTGTGGGTGTGTGTGAGAGAGAGTGTGTGTGAGTGAGAGTGTGTGTGAGAGAGAGTGTGTGTGAGCGAGACTGTGATTCTGTGAGTGTATTTCAGTGAGTGTGTGTGTGAGTGTTTGTCTGTGAGAGAGTGTCTGTGAGAGAGTGTGTGTGAGGGTGTGAGAGCGAGTGTGCAAGTGAGTGAGTGTGTGTGTGTGTGTGTGAGTATGAGTGTGTGTGTGTGTGAGCATGAGTGTGCAAGTGTGTGTGTGAGTGTGAGTGTGTGAGTGTGTGAGTGTTTGTTACTGTGTGTTAGTGTGTGTTTGAGTGTGTGTGAGTGTGAGTGTGAGTGTGTGAGTGTGAGTGCGAATGTGAGTTTGTGTGTGTGTGTGAGTGTTTTGTGAGAGTGTCTGTGTGAGATTTTGTGTGTGAGTGTGTGTTTGTGAGTGTGTGTGTGTATGTGTGAGTGTGAGTGTGTGAGAGTGTGTGTGAGTGTGTTTGTGCGTGTGAGTGCGAGTGTGTGAGAGTGTGTGTGAGTCTGTGGGTCTGTGTGTGAATGCGAGTTTGTGAGAGTGTGTGTGAGTGTGTGTTAGTGTGTGAGTCTGAGTGTGTGTGTGCGTGCAAGTGTGAGTTTGTGTGTGTGTGTGTGTGTTTTTGTGAGAGTGTGTGTGAGAGTTTCCATGTGTGAGTGTGTGTTTGTGAGTGTGTTTGTGTCTGTGAGTATGAGTGTGTGAGTGTGAGTGCGTGTGTGCATGCGTGCATGTGCGAGTGAGTGTCAGAGTGTGTGTGAGATTGTGTGTAAGTGTGTGTGTGAGTGTGTGTGAGTGTGTGTGTGTGTGTCTGTGAGAGAGAGTGTTTCTGTGAGAGAGTGTGTGTGAGAATGTCTGTGTGTGAATGTGCGTGCTTCAGTGTGCGTGCGTGAGAGTGCGAGTGAGTGAGTGAGTGTGTGTGTGTGTCAGTAAGTGAGTGTGAATATGTGTGTGTGTGTGAGAGTGTGAGCATGAGTGTGAGTGTGTGAGTGTGAGTGTGTGTGTGTTTGTGAGTGTGTGAGTGTGAGTGTGAGAGTGTTTGTGAGAGTTTGTGTGAGAGAGTGTGTGAGTGTGGGTGTGAGATTGTGTGTGTGTGAGTTTGTATTTGTGAGTGTGTGCGAGAGAGTGTGTGTGAGAGAGAGTGTGTGTGAGAGAGAGCGTGTATGTGTGTGTGTGTATCTGTGAGTGTGTGTCCGTGGCAGTGTGTGTGAGAGTGTGTGTGAGAGTGTGTGTGTGTGAGTATGTATGAGTGTGTGTGAGTGTGCGTGCGTAAGTGTGCATGCATAAGAGTGCGTGCGTGAGTGTGCGTGCATGAAAGAGCGTGGATGAGAAAGTGTGTGCCTGTGAGTGTGTGTCTGAGAGAGAGTTTGTGTGAGTGTGCATGTGTGAGTGTGTGTGAGTGTGAATGTGTGTGTGTGTGAGAGAGTGTGTGTGAGTGTGTGTGTGAGAATTTGTGAGTGTGAGTGTGAGAGTGTTTGTGAGAGTTTGTGTGAGAGAGTGTGTGAGAGTACGGGTGTGAGAGTGTGTGTCTGTGAGTTTGTGTTTGTGAGTGTGTGTGAGAGAGTGTGTGTGAGAGAGAGTGTGTGTGAGAGAGAGTGTGTATCTGTGAATGTGTGTCTTTGAGTGTGTGTCCGTGGCAGTGTGTGTGAGAGTGTGTGTGAGAGTGTGTGAGAGAATTTGTGAGTGTGAGTGTGAGAGTGTTTGTGAGAGTTTGTGTGAGAGAGTGTGTGAGAGTATGGGTGTGAGAGTGTGTGTCTGTGAGTTTGTGTTTGTGAGTGTGTGTGAGAGAGTGTGTATCTGTGAATGTGTGTCTTTGAGTGTGTGTCTGTGGCAGTGTGTGTGAGAGTGTGTGTGAGTGTGCGTGTGTGAGTGTGTATGAGTGTGTGTGAGTGAGTGTGCGTGTGTACATGTGCGTGCATAAGAGTGTGTGCGTGAGTGTGCGTGCATGAAAGAGTGTGGATGAGAGTGTGTGTGTGTGAGAGAGTGTGTGTCTGTGAGAGAGAGTGTGTGAGAATGTGTGAGTGTGAGTATGTATGAGTGTGTGTGAGTGTAAGAGTGTGTGTGAGATTGTGTGTAAGTGTGTGTGTGAGTGTGAGTGAGAGTGTGAGAGTGTGTGTGTGTGTATGAGTGTGTCTCTGCGAGAGTGTGTGTGAGAAAGTGTGTGTGTGAGTGTGTGTGAATGTGCGTGCTTGAGTTTGCAACCGTGAGTGTGCGAGTGAGTGAGTGAGCGTGTGCGTGAGTGAGTGTGAGTGTGTGTGTGTGTGAGTGTGTGAGAGTGTGTGTGCAAGTGATTGACTGTGTGTGTGTCTGTGTGTGAGTGTGTGTGTGTGTGAGTGTGTTTGTGTGG
>JANJGN010000022.1:63768504-63813504 GCA_026770705.1 Isurus oxyrinchus | reverse complement strand
GTGTGTGAGTGTGAGTGTGTGTGTGTGTTTGTGTGAGTGTGTGAGAGTGTGTGTGCTAGTGTGTGATTGTGTATGTCTTTGTGAGTGTGTGTGCATTTGTGTGTGAATGAGGGAGTGTGAGTTTGTGCGAGTGTGTGTGTGTGTGTGTAAGAGAGAGTGAGTGTCTGTGTGAGTCTGTGTGATTGTTTTTGTGAGAGTGTGTGTGAGAGATTGAATGTGTGAGTGTGTGTTTGTGTGTGTGCGAGTGTGTGTGCATGTGTGACTGTAAGTGAGAGAGAGAGTGTGTGTCTGTGAGTGAATGTTTGTGAGAGAGTGTCTGAGAGTGTGTCTGAGAGTGTGTGTGTGAGTGTATGTGCGTGTGTGTGAGTGTGCGAGTGAGTGTGCGTGCATGAGTGAATGTGGATATGTGAGTGTGTGTGAGAGGGTGTGTTTGAGAGAGTGTGTGTGTGTGAGTGTGTGTCTGTGAGTGCATGTCTGTGAGAGAGTGTGTGTGAGTGTGCATGTGTGTGTGAGTGTAAGAGTGTGTGTGAGATTGTGTTTAAGTGTGTGTGAGTGTGAGTGAGAGTGTGTGTGTGTATGAGTGTGTCTCTGCGAGAGTGTGTGTGAGAAAGTGTGTGTGTGAGTGTGTGTGAATGTGCGTGCTTGAGTGTGCATCTGTGAGTGTGCGAGTGAGTTAGTGAGTGTGTGTGTGAGTGAGTGTGAGTGTGTGTGTGTGTGTGAGTGTGTGAAAGTGTGTGTGCAAGTGTGTGACTGTGTGTGTCTGTGTGAGTGAGTGTGAGAGAGAGTGTGTGTGAGTGAGAGTGTGTGTGAGAGAGAGTGTGTGTGAGCGAGACTGTGATTCTGTGAGTTTATTTCAGTGTGTGTGAGTGTGTGTCTGTGAGAGAGTGTCCGTGAGAGAGTGTGTGTGAGGTTGTGAGAGAATGTGTGCAAGTGAGTGAGTGTGTGTGTGTGAGTATGAGTGTGTGTGTGTGTGAGTGAGAGTGTGTGAGTGTGTGTGTGAGTGTGAGAGCGTGTGTGTGTGCGCGAGTGAGTGTGCGTGCGTGATTGAATGTGGGTATGTGAGTGTGTGTGAGAGGGTGTGAGTGAGAAAGTGTGTGTGTGTGAGTGTGTGTGAGTGCGTGTCTGTGAGAGAGCGTCTGTGAGTGTGCATGTGTGAGTGTGTGTGAGTGTAAGAGTGTGTGTGAGATTGTGTGTAAGTGTGTGTGTGAGTGTGAGTGAGAGTGTGAGAGTGTGTGTGTGTGTGTATGAGTGTGTCTCTGCGAGAGTGTGTGTGAGAAAGTGTGTGTGTGAGTGTGTGTGAATGTGCGTGCTTGAGTTCGCATCCGTGAGTGTGCGAGTGAGTGAGTGAGCGTATGTGTGAGTGAGTGTGAGTGTATGTGTGTGTGAGTGTGTGACAGTGTGTGCAAGTGATTGACTGTGTGTGTCTGTGTGAGTGTGTGTGTGTGTGTGTGTGTGTTTGTGTGGGTGTGTGTGAGAGAGAGTGTGTGTGAGTGAGAGTGTGTGTGAGAGAGAGTGTGTGTGAGCGAGACTGTGATTCTGTGAGTGTATTTCAGTGAGTGTGTGTGTGAGTGTTTGTCTGTGAGAGAGTGTCTGTGAGAGAGTGTGTGTGAGGGTGTGAGAGCGAGTGTGCAAGTGAGTGAGTGTGTGTGTGTGTGTGAGTATGAGTGTGTGTGTGTGTGAGCATGAGTGTGCAAGTGTGTGTGTGAGTGTGAGTGCGAGTGTGTGAGTGTTTGTTACTGTGTGTTAGTGTGTGTTTGAGTGTGTGTGAGTGTGAGTGTGAGTGTGTGAGTGTGAGTGCGAATGTGAGTTTGTGTGTGTGTGTGAGTGTTTTGTGAGAGTGTCTGTGTGAGATTTTGTGTGTGAGTGTGTGTTTGTGAGTGTGTGTGTGTATGTGTGAGTGCGAGTGTGTGAGAGTGTGTGTGAGTGTGTTTGTGCGTGTGAGTGCGAGTGTGTGAGAGTGTGTGTGAGTCTGTGGGTCTGTGTGTGAGTGCGAGTTTGTGAGAGTGTGTGTGAGTGTGTGTTAGTGTGTGAGTTTGTGTGTGTGTGTGTGTGTTTTTGTGAGAGTGTGTGTGAGAGTTTCCATGTGTGAGTGTGTGTTTGTGAGTGTGTTTGTGTCTGTGAGTATGAGTGTGTGAGTGTGAGTGCGTGTGTGCATGCGTGCATGTGCGAGTGAGTGTCAGAGTGTGTGTGAGATTGTGTGTAAGTGTGTGTGTGAGTGTGTGTGAGTGTGTGTGTGTGTGTCTGTGAGAGAGAGTGTTTCTGTGAGAGAGTGTGTGTGAGAATGTCTGTGTGTGAATGTGCGTGCTTCAGTGTGCGTGCGTGAGAGTGCGAGTGAGTGAGTGAGTGTGTGTGTGTGTCAGTAAGTGAGTGTGAATATGTGTGTGTGTGTGAGAGTGTGAGCGTGAGTGCGAGTGTGTGAGTGTGAGTGTGTGTGTGTTTGTGAGTGTGTGAGTGTGAGTGTGAGAGTGTTTGTGAGAGTTTGTGTGAGAGAGTGTGTGAGTGTGGGTGTGAGATTGTGTGTGTGTGAGTTTGTATTTGTGAGTGTGTGCGAGACAGTGTGTGTGAGAGAGAGTGTGTGTGAGAGAGAGCGTGTATGTGTGTGTGTGTATCTGTGAGTGTGTGTCCGTGGCAGTGTGTGTGAGAGTGTGTGTGAGAGTGTGTGTGTGTGAGTATGTATGAGTGTGTGTGAGTGTGCGTGCGTAAGTGTGCATGCATAAGAGTGCGTGCGTGAGTGTGCGTGCATGAAAGAGCGTGGATGAGAAAGTGTGTGCCTGTGAGTGTGTGTCTGAGAGAGAGTTTGTGTGAGTGTGCATGTGTGAGTGTGTGTGAGTGTGAATGTGTGTGTGTGTGAGAGAGAGTGTGTGAGTGTGTGTGTGAGAATTTGTGAGTGTGAGTGTGAGAGTGTTTGTGAGAGTTTGTGTGAGAGAGTGTGTGAGAGTACGGGTGTGAGAGTGTGTGTCTGTGAGTTTGTGTTTGTGAGTGTGTGTGAGAGAGTGTGTGTGAGAGAGAGTGTGTGTGAGAGAGAGTGTGTATCTGTGAATGTGTGTCTTTGAGTGTGTGTCCGTGGCAGTGTGTGTGAGAGTGTGTGTGAGAGTGTGTGTGAGAATTTGTGAGTGTGAGTGTGAGAGTGTTTGTGAGAGTTTGTGTGAGAGAGTGTGTGAGAGTATGGGTGTGAGAGTGTGTGTCTGTGAGTTTGTGTTTGTGAGTGTGTGTGAGAGAGTGTGTATCTGTGAATGTGTGTCTTTGAGTGTGTGTCTGTGGCAGTGTGTGTGAGAGTGTGTGTGAATGTGCGTGTGTGAGTGTGTATGTGTGTGTGAGTGAGTGTGCGTGTGTACATGTGCGTGCATAAGAGTGTGTGCGTGAGTGTGCGTGCATGAAAGAGTGTGGATGAGAGTGTGTGTGTGTGAGAGAGTGTGTGTCTGTGAGAGAGAGTGTGTGAGAATGTGTGTGAGTGTGTGTGAATGTGCATGCTTGAGTGTGCATGCATGAGTGTGCAAGTGAGTGGGTGAGTGTGTGTGAGAGTGTGTGAGTGTGAGTATGTATGAGTGTGTGTGAGTGTGCATGCGTAAGTGTGCATGCATAAGAGTGCGTGCGTGAGTGTGCGTGCATGAAAGAGCGTGGATGAGAAAGTGTGTGCCTGTGAGTGTGTGTCTGAGAGAGAGTTTGTGTGAGTGTGCATGTGTGAGTGTGTGTGAGTGTGAATGTGGGTGTGTGAGAGAGAGAGTGTGTGAGTGTGTGTGTGAGAATTTGTGAGTGTGAGTGTGAGAGTGTTTGTGAGAGTTTGTGTGAGAGAGTGTGTGAGACTATGGGTGTGAGAGTGTGTGTCTGTGAGTTTGTGTTTGTGAGTGTGTGTGAGAGAGTGTGTGTGAGAGAGAGTGTGTGTGAGAGAGAGTGTGTATCTGTGAATGTGAGTCTTTGAGTGTGTGTCCGTGGCAGTGTGTGTGAGAGTGTGTGTGAGTGTGCGTGTGTGAGTTTGTATGAGTGTGAGTGAGTGAGTGTGCGTGTGTACATGTGCGTGCATAAGAGTGTGTGCGTGAGTGTGCGTGCATGAAGGAGTGTGGATGAGAGTGTGTGTGTGTGAGAGAGTGTGTCTGTGACAGAGAGTATGTGAGAATGTGTGTGAGAGTGTGTGTGAATGTGCATGCTTGAGTGTGCATGCATGAGTGTGCAAGTGAGTGGGTGAGTGTGTATGTGTGAGTGCGTGAGTGTGAGTGTCTGTGTGTGTGTGTGAGTGTGTGTGTGTGTTTGTGTGAGTGTGTGTGCTAGTGAGTGATTGCGTGTGTCTGTGTGATTGTGGGTGTGTGTGAGTGAGTGAGTGTGTGTGTTTGTGTGAGTGTGTGTGAGAGAGTGTGAGTGAGTGAGAGTGTGTGTGAGCGAGACTGTGTTTCTGTGAGTGTGTTTCTGTGAGTATGTGTCTGTGACTGTGTGTCTGTGAGAGAGCGGCTGTGAGAGAGTGTGTGTGAGTGTGTGAGAGTGTGTGTGTGAGTGATTGAGTGTGTGTGTGTGTGTTTATGTGTGTGTCTGTGAGTGTGTGTGTGTGAGTGAGTGAGTGTGAATGTGTGTGTGTGTGAGTGTGAATGTGTGTGTGTGTTTGTGTGAGTGTGTGAGAGTGTGTGTGCTAGTGAGTGATTGTGTATGTCTTTGTGAGTATGTGTGTGTGTGTGTGTGAGTGTGTGTGTTTGTTAGTGTATGTGAGAGAGAGAGTGTGTGTGAGAGAGAGTGTGTTTCTGAGAGTGTGTGTCTGTGAGTTAGTGCGTGTGAGAGAGTGTCTGAGAGTGTGTGTGAGAGTGTGTTTGTCTGAGTGTGTGTGCGTGTGTGTGAGTGTGTGAATGAGCGTGCATGTGTGAGTGAGATTGCGTGCATGAGTATGTGTGGAGAGTGTGTGTGAGAGAGTGTGTGTGTGTTAGTGTGTGTCTGTGAGTGTGGGTCTGTGAGAGAGTGTGTGTGGAAGTGTGTGAGTGTGTTTGAGAGTGTGTGAGTGTGAGTGTGTGTGTGTGTGTGAGTGTGTGTGTGTGTGTGTGTTTGTGTGAGTGTGTGAGAGTGTGTGTGCTAATGTATGATTGTGTATGTCTTTGTGAGTGTGTGTGTTTGTGTGTGAATGAGTGAGTGTGAATGTGTGTATGTGTGTTTGTGTGTGTGTGTGTGTGTAAGAGAGAGTGAGTGTGTGTGTGAGTGTGTGTGTGTGTGTTTGTGTGAGTGTGTGTGAGAGAGAGTTTGTGTGAGTGAGAGTGTGTGTGAGAGAGAGTGTGTGTGAGCGAGACTGTGATTCTGTGAGTGTATTTCAGTGAGTGTGTGTGTGTGAATGTGTGTCTGTGAGAGAGTGTCCGTGAGAGAGTGTGTGTGAGGGTGTGAGAGCGTGTGTGCAAGTGAGTGAGTGTGTGTGTGTATGTGTGTGTGTGTGTGTGAGTGTGTGAGTGTGTGTGTGAGTGTAAGTGCGAGAGTGTGTGTGTGTGTTAGTGTGTGTTAGTGTGTGTGTGAGTGTTTTTGTGAGTGTGTGTGAGAGATTTTATGTGTGAGTGTGTGTTTGTCAGTGTGTGTGTGTATGTGTGAGTGCGAGTGTGTGAGTGAGTGTGTGTGAGTGTGTGACTGCGAGTGTGTGAGTGTGTGTGAGTGTGTGTGTCTGTGTGTGAGTGCGAGTTTGTGAGTGTGTGTGTGAGTGTGTGCTAGTGTGTAAGTCTGAGTGTGTGAGTGTGCATGCGAGTGTGAGTTTGTGTGTGTGTGAGTGTGTGTGTGTTTTTGTGAGAGTGTGTGTGAGAGATTTTATGCGTGAGTGTGTGCTTCTGAGTGTGTGTGTGTCTGTGAGTATGAGTGTGTGAGTGTGAGTGCGTGTGTGCATGCGTGAGTGTGTGAGTGAGTGTCAGAGTGTGTGTGAGATTGTGTGTAAGTGTGTGTGTGAGTGTGTGTGAGTGTGTGTGCGTGTGTGTGTGTGAGAGAGAGTGTTTCTGTGAGAGATTGTGTGTGAGAATGTGTGTGTGTGAGTGTGTGTGAATGTGCATGCTTCAGTGTGCGAGCGTGAGTCTGTGTGTGAGTGAGTGAGTGATTGTGTGTGTGTCAGTAAGTGAGTGTGAATATGTGTGTGTGTGAGAGAGTGTGAGCGTGAGTGCGATTGTGTGAGTGTTAGTGTGTGTGTGTGAGTGTGTGAGTGTGAGTGTGTGTTAGTGAGAGTGTGTGTGAGAGAGAGAGTGTGTATCTGTGTGTGTTTGTCTGTGAGTGTGTGTCCGTGGCAGTGTGTGTGAGAGTGTGTGTGTGTAAGTGTGCATGAGTGTGTGTGAGTGTGCGTGCGTAAGTGTGCATGCATAAGAGTGCGTGCGTGAGTGTGTGTGCATGAAAGAGTGTGGATGAGAAAGTGTGTGTCTGTGAGAGAGCGTCTGTGAGAGAGAGTGTGTGAGGGTTTGAGAGCGTGTGTGCAAGTGAGTGAGTGTGTGTGTGTGTGTGAGTATGAGTGTGTGTGTGTGAGTGAGAGTGTGTGAGTGTGTGTGTGAGTGTAAGTGCGAGTGTGTGAGTGTTTGTTAGTGTATGTTAGTGTGTGTTTGAATGTGTGTGAGTGTGTGAGTGTGTGAGTGTGAGTGTGTGAGTGTGTGAGTGAGCGTGTGTGTGAGTGAGTGTGAGTGTGTGTGTGTGTGTGAGTGTGTGAGAGTGTGTTTGCAAGTGAGTGACTGTGTGTATGTGTGAGTGTGTATGTGTGTGTTTGTGTGAGTGTGTGTGAGAGAGAGTTTGTGAGAGTGAGACTGTGATTCTGTGAGTGTATTTCAGTGAGTGTGTGTGTGTGAATGTGTGTCTGTGAGAGAGTGTCCGTGAGAGAGTGTGTGTGAGGGTGTGAGAGCGTGTGTGCAAGTGAGTGAGTGTGTGTGTGTATGTGTGTGTGTGTGTGTGAGTATGAGTCTGTGTGTGTGTGAGTGTGAGTGTGTGAGTGTGTGTGTGAGTGTGAGTGCGAGAGTGTGTGTGTGTGTTAGTGTGTGTTAGTGTGTGTGTGAGTGTTTTTGTGAGTGTGTGTGAGAGATTTTATGTGTGAGTGTGTGTTTGTCAGTGTGTGTGTGTATGTGTGAGTGCGAGTGTGTGAGTGAGTGTGTGTGAGTGTGTGAGTGCGAGTGTGTGAGTGTGTGTGAGTGTGTGTGTCTGTGTGTGAGTGCGAGTTTGTGAGAGTGTGTGTGAGTGTGTGCTAGTGTGTAAGTCTGAGTGTGTGAGTGTGCATGCGAGTGTGAGTTTGTGTGTGTGTGAGTGTGTGTGTGTTTTTGTGAGAGTGTGTGTGAGAGATTTTATGCGTGAGTGTGTGCTTCTGAGTGTGTGTGTGTCTGTGAGTATGAGTGTGTGAGTGTGAGTGCGTGTGTGCATGCGTGAGTGTGTGAGTGAGTGTCAGAGTGTGTGTGAGATTGTGTGTAAGTGTGTGTGTGAGTGTGTGTGAGTGTGTGTGCGTGTGTGTGTGTGAGAGAGAGTGTTTCTGTGAGAGATTGTGTGTGAGAATGTGTGTGTGTGAGTGTGTGTGAATGTGCATGCTTCAGTGTGCGAGCGTGAGTCTGTGAGTGAGTGAGTGAGTGATTGTGTGTGTGTCAGTAAGTGAGTGTGAATATGTGTGTGTGTGAGAGAGTGTGAGCGTGAGTGCGATTGTGTGAGTGTGAGTGTGTGTGTGTGAGTGTGTGAGTGTGAGTGTGTGTTAGTGAGAGTGTGTGTGAGAGAGAGAGTGTGTATCTGTGTGTGTTTGTCTGTGAGTGTGTGTCCGTGGCAGTGTGTGTGAGAGTGTGTGTGTGTAAGTGTGCATGAGTGTGTGTGAGTGTGCGTGCGTAAGTGTGCATGCATAAGAGTGCGTGCGTGAGTGTGCGTGCATGAAAGAGTGTGGATGAGAAAGTGTGTGTCTGTGAGAGAGCGTCTGTGAGAGAGAGTGTGTGAGGGTTTGAGAGCGTGTGTGCAAGTGAGTGAGTGTGTGTGTGTGTGTGAGTATGAGTGTGTGTGTGTGAGTGAGAGTGTGTGAGTGTGTGTGTGAGTGTAAGTGCGAGTGTGTGAGTGTTTGTTAGTGTATGTTAGTGTGTGTTTGAATGTGTGTGAGTGTGTGAGTGTGTGAGTGTGAGTGTGTGAGTGTGTGAGTGAGCGTGTGTGTGAGTGAGTGTGAGTGTGTGTGTGTGTGTGAGTGTGTGAGAGTGTGTTTGCAAGTGAGTGACTGTGTGTATGTGTGAGTGTGTGTGTGTGTGTTTGTGTGAGTGTGTGTGAGAGAGAGTTTGTGAGAGTGAGACTGTGATTCTGTGAGTGTATTTCAGTGAGTGCGTGTGTGTGAATGTGTATCTGTGAGAGAGTGTCCGTGAGAGAGTGTGTGTGAGGGTGTGAGAGCGTGTGTGCAAGTGAGTGAGTGTGTGTGTGTATGTGTGTGTGTGTGTGAGTATGAGTCTGTGTGTGTGTGAGTGTGAGTGTGTGAGTGTGTGTGTGAGTGTAAGTGCGCGTGTGTGAGTGTTTGTTAGTGTATGTTAGTGTGTGTTTGAATGTGTGTGTGTGTGAGTGTGTGAGTGTGAGTGTGTGAGTGTGAGTGTGTGTTTTAGTGTGTGTGTGTATGTGTGTGTGAGTGTTTTTGTGAGAGTGTGTGTGAGATTTTATGTGTGAGTGTGTGTTTGTCAGTGTGTGTGTGTATGTGTGAGTGCGAGTGTGTGAGTGAGTGTGTGTGTGTGTGCGTGTGAGTGCGAGTGTGTGAGTGTGTGTGAGTGTGTGTGTGTATGTGTGTGTGTGTGTGAGTATGAGTCTGTGTGTGTGTGAGTGTGAGTGTGTGTGTGTGTGAGTGTGAGTGCGAGAGTGTGTGTGTGTGTTAGTGTGTGTTAGTGTGTGTTTGAGTGTGTGTGAGTGTGTGACTGTGAGTGTGTGAGTGTGAGTGCGAGTGTGAGTTTTAGTGTGTGTGTCTGTGTGAGTGTTTTTGTGAGTGTGTGTGAGAGATTTTATGTGTGAGTGTGTGTTTGTCAGTGTGTGTGTGTATGTGTGAGTGCGAGTGTGTGAGTGAGTGTGTGTGTGTGTGTGTGCGTGTGAGTGCGAGTGTGTGAGTGTGTGTGAGTGTGTGTGTCTGTGTGTGAGTGCGAGTTTGTGAGTGTGTGTGTGAGTGTGTGTTAGTGTGTGAGTCTGAATGTGTGAGTGTGGGAGCGAGTGTGAGTTTGTGTGTGTGTGAGTTTGTGTGTGTTTTTGTGAGAGTGTGTGTGAGAATTTTTATGTGTGAGTGTGTGTTTGTGAGTGTGTGTGTGTCTGTGAATATGAGTGATTGAGTGTGAGTGCGTGTGTGCGTGCGTGAGTGTGCGAGTGAGTGTCAAGGTGTGTGTGAGATTGTGTGTAAGTGTGTGTGTGAGTGTGTGTGAGTGTGTGTGTGTGTGTGTCTGTGAGAGAGAGTGTTTCCGTGAGAGAGTGTGTGTGAGAATGTGTGTGTGTGAGCGTGTGTGAATGTGCGTGCTTCAGTGTGCGTGCGTGAGTGTGCGAGTGAGTAAGTGAGTGTGTGTGTGCGTCAGTAAGTGAGTGTGAATGTATGTGTGTGAGAGTGTGAGCGTGAGTGCGAGTGTGTGAGTGTGTGCGTGTGTGAGTGTGTGGGTGTGGTGTGGGGGGAAGTGTGTGTGTGGGGGGTGTGAGTGTGAGTGTGAGAGTGTTTGTGAGAGTTTGTGTGAGAGAGTGCGTGAGAGTGTGGGTGTGAGATTGTGTGTGTGTGATTTTGTGTTTGTGAGTGTGTGTGAGAGATTGTGTGTGAGAGAGAATGTGTGTGAGAGAGAGTGTGTATCTGTGAATGTGTGTCCGTGGCAGTGTGTGTGACAATGTGTGTGAGAGTGTGTGTGAGAGTGTGTGTGTGTGAGTGTGCGTGCGTAAGTGCGCATGCATAAGAGTGCGTGCGTGTGTGTGCCTGCATGAAAGTGTGTGGTTGAGAAAGTGTGTGCCTGTGAGTGTGTCTCTGTGAGAGAGTTTGTGTGAGTGTGCATGTGTGAGTGTGAATGTGTGTGTGTGAGAGAGAGTGTGTGTGTGTGTTTGTGAGAATTTGTGAGTGTGAGTGTGAGAGTGTGCGTGAGAGTGTGCGTGTGTGAGAGTGTATGAGTGTGTGTGAGTGAGTGTGCGTGCGTGAGTATGCGTGCATGACAGAGTGTGGATGAGAGTGTGTGTGTCTGTGAGTGTGTGTCTATGAAAGAGTTTGTGTGAGTGTGCATGTGTGAGTGCGTCTGAGTGTGACAGTTTTTGTGAGATTGTGTGTAAGTGTATGTGTGAGTGTGTGTGAGAGTGTGTGTGTGTGAGAGAGAGTGTCTGTAAGAGAATGTGTGTGAGAATGTGTGTGTGTGAGTGCGTGTGAATGTGCGTGCTTGAGTGTGTGTGCGTGAGTGTGTGAGTGAGTGATTGAGTGTGTATGTGTGAGTGAGTGAGTGAGAGTGTGTGTGTGTGTGTCAGTGTGAGTGTGTGTGTGTTTGTGTGAGTGTGTGTGCTAGTGAGTGATTGCGTGTGTCTTTGTGATTATGAGTGTTTATGTGAGTGTGTGTGTGTATGTTTGTGTGAGTGTGTGTGTAAGTGTGTGTGAATGTGTGTGAGTGTGTGTTAGTGTGTGTGTGTGAGTGTGTGAGTATGAGTGTGTGAGTGTGAGTGCGTGTGTGCGTGCATGAGTGTGCGAGTGAGTGTCAGAGTGTGTGTGAGATTGGGTGTAAGTGTGTGTGTGAGAGTGTGTGTGTGTGAAAGAGAGTGTGTTTCTGTGAGACAGTGTTTGTGAGAATGTGTGTGTGTGAGTGTGTATGAATGTGCATGTTTCAGTGTGTGAGCATGAGTGTGCAAGTGAGTGAGTGCGTGTGTGTGCGTGAGTGTGAATGTGTGTGTGTGTGAGAGTGTGTGTGAGAGTGTGTGTGTGAGTGTGTGAGAGTGTGTGTGCAAGTGAGTGACTGTGTGTGTCTGTGTGAGTGTGTGTGTGTGTTTGTGTGAGTGTGTGTGAGAGATAATGTGTGTGAGTGAGAGTGTGTGTGGGTGAGAGTGTGTGTGAGCGAGACTGTGATTCTGTGCGTGTATTTCAGTGAGTGTGTGTGTGTGAGTGTGTGTCTGTGAGAGAGTGTCTGTGAGAGAGAGTGTGTGAGGGTGTGAGAGCGTGTGTGCAAGTGAGTGAGTGTGTGTGTGTGTGAGTATGAGTGTGTGTGTGTGAGTGAGAGTGTGTGAGTGTGTATGTCAGTGTAAGTGCGAGTGTGTGAGTGTTTGTTAGTGTGTGTTTGAATGTGTGTGAGTGTATGAGTGTGTGAGTGTGAGTGTGTGAGTGTGAGTGCGAGTGTGAGTTTTAGTGCATGTGTGTGTGTTTTTGTGAGAGTGTGTGTGAGAGATTTTGTGTGTGCGTGTGTGTTTGTGAGTGTGTGTGTGTGTATGTGTGAGTGTGAGTTTGTGAGAGTGTGTGTGAGTGTGTGTGTGCATGTGAGTGCGAGTGTGCGAGAGTGTGTATGAGTGTGTGTCTGTGTGTGAGTGCGAGTTTGTGAGAGTGTGTGTGAGTGTGTGTGTGCATGTGAGTGCGAGTGTGCGAGAGTGTGTATGAGTGTGTGTCTGTGTGTGTGTGTTTTTGTGAGAGTGTGTGTGAGAGATTTTATGCGTGAGTGTGTGCTTCTGAGTGTGTGTGTGTCTGTGAGTATGAGTGTGTGAGTGTGAGTGCGTGTGTGCATGCGTGAGTGTGTGTGAGTGTCAGAGTGTGTGTGAGATTGTGTAAGTGTGTGTGTGAGTGTGTGTGAGTGACTGTGTGTGTGTGTGTGTGAGAGAGAGTGTTTCTGTGAGAGATTGTGTGTGAGAATGTGTGTGTGTGAGTGTGTGTGAATGTGCATGCTTCAGTGTGCGAGCGTGAGTGTGTGAGTGAGTGAGTGAGTGAGTGTGTGTGTGTCAGTAAGTGAGTGTGAATATGTGTGTGTGAGAGAGTGTGAGCGTGAGTGCGATTGTGTGAGTGTGAGTGTGTGTGTGTGAGTGTGTGAGTGTGAGTGTGTGCTAGTGAGAGTGTGTGTGAGAGAGAGAGTGTGTATCTGTGTGTGTTTGTCTGTGAGTGTGTGTCCGTGGCAGTGTGTGTGAGAGTGTGTGTGTGTAAGTGTGCATGAGTGTGTGTGAGTGTGCGTGCGTAAGTGTGCATGCATAAGAGTGTGTGCGTGAGTGTGCGTGCATGAAAGAGTGTGGATGAGAAAGTGTGTGTCTGTGAGAGAGCGTCTGTAATAGAGAGTGTGTAAGGGTTTGAGAGCGTGTGTGCAAGTGAGTGAGTGTGTGTGTGTGTGTGAGTATGAGTGTGTGTGTGTGAGTGAGAGTGTGTGAGTGTGTGTGTGAGTGTAAGTGCGAGTGTGTGAGTGTTTGTTAGTGTATGTTAGTGTGTGTTTGAATGTGTGTGAGTGTGTGAGTGTGTGAGTGTGAGTGTGTGAGTGTGTGAGTGAGCGTGTGTGTGAGTGAGTGTGAGTGTGTGTGTGTGTGAGTGTGTGAGAGTGTGTTTGCAAGTGAGTGACTGTGTGTATGTGTGAGTGTGTGAGTGAGTGTGTATGTGTGAGTGAGTGAGTGAGTGAGAGTGTGTGTGTGTGTGAGTGTGAGTGTGTGTGTGTTTGTGTGAGAGTGTGTGCTAGTGAGTGATTGCGTGTGTCTGTGTGATTGTGAGTGTGTATGTGAGTGAGTGTGTGTGTTTGTGTGAGTGTGTGTGTGTGTGTGTGTGAATGTGTGTGAGTGTGTGTTAGTGTTTGTGTGTGAGTGTGTGAGTATGAGTGTGTGAGTGTGAGTGTGTGTGTGCATGCGTGAGTGTGCGAGTGAGTGTCAGAATGTGTGTGAGATTGGGTGTATGTGTGTGTGTGAGTGTGTGTGTGTGTGAGAGAGAGTGTGTTTCTGTGAGACAGGGTTTGTGAGAATGTGTGAGTGTGAGTGTGTATGAATGTGCATGCTTCAGTGTGTGAGAATGAGTGTGCGAGTGAGTGAGTGCGTGTGTGTGCGTGAGTGAGAGTGAATGTGTGTGTGTGTGTGAGAGTGTGAGCGTGAGTGCGAGTGTGTGAGTGTGCGTGTGTGTGTGAGTGTGTGAGTGTGAGTATGAGTTTGTGAGATATTGTGTGAGAGAGTGTGTGAGAGTGTGAGTGTGAGATTGTGTGTGTGTGATTTTGCGTTTATGAATGTGTGTGAGAGAGTGTGTGTGAGAGAGAGTGTGTGAGAGAGAGAGTGTGTATCTGTGAATGTGTGTCTTTGAGTGTGTGTCTCTGCGAGAGTGTGTGTGAGAAAGTGTGTGTGTGAGTGTGTGTAAATGTGCGTGCTTGAGTGTGCATCCGTGAGTGTGCGAATGAGTGAGTGAGCGTGTGAGTGAGTGAGTGTGAGTGTGTGTGTGTGTGAGTGTCTGAGAGTGTGTGTGCAAGTGATTGACTGTGTCTGTCTGTGTGAGTGTGTGTGTGTGTGTTTGTGTGAGTGTGTGAGAGAGAGAGTGTGTGTGAGTGAGAGTGTGTGTGAGAGAGAGTGTGTGTGAGCGAGACTGTGATTCTGTGAGTGTATTTCAGTGACTGTGTGGGTGTGAGTGTGTGTCTGTGAGAGAGTGTCTGTGAGAGAGTGTGTGTGAGGGTGTGAGAGCGTGTGTGCAAGTGAGTGTGTGTGTGTGTGTGTGTGTGTGAGTAGGAGTCTGTGTGTCTGTGAGTGTGAGTGTGTGAGTGTGTGTGTGAGTGTGAGTGCGAGAGTGTGTGTGTGTGTTAGTGTGTGTTAGTGTGTGTTTGAGTGTGTGTGAGTGTGTGACTGTGAGTGTGTGAGTGTGAGTGCGAGTGTGAGTTTTAGTGTGTGTGTGTGTGTGAGTGTTTTTGTGAGTGTGTGTGAGAGATTTTATGTGTGAGTGTGTGTTTGTCAGTGTGTGTGTGTATGTGTGAGTGCGAGTGTGTGAGTGAGTGTGTGTGAGTGTGTGTGTGCGTGTGAGTGCGAGTGTGTGAGTGTGTGTGAGTGTGTGTGTCTGTGTGTGAGTGCGAGTTTGTGAGAGTGTGTGTGAGTGTGTGTTAGTGTGTGAGTCTGAGTGTGTGAGTGTGGGAGCGAGTGTGAGTTTGTGTGTGTGAGTGTGTGTGTGTTTTTGTGAGAGTGTGTGTGAGAATTTTTATGTGTGAGTGTGTGTTTGTGATGTGTGTGTGTCTGTGAATATGAGTGATTGAGTGTGAGTGCGTGTGTGCGTGCGTGAGTGTGCGAGTGAGTGTCAAAGTGTGTGTGAGATTGTGTGTAAGTGTGTGTGTGAGTATGTGTGAGTGTGTGTGTGTGTGTGTCTGTGAGAGAGAGTGTTTCCGTGAGAGAGTGTGTGTGAGAATGTGTGTGTGTGAGCGTGTGTGAATGTGCGTGCTTCAGTGTGCGTGCGTGAGTGTGCGAGTGAGTAAGTGAGTGTGTGTGTGCGTCAGTAAGTGAGTGTGAATGTATGTGTGTGAGAGTGTGAGCGTGAGTGCGAGTGTGTGAGTGTGTGCGTGTGTGAGTGTGTGGGTGTGGTGTGGGGGGACGTGTGTGTGGGGGGGTGTGAGTGTGAGTGTGAGAGTGTTTGTGAGAGTTTGTGTGAGAGAGTGCGTGAGAGTGTGGGTGTGAGATTGTGTGTGTGTGATTTTGTGTTTGTGAGTGTGTGTGAGAGATTGTGTGTGAGAGAGAATGTGTGTGAGAGAGAGTGTGTATCTGTGAATGTGTGTCCGTGGCAGTGTGTGTGACAATGTGTGTGAGAGTGTGTGTGTGTGTGAGTGTGCGTGCGTAAGTGTGCATGCATTAGAGTGCGTGCGTGTGTGTGCCTGCATGAAAGTGTGTGGTTGAGAAAGTGTGTGCCCGTGAATGTGTGTCTGTGAGAGAGTTTGTGTGAGTGTGCATGTGTGAGTGTGAATGTGTGTGTGTGAGAGAGAGTGTGTGAGTGTGTGTGTGAGAATTTGTGAGTGTGTGTGTGAGAGTGTGCGTGAAAGTGTGTGTGTGTGAGAGTGTATGAGTGTGTGTGAGTGAGTGTGCGTGCGTGAGTATGCGTGCATGACAGAGTGTGGATGAGAGTGTGTGTGTCTGTGAGTGTGTGTCTATGAAAGAGTTTGTGTGAGTGTGCATGTGTGAGTGCGTCTGAGTGTGACAGTTTTTGTGAGATTGTGTGTAAGTGTATGTGTGAGTGTGTGTGAGAGTGTGTGTGTGTGAGAGAGAGTGTCTGTAAGAGAATGTGTGTGAGAATGTGTGTGTATGAGTGCGTGTGAATATGCATGCTTGAGTGTGTGTGCATGAGTGTGTGAGTGAGTGATTGAGTGTGTATGTGTGAGTGAGTGAGTGAGAGTGTGTGTGTGTGTGTCAGTGTGAGTGTGTGTGTGTTTGTGTGAGTGTGTGTGCTAGTGAGTGATTGCGTGTGTCTTTGTGATTATGAGTGTTTAAGTGAGTGTGTGTGTGTATGTTTGTGTGAGTGTGTGTGTAAGTGTGTGTGAATGTGTGTGAGTGTGTGTTAGTGTGTGTGTGTGAGTGTGTGAGTATGAGTGTGTGAGTGTGAGTGCGTGTGTGCGTGCATGAGTGTGCGAGTGAGTGTCAGAGTGTGTGTGAGATTGGGTGTAAGTGTGTGTGTGAGAGTGTGTGTGTGTGAGTGTGTATGAATGTGCATGTTTCAGTGTGCGAGCATGAGTGTGCAAGTGAGTGAGTGCGTGTGTGTGCATGAGTGTGAATGTGTGTGTGTGAGAGTGTGTGTGAGAGTGTGTGTGTGAGAGTGTGTGTGCAAGTGAGTGACTGTGTGTGTCTGTGTGAGTGTGTCTGTGTTTGTGTGAGTGTGTGTGAGAGATAATGTGTGTGAGTGAGAGTGTGTGTGGGAGAGAGTGTGTGTGAGTGACTGTGATTCTGTGCGTGTATTTCAGTGAGTGTGTGTGTGTGTGAGTGTGTGTCTGTGAGAGAGTGTCTGTGAGAGAGAGTGTGTGAGGGTGTGAGAGCGTGTGTGCAAGTGAGTGAGTGTGTGTGTGTGAGTATGAGTGTGTGTGTGTGAGTGAGAGTGTGTGAGTGTGTATGTCAGTGTAAGTGCGAGTGTGTGAGTGTTTGTTAGTGTGTGTTTGAATGTGTGTGAGTGTATGAGTGTGTGAGTGTGAGTGTGTGAGTGTGAGTGCGAGTGTGAGTTTTAGTGCGTGTGTGTGTGTTTTTGTGAGAGTGTGTGTGAGAGATTTTGTGTGTGAGTGTGTGTTTGTGAGTGTGTGTGTGTGTATGTGTGAGTGTGAGTTTGTGAGAGTGTGTGTGAGTGTGTGTGAGTGTGTGAGTGCGAGTGTGCGAGAGTGTGTATGAGTGTGTGTCAGTGTGTGAGTGCGTGTTTGTGAGAGTGTGTGTGAGTGTGTGTTAGTGTGTAAGTCTGAGTGTGTGAGTGTGCATGCGAGTGTGAGTTTGTGTGTGTGTGAGTGTGTGTGTGTTTTTGTGAGAGTGTGTGTGAGAGATTTTATGCGTGAGTGTGTGCTTCTGAGTGTGTGTGTGTCTGTGAGTATGAGTGTGTGAGTGTGAGTGCGTGTGTGCATGCGTGAGTGTGTGAGTGAGTGTCAGAGTGTGTGTGAGATTGTGTGTAAGTGTGTGTGTGAGTGTGTGTGAGTGAGTGTGTGTGTGTGTGTGTGAGAGAGAGTGTTTCTGTGAGAGATTGTGTGTGAGAATGTGTGTGTGTGAGTGTGTGTGAATGTGCATGCTTCAGTGTGCGAGCGTGAGTGTGTGAGTGAGTGAGTGAGTGAGTGTGTGTGTGTCAGTAAGTGAGTGTGAATATGTGTGTGTGAGAGAGTGTGAGCGTGAGTGCGATTGTGTGAGTGTGAGTGTGTGTGTGTGAGTGTGTGAGTGTGAGTGTGTGTTAGTGAGAGTGTGTGTGAGAGAGAGAGTGTGTATCTGTGTGTGTTTGTCTGTGAGTGTGTGTCCGTGGCAGTGTGTGTGAGAGTGTGTGTGTGTAAGTGTGCATGAGTGTGTGTGTGTGCGTGCGTAAGTGTGCATGCATAAGAGTGCGTGCGTGAGTGTGCGTGCATGAAAGAGTGTGGATGAGAAAGTGTGTGTCTGTGAGAGAGCGTCTGTGAGAGAGAGTGTGTGAGGGTTTGAGAGCGTGTGTGCAAGTGAGTGAGTGTGTGTGTGTGTGTGTGAGTATGAGTGTGTGTGTGTGAGTGAGAGTGTGTGAGTGTGTGTGTGAGTGTAAGTGCGCGTGTGTGAGTGTTTGTTAGTGTATGTTAGTGTGTGTTTGAATGTGTGTGTGTGTGAGTGTGTGAGTGTGAGTGTGTGAGTGTGAGTGTGTGTTTTAGTGTGTGTGTGTATGTGTGTGTGAGTGTTTTTGTGAGAGTGTGTGTGAGATTTTTTGTGTGTGAGTGTGTGTTTGTGAGTGTGTGTGTGTGTATGTGTGAGTGTGAGTTTGTAAGAGTGTGTGGGAGTGTGTGCGTGTGTGTGAGTGCGAGTGTGCAAGAGTGTGTGTGAGTGTGTGAGTGTGAGTGTGAGTTTGTGAGATTTTGTGTGAGAGAGTGTGTGGGAGTGTGAGTGTGAGATTGTGTGTGTGTGATTTTGCGTTTGTGAGTGTGTGTGAGAGAGTGTGTGTGAGAGAGAGTGTGTGTGAGAGAGAGTGTTTATGTGTGTGTGTGTATCTGTGAGTGTGTGTCCGTGGCAGTGTGTGTGAAAGTGTGTGTGAGAGTGTGTGTGTGTGAGTGTGTATGAGTGTGTGTGAGTGTGCGTGCATAAGTGTGCATGCATAAGAGTGCATGCGTGAGTGTGCGTGCATGAAAGAGTGTGGATGGGAATGTCTGTGTCTGTGAGTGTGTGTCTGTGAGAGAGTTTATGTGAGTGTGCATGTGTGAGTGTGTGTGAGTGCGAATGTGTGTGAGAGTGTGTGTGTGTGTGTGAGAGAGAATTTGTGAGAGGTTGTGTGAGAGAGTGTGTGAGAGTATGGGTGTGAGAGTGTGTGTCTGTGAGTTTGTGTTTGTGAGTGTGTGTGAGAGAGTGTGTGTGAGAGAGAGTGTGTGTGAGAGAGAGTGTGTATCTGTGAATGTGTGTCTTTGAGTGTGTGGCAGTGTATGTGAGAGTGTGTGTGAGAGTGTGCGTGTGTGAGTGTGTATGAGTGTGTGTGAGTGAGTGTGCGTGCGTGAATGTGCGTGCATGAAAGAGTGTGGATGAGAGTGTGTGTGTCTGTGAGTGTGTGTCTGTGAAAGAGTTTGTGTGAGTATGCACGTGTGAGTGTGTGTGAGTGTGACAGTTTTTGTGAGATTGTGTGTAAGTGTATGTGTGAGTGTCTGTGAGAGTGTGTGTGTGAGAGAGAGTGTCTCCGAGAGAATGTGTGTGAGAATGTGTGTGAGTGCGTGTGAATGTGCGTGCTTGAGTGTGCGTGCATGAGTGTGCGAGTGAGTGAGTGAGTGTGTATGTGTGAGTGAGTGAGTGAGAGTGTGTGTGTGTGAGTGTAGGTGTGTGTGTGTTTGTGTGAGTGTGTGTACTAGTGAGTGATTGAGTGTGTCTGTGTGATTGTGAGTGTGTATGTGAGTGAGTGTGTGTGTGTTAGTGTGAGTGTGTGTGTGAGTGTGTGTTAGTGTGTGTGTGTGAGTGTGTGAGTATGAGTGTGTGAGTGTGAGTGTGTGTGTGCGTGCGTGAGTGTGCGAATGAGTGTCAGAGTGTGTGTGAGATTGGGTGTATGTGTGTGTGAGTGTGTGTGAGAGTGTGTGTGTGTGAGAGATAGTGTGTTTCTGTGAGACAGTGTGTGTGAGAATGTGTGTGTGTGAGTGTGTATGAATGTGCATGCTTCAGTGTGCGAGCATGAGTGTCCGAGTGAGTGAGTGCGTGTGTGTGCGGGAGTGAGTGTGAATGTGTGTGTGTGAGAGTGTGAGTGTGAGTGTGTGTGTGTGTGAGTTTGTGAGAGTGTGTGTGCAAATGAGTGACTGTGTGTGTCTGTGTGAGTATGTGTGTGTGTGTTTGTGTGAGTGTGTGTGAGAGACAGTGTGTGTGAGTGAGAGTGTGTGTGGGAGAGAGTGTGTGTGAGTGAGACTGTGATTCTGTGAGTGTATTTCAGTGAGCGTGTGTGTGTGAGAGTGTGTCTGTGAGAGAATGTCTGTGGGAGAGTGTGTGTGAGGGTGTGAGAGCGTGTGTGCAAGTGAGTGAGTGTGTGTGAGTATGAGTGTGTGTGTGAGTAAGTGTGAGTGTGTGAGTGTGTGTGAGTGTAAGTGCGAGTGTGTGAGTGTTTGTTAGTGTGTGTTAGTGTGTGTTTGAGTGTGTGTGAGTGTGTGAGTGTGTGAGTGTGAGTGTGTGAGTGTGAGTGTGAGTGTGAGATTTAGTGTGTGTGAGTTTGTGTTTGTGAGTGTGTGTGAGAGAGTGTGTGTGAGAGAGAGTGTGTGTGAGAGAGAGTGTGTATGTGTGTGTGTGTATCTGTGAGTGTGTGTCCGTGGCAGTGTGTGTGAGAGTGTGTGTGTGTGAGTGTGTATGAGTGTGTGTGAGTGTGCGTGCGTAATTGTGCATGCATAAGCGTGCGTGCGTGAGTGTGCGTGCATGAAAGAGTGTGGATGAGAAAGTGTGTGTCTGTGAGAGAGTTTGTGTGAGTGAGCATGTGTGAGTGTGTGTGATTTTGAATGTGTGTGTGTGTGAGAGAGAGTGTGTGAGTGTTCGTGTGAGAATTTGTGAGTGTGAGTGTGAGAGTGTTTGTGAGTGTTTGTGAGTGAGAGTGTGTGAGAGTATGGGTGTGAGAGTGTGTATCTGTGAGTTTGTGTTTGTGAGTGTGTGTGAGAGAGTGTGGGTGAGACAGAGTGTGTGTGAGAGAGAGTGTGTATCTGTGAATGTGTGTCTTTGAGTGTGTGTCCGTGGCAGTGTGTGTGAGAGTATGTGTGAGAGTGTGCGTGTGTGAGTGCGTGTGAATGTGCGTGCTTGAGTGTGTGTGCGTGAGTGTGCGAGTGAGTGTGTATGTGTGAGTGAGTGAGAGTGTGTGTGTGAGTGTGAGTGTGTGTGTGTTTGTGTGAGTGTGTGTGCTAGTGAGTGATTGCGTGTGTCTGTGTGATTGTGAGTGTGTATGTGAGTGAGTGTGTGTGTGTTTGTGTGAGTGTGTGTGTAAGTGTGTGTGAATGTGTGTGAGTGTGTGTTAGTGTGTGTGTGTGTGTGAGTGTGTGAGTATGAGTACGTATGTGCGTGCGTGAGTGTGCGAGTGAGTGTCAGAGTGTGTGTGAGATTGGGTGTATGTGTGCGTGTGAGTTTGTGTGAGTGTGTGTGTGTGAGAGAGAGTGTGTTTCGGTGAGACAGGGTTTGTGAGAATGTGTGAGTGTGAGTGTGTATGAATGTGCATGCTTCAGTGTGCGAGCATGAGTGTGCGAGTGAGTGAGTGCGTGTGTGTGCGTGAGTGAGATTGAATGTGTGTGTGTGTGAGAGTGTGAGCGTGAGTGCGAGTGTGTGAGTGTGCGTGTGTGTGTGAGTGTGTGAGTGTGAGTGTGAGTTTGTGAGATTTTGTGTGAGAGAGTGTGTGGGAGTGTGAGTGTGAGATTGTGTGTGTGTGATTTTGCGTTTGTGAGTGTGTGTGAGAGAGTGTGTGTGAGAGAGAGTGAATGTGTGTGTGTGAGAGTGTGAGTGTGAGTGTGTGTGTGTGAGTTTGTGAGAGTGTGTGTGCAAATGAGTGACTGTGTGTGTCTGTGTGAGTATGTGTGTGTGTGTTTGTGTGAGTGTGTGTGAGAGAGAGTGTGTGTGAGTGAGAGTGTGTGTGGGAGAGAGTGTGTGTGAGCGAGACTGTGATTCTGTGAGTGTATTTCAGTGAGCGTGTGTGTGTGAGAGTGTGTCTGTGAGAGAATGTCTGTGGGAGAGTGTGTGTGAGGGTGTGAGAGCGTGTGTGCAAGTGAGTGAGTGTGTGTGAGTATTGAGTGTGTGTGTGAGTAAGTGTGAGTGTGTGAGTGTGTGTGAGTGTAAGTGCGAGTGTGTGAGTGTTTGTAAGTGTGCGTTAGTGTGTGTTTGAGTGTGTGTGAGTGTGTGAGTGTGTGAGTGTGAGTGTGTGAGTGTGAGTGTGAGTGTGAGATTTAGTGTGTGTGAGTTTGTGTTTGTGAGTGTGTGTGAGAGAGTGTGTGTGAGAGAGAGTGTGTGTGAGAGAGAGTGTGTATGTGTGTGTGTGTATCTGTGAGTGTGTGTCCGTGGCAGTGTGTGTGACAGTGTGTGTGAGAGTGTGTGTGTGAGTGTGTATGAGTGTGTGTGAGCGTGCGTTCGTAAGTGTGCATGCATAAGCGTGCGTGCGTGAGTGTGCGTGCATGAAAGAGTGCGGATGAGAAAGTGTGTGTCTGTGAGTGTGTGTCTGTGAGAGAGTTTATGTGAGTGTGCATGTGTGAGTGTGTGTGAGTGCGAATGTGTGTGTGTGTGAGAGTGTGTGTGTGTGTGTGTGTGTGAGAGAGAGAATTTGTGAGAGTTTGTGTGAGAGAGTGTGTGAGAGTATGGGTGTGAGAGTGTGTGTCTGTGAGTTTGTGTTTGTGAGTGTGTGTGAGAGAGTGTGTGTGAGAGTGTCTCTGAGAGAATGTGTGTGAGAATGTGTGTGAGTGCGTGTGAATGTGCGTGCTTGAGTGTGCGTGCGTGAGTGTGCAAGTGAGTTAGTGAGTGTGTATGTGTGAGTGAGTGAGTGAGAGTGTGTGTGTGTGAGTGTAAGTGTGTGTGTGTTTGTGTGAGTGTGTGTACTAGTGAGTGATTGCGTGTGTCTGTGTGATTGTGAGTGTGCATGTGAGTGAGTGTGTGTGTGTTAGTGTGAGTGTGTGTGTGAGTGAGTGTTAGTGTGTGTGTGTGAGTGTGTGATTATGAGTGTGTGAGTGTGAGTGTGTGTGTGCATGCGTGAGTGTGCGAATGAGTGTCAGAGTGTGTGTGAGATTGGGTGTATGTGTGTGTGAGTGTGTGTAAGAGTGTGTGTGTGAGAGAGATAGTGTGTTTCTGTGAGACAGTGTGTGTGAGAATGTGTGTGTGTGAGTGTGTATGAATGTGCATGCTTCAGTGTGCGAGCATGAGTGTCCGAGTGAGTGAGTGCGTGTGTGTGCGGGAGTGAGTGTGAATGTGTGTGTGTGAGAGTGTGAGTGTGAGTGTGTGTGTGTGTGAGTTTGTGAGAGTGTGTGTGCAAATGAGTGACTGTGTGTGTCTGTGTGAGTGTGTGTGTGTGTGTTTGTGTGAGTGTGTGTGAGAGATAGTGTGTGTGAGTGAGAGTGTGTGTGGGAGAGAGTGTGTGTGAGCGAGACTGTGATTCTGTGAGTGTATTTCAGTGAGAGTGTGTGTGTGAGAGTGTGTCTGTGAGAGAATGTCTGTGGGAGAGTGTGTATGAGGGTGTGAGAGTGTGTGTGCAAGTGAGTGAGTGTGTTTGAGTATGAGTGTGTGTGAGTAAGTGTGAGTGTGTGAGTGTGTGTGAGTGTAAGTGCGAGTGTGTGAGTGTTTGTTAGTGTGTGTTAGTGTGTGTTTGAGTGTGCGTGAGTGTGTGAGTGTGAGTGTGTGAGTGTGAGTGTGAGTGTGAGATTTAGTGTGTGTGTGTGTGTGAGTGTTTTTGTGAGAGTGTGTGTGAGTTCTTATGTGTGAGTGTGTGTTTGTGAGTGTGTGTGTGTCTGTGAGTATGAGTGTGTGAGTGTGAGTGCGTGTGTGCGTGCGTGAGTGTGCGAGTGAGTGTCAGAGTGTGTGTGAGATTGTGTGTAAGTGTGTGTGTGAGTGTGTGTGAGTGTGTGTGCGTGTGTCTGTGAGATAGAGTGTTTCTGTGAGAGAGTGTGTGTGAGAATGTGTGTGTGTGAGTGTGTGTGAATGTCCGTGCTTCAGTGTGCAGCATGAGTGTACGAGTGAGTGAGTGAGTGTGTGTGTGTCAGTAAGTGAGTGTGAATATGTCTGTGTGTGAGAGTGTGAGCGTGAGTGCGAGTGTGTGAGTGTGAGTGTGTGTATGTGAGTGTGTGAGTGTGAGTGTGAGAGTGTTTGTGAGAGTTTGTGTGAGAGAGTGTGTGAGAGTGTGGGTGTGAGATTGTGTGTGTGTGAGTTTGTGTTTGTGAGTGTGTGTGAGAGTGTGTGTGAGTGAGAGTGTGTGTGAGAGAGAGTGTGTATCTGTGTGTGTTTGTCTGTGAGTGTGTGTCCGTGGCAGTGTTTGTGAGAGTGTGTGTGAGAGAGTGTGTGTGTAAGTGTGCATGAGTGTGTGTGAGTGTGTGTGCATGAGTGTGCATGCATAAGAGTGCATGCGTGATGTGCGTGCATGAAAGAATGTGGATGAGACAGTGTGTGTCTGTGAGTGTGTGTCTGTGAGAGAGTTTGTGTGAGTGTGCATGTGTGATTGTGTGTGAGTGCGAATGTGTGTGTGTGTGTGAGAGAGTATGTGAGTGTGTGTGAGAATTTGTGAGTGTGAGTGTGAGGATGTTTGTGAGAGTTTGTGTGAGAGAGTGTGTGAGAGTATGGGTGTGAGAGTGTGTGTCTGTGAGTTTGTGTTTGTGAGTGTGTGTGAGAGAGTGTGTGTGAGAGAGAGTGTGTGTGAGAGAGAGTGTGTATCTGAGAATGTGTGTCTTTGAGTGTGTGTCCGTGGCAGTGTGTGTGAGAGTGTGTGTGAGAGTGTGCGTGTGTGAGTGTGTATGATTGTGTGCGGGTGAGTGCGGGTGCGTGAATGTGTGTGCATGAAAGAGTGTGGATGAGAGTGTGTGTGTCTGTGAGTGTGAGTCTGTGAAAGAGTTTGTGTGAGTATGCATGTGTGAGTGTGTGAGTGTGACAGTTTTTGTGAGATTGTGTGTAAGTGTATGTGTGTGTGTGTGTGAGTGTGTGTGTGTGTGAGAGTGTCTGTGAGAGTGTGTGTAAGAATGTGTGTGTGTGAGTGCGTGTGAATGTGCATGCTTCAGTGTGCGAGCATGAGTGTGCGAGTGAGTGAGTGCATGTGTGTGCGTGAGTGAGATTGAATATGTGTGTGTGTGTGAGAGTGTGAGCGTGAGTGCGAGTGTGTGAGTGTGCGTGTGTGTGTGAGTGTGTGAGTGTGAGTGTGAGTTTCTGAGATTTTGTGTGAGAGAGTGTGTGGGAGTGTGAGTGTGAGATTGTGTGTGTGTGATTTTGCGTTTGTGAGTGTGTGTGAGAGAGTGTGTGTGAGAGAGAGTGTGTGTGAGAGAGAGTGTGTATGTGTGTGTGTGTATCTGTGAGTGTGTGTCCGTGGCAGTGTGTGTGACAGTGTGTGTGAGAGTGTGTGTGTGTGAGTGTGTATGAGTGTGTGTGTGTACGTGCATAAGTGTGCATGCATAAGAGTGCATGCGTGAGTGTGTGTGCATGAAAGTGTGGATGGGAAAGTCTGTGTCTGTGAGTGTGTGTCTGTGAGAGAGTTTATGTGAGTGTGCATGTGTGAGTGTGTGTGAGTGCGAATGTGTGTGTGTGCGAGTGTGGGTGTGTGTGTGTGTGTGAGCGAATTTGTGAGAGTTTGTGTGAGAGAGTGTGTGAGAGTATGGGTGTGAGAGTGTATGTCTGTGAGTTTGTGTTTGTGAGTGTGTGTGAGAGAGTGTGTGTGAGAGAGAGAGTGTGTGTGAGAGAGAGTGTGTATTTGTGAATGTGTGTCTTTGAGTGTGTGGCAGTGTGTGTGAGAGTGTGTGTGGAGAGTGTGCGTGTGTGAGTGTGTATGAGTGTGTGTGAGTGAGTGTGCATGCGTGAATGTGCGTGCATGAAAGAGTGTGGATGAGAGTGTGTGTGTCTGTGAGTGTGTGTCTGTGAAAGAGTTTGTGTGAGTATGCACGTGTGAGTGTGTGTGAGTGTGACAGTTTTTGTGAGATTGTGTGTAAGTGTATGTGTGAGTGTCTGTGAGAGTGTGTGTGAGAGAGAGTGTCTCTGAGAGAATGTGTGTGAGAATGTGTGTGAGTGTGTGTGAATGTGCGTGCTTGAGTGTGCGTGCGTGAGTGTGCGAGTGAGTGAGTGAGTGTGTATGTGTGAGTGAGTGAGTGAGAGTGTGTGTGTGTGAGTGTAAGTGTGTGTGTGTTTGTGTGAGTGTGTGTACTAGTGAGTGATTGCGTGTGTCTGTGTGATTGTGAGTGTGTATGTGAGTGAGTGTGTGTGTGTTAGTGTGAGTGTGTGTGTGAGTGTGTGTTAGTGTGTGTGTGTGAGTGTGAGTATGAGTGTGAGTGTGAGTGTGTGCGTGCGTGCGTGAGTGTGTGAATGAGTGTCAGAGTGTGTGTGAGATTGGGTGTATGTGTGTGTGAGTGTGTGTGAGAGTGTGTGTGTGTGAGAGATAGTGTGTTTCTGTGAGACAGTGTGTGTGAGAATGTGTGTGTGTGAGTGTGTATGAATGTGCATGCTTCAGTGTGCGAGCATGAGTGTCCGAGTGAGTGAGTGCGTGTGTGCGGGATTGAGTGTGAATGTGTGTGTGTGTGAGTGTGTGTGAGTGTGTGTGTGTGTGAGTTTGTGAGAGTGTGTGTGCAAATGAGTGACTGTGTGTGTCTGTGTGAGTGTGTGTGTGTGTGTTTTTGTGTGAGTGTGTGTGAGAGATAGTGTGTGTGAGTGAGAGTGTGTGTGGGAGAGAGTGTGTGTGAGCGAGACTGTGATTCTGTGAGTGTATTTCAGTGAGAGTGTGTGTGTGAGAGTGTGTCTGTGAGAGAATGTCTGTGGGAGAGTGTGTGTGAGGGTGTGAGAGCGTGTGTGCAAGTGAGTGAGTGTGTGTGAGTATGAGTGTGTGTGTGAGTAAGTGTGAGTGTGTGAGTGTGTGCGAGTGTAAGTGCGAGTGTGTGAGTGTTTGTTAGTGTGTGTTAGTGTGTGTTTGAGTGAGTGTGAGTGTGTGAGTGTGTGAGTGTGAGTGTGTGAGTGTGAGTGTGAGATTTAGTGTGTGTGTGTGTGAGTGTTTTTGTGAGAGTGTGTGTGAGAGATTTTGTGTGTGAGTGTGTGTTTGTGAGTGTGTGTGTGTGTATGGGTGAGTGCGAGTGTGTGAGAGTGTGTGTGAGTGTGTGTGTGCATGTGATTGCGAGTGTGCGAGAGTGCGTGTGAGTGTGTGTGTCTGTGTGTGAGTGCAAGTTTGTGAGAGTGTGTGTGAGTGTGTGCTAGTGTGTAAGTCTGAGTGTGTGAGTGTGGGTGCGAGTGTGAGTTTGTGTGTGTGTGAGTGTGTTTGTGTTTTTGTGAGAGTGTGTGTGTGAGTTCTTATGTGTGAGTGTGTGTTTGTGAGTGTGTGTGTGTCTGTGAGTATGAGTGTGTGAGTGTGAGTGCGTGTGTGCGTGCGTGAGTGTGCGAGTGAGTGTCAGAGTGTGTGTGAGATTGTGTGTAAGTGTGTGTGAGAGTGTGTGTGAGTGTGTGTGCGTGGGTCTGTGAGAGAGAGTGTTTCTGTGAGAGAGTGTGTGTGAGAATGTGTGTGTGTGAGTGTGTGTGAATGTGCGTGCTTCAGTGTGCAGCATGAGTGTACGAGTGAGTGAGTGAGTGTGTGTGTGTCAGTAAGTGAGTGTGAATATGTCTGTGTGTGAGAGTGTGAGCGTGAGTGCGAGTGTGTGAGTGTGAGTGTGTGTATGTGAGTGTGTGAGTGTGAGTGTGAGAGTGTTTGTGAGAGTTTGTGTGAGAGAGTGTGTGAGAGTGTGGGTGTGAGATTGTGTGTGTGTGTGAGTTTGTGTTTGTGAGTGTGTGAGAGAGTGAGTGTGAGAGAGAGTGTGTGTGAGAGTGTGTATCTGTGTGTGTTTGTCTGTGAGTGTGTGTCCGTGGCAGTGTTTGTGAGAGTGTGTGTGAGAGAGTGTGTGTGTGAGGGTGTATGATTGTGTGCGAGTGAGTGCGGGTGCGTGAATGTGTGTGCATGAAAGAGTGTGGATGAGGGTGTGTGTGTCTGTGAGTGAGTCTGTGAAAGAGTTTGTGTGAGTATGCATGTGTGAGTGTGTGAGTGTGACAGTTTTTGTGAGATTGTGTGTAAGTGTATGTGTGAGTGTGTGTGAGTGTGTGTGTGTGTGAGAGTGTCTGTGAGAGTGTGTGTAAGAATGTGTGTGTGTGAGTGTGTGTGAATGTGCATGCTTCAGTGTGCGAGCATGAGTGTGCGAGTGAGTGAGTGCGTGTGTGTGCGTGAGTGAGATTGAATGTGTGTGTGTGTGTGTGAGAGAGTGTGAGCGTGAGTGCGAGTGTGTGAGTGTGCGTGTGTGTGTGTGTGAGTGTGAGTGTGAGTTTGTGAGATTTTGTGTGAGAGAGTGTGTGGGAGTGTAAGTTTGAGATTGTGTGTGTGTGATTTTGCGTTTGTGAGTGTGTGTGAGAGAGTGTGTGTGAGAGAGAGTGTGTGTGAGAGAGAGTGTGTATGTGTGTGTGTGTATCTGTGAGTGTGTGTCCGTGGCAGTGTGTGTGAAAGTGTGTGTGAGAGTGTGTGTGTGTGAGTGTGTATGAGTGTGTGTGAGTGTGCGTGCATAAGTGTGCATGCATAAGAGTGCATGCATGAGTGTGCATGCATGAAAGAGTGTGGAATGGAAAGTGTGTGTCTGTGAGTGTGTGTCTGTGAGAGAGTTTATGTGAGTGTGCATGTGTGAGTGTGTGTGAGTGCGAATGTGTGTGTGTGTGAGAGAGTGTGTGTGTCTGTGTGTGAGAAAGAATTTGTGAGAGTTTGTGTGAGAGAGTGTGTGAGAGTATGGGTGTGAGAGTGTATGTCTGTGAGTTTGTGTTTGTGAGTGTGTGTGAAAGAGTGTGTGTGAGAGAGAGTGTGTGTGAGAGAGAGTGTGTATCTGTGAATGTGTGTCTTTGAGTGTGTGGCAGTGTGTGTGAGAGTGTGTGTGAGAGTGTGCGTGTGTGAGTGTGTATGAGTGTGTGTGAGTGAGTGTGCGTGCGTGAATGTGCGTGCATGAAAGAGTGTGGATGAGAGTGTGTGTGTCTGTGAGTGTGTGTCTGTGAAAGAGTTTGTGTGAGTATGCACGTGTGAGTGTGTGTGAGTGTGACAGTTTTTGTGAGATTGTGTGTAAGTGTATGTGTGAGTGTCTGTGAGAGTGTGTGTGTGAGAGAGAGTGTCTCTGAGAGAATGTGTGTGAGAATGTGTGTGAGTGCGTATGAATGTGCGTGCTTGAGTGTGCGTGCGTGAGTGTGCGAGTGAGTGAGTGAGTGTGTATGTGTGAGTGAGTGAGAGTGTGTGTGTGTGAGTGTAAGTGTGTGTGTGTTTGTGTGAGTGTGTGTACTAGTGAGTGATTGCGTGTGTCTGTGTGATTGTGAGTGTGTATGTGAGTGAGTGTGTGTGTGTTAGTGTGAGTGTGTGTGTGAGTGTGTGTTAGTGTGTGTGTGTGTGAGTGTGTGAGTATGAGTGTGTGAGTGTGTGTGTGTGTGCGTGCGTGAGTGTGCGAATGAGTGTCTGAGTGTGTGTGAGAGTGTGTGTGTGTGAGAGATAGTGTGTTTCTGTGAGACAGTGTGTGTGAGAATGTGTGTGTGTGAGTTTGTATGAATGTGCATGCTTCAGTGTGCGAGCATGAGTGTCCGAGTGAGTGAGTGCATGTGTGTGCGGGAGTGAGTGTGAATGTGTGTGTGTGAGAGTGTGAGTGTGAGTGTGTGTGTGTGTGTGAGTTTGTGAGAGTGTGTGTGCAAATGAGTGACCGTGTGTGTCTGTGTGAGTGTGTGTGTGTGTGTTTGTGTGAGTGTGTGTGAGAGATAGTGTGTTTGAGTGAGAGTGTGTGTGGGAGAGAGTGTGTGTGAGCGAGACTGTGATTCTGTGAGTGTATTTCAGTGAGAGTGTGTGTGTGAGAGTGTGTCTGTGAGAGAATGTCTGTGGGAGAGTGTGTGTGAGTTTGTGAGATCGTGTGTGCAAGTGAGTGAGTGTGTGTGAGTATGAGTGTGTGTGTGAGTAAGTGTGAGTGTGTGTGAGTGTAAGTGCGAGTGTGTGAGTGTTTGTTAGTGTGTGTTAGTGTATGTTTGAGTGTGTGTGTGTGTGGGTGTGTGAGTGTGAGTGTGTGAGTGTGAGTGTGAGTGTGAGATTTAGTGTGTGTGTGTGTGTGTGTGTGTTTTTGTGAGAGTGTGTGTGAGAGATTTTGTGTGTGAGTGTGTGTTTGTGAGTGTGTGTGTGTGTATGGGTGAGTGCGAGTGTGTGAGTGTGTGTGTGCGTGTGAGTGTGAGTGTGCGAGAGTGCGTGTGAGTGTGTGTGTCTGTGTGTGAGTGCAAGTTTGTGAGAGTGTGTGTGAGTGTGTGCTAGTGTGTAAGTCTGAGTGTGTGAGTGTGGGTGCGAGTGTGAGTTTGTGTGTGTGTGAGTGTGTGTGTCTTTTTGTGAGAGTGTGTGTGAGTTCTTATGTGTGAATGTGTGTTTGTGAGTGTGTGTGTGTCTGTGAGTATGAGTGTGTGAGTGTGAGTGCGTGTGTGCGTGCGTGTGTGTGCGAGTGAGTGTCAGAGTGTGTGTGAGATTGTGTGTAAGTGTGTGTGTGAGTGTGTGTGAGTGTGTGTGCGTGTGTCTGTGAGAGAGAGTGTTTCTGTGAGAGTGTGTGTGAGAATGTGTGTGTGTGAGTGTGTGTGAATGTGCGTGCTTCAGTGTGCAGCATGAGTGTACGAGTGAGTGAGTGAGTGTGTGTGTGTCAGTAAGTGAGTGTGAATATGTCTGTGTGTGAGAGTGTGAGTGTGAGTGCGAGTGTGTGAGTGTGTGTATGTGAGTGTGTGAGTGTGAGTGTGAGAGTGTTTGTGAGAGTTTGTGTGAGAGAGTGTGTGAGAGTGTGGGTGTGAGATTGTGTGTGTGTGAGTTTGTGTTTGTGAGTGTGTGTGAGAGTGTGTGTGTGAGTGTGAGTGTGTGTGAGAGAGAGTTTGTATCTGTGTGTGTTTGTCTGTGAGTGTGTGTCCGTGGCAGTGTTTGTGAGAGTGTGTGTGAGAGAGTGTGTGTGTAAGTGTGCATGAGTGTGTGTGAGTGTGCGTGCGTAAGTGTGCGTGCATAAGAGTGCGTGTGTGAGTGTGCGTGCATGAAAGAGTGTGGATGAGACAGTGTGTGTCTGTGAGTGTGTGTCTGTGAGAGAGTTTGTGTGAGTGTGCATGTGTGATTGTGTGTGAGTGCGAATGTGTGTGTGTGTGAGAGAGTGTGTGAGTGTGTGTGAGAATTTGTGAGTGTGAGTGTGAGGATGTTTGTGAGAGTTTGTGTGAGAGAGTGTGTGAGAGTATGGGTGTGAGAGTGTGTGTCTGTGAGTTTGTGTTTGTGAGTGTGTGTGAGAGAGTTTGTGTGAGAGAGTGTGTGTGTGAGAGAGAGTGTGTATCTGTGAATGTGTGTCTTTGAGTGTGTGTCCGTGGCAGTGTGTGTGAGAGTGTGTGTGAGAGTGTGCGTGTGTGAGTGTGTATGATTGTGTGCGAGTGAGTGCGGGTGCGTGAATGTGTGTGCATGAAAGCGTGTGGATGAGAGTGTGTGTGTCTGTGAGTGTGAGTCTGTGAAAGAGTTTGTGTGAGTATGCATGTGTGAGTGTGTGAGTGTGACAGTTTTTGTGAGATTGTGTGTAAGTGTATGTGTGAGTGTGTGTGAGTGTGTGTGTGTGTGTGAGAGTGTCTGTGAGAGTGTGTGTAAGAATGTGTGTGTGTGAGTGCGTGTGAATGTGCGTGCTTGAGTGTGTGTGCATGAGTGTGCGAGTGAGTGAGTGAGTGTGTATGTGTGAGTGAGTGAGTGAGAGTGTGTGTGTGTGTGTGTGTCAGTGTGTGTGTTTTTGTGTGAGTGTGTGTGCTAGTGAGTGATTGCGTGTGTCTGTGTGATTGTGAGTGTGTATGTGAGTGAGTGTGTGTGTTTGTGTGAGTGTGTGAGTAAGTGTGTGTGAGTGTGTGTGAGTGTGTGTTAGTGTGTGTGTGTGAGTGCGTGTGTGCGTGTGTGAGTGTGCGAGTGAGAGTCAGAGTGTGTGTGAGATTGGGTGTATGTGTGTGTGAGTATGTGTGAGAGAGTGTGTGTGTGAGAGAGAGTGTGTTTCTGTGAGACAGTGTGTGAGAATGTGTGTGTGTGAGTGTGTATGAATGTGCATTCTTCAGTGTGCGAGCATGAGTGTGCGAATGAGTGAGTGCGTGTGTGTGCGTTAGCGAGTGTGAATATTTATGTGTGTGAGAGTGAGTGTGAGTTTGTGTGAGTGTGAGTGTGTGTGTGAAAGTGTGTGCGTGAGAGTGTGAGAGTGTTTGTGAGAGTTTGTGTGAACGAGTGTGTGAGATTGTGTGTGTGAGAGTGTGTGTGTGTGAGTTTGTGTTTGTGAGTGTGTGTGAGTGAGTGTGTGTGAGAGAGAGTGTGTGTAAGAAAGAGTATGTATCTCTGAGTGTGTGTCTGAGTGTGTGTCCATGGGAGTGTGTGTGAGAGTGTGTGTGAGAGTGTGTGTGTGTGAGTGTGTATGAGTGTATGTGAGTGAGTGTGCGTGTGTAAGTTTGCGTGCATAAGAGTGCGTGCGTGAGTGTGCGTGCATGAAAGAGAGTCGATGAGAGAGTGTATGTCTGTGAGTGTGTGTCTGTGAGAGAGTTTGTGTGAGTGTGATGTGTGAGTGTGTTTGAGTGTGACAGTGTTTGTGAGATTGTGTGTAAGTGTATGTGTGAGTGTGTGTGAGAGTGTGTGTGTGTGAGAGAGTGTGTCTGTAAGAGAGAGTGTGTGAGAATGTGTGTGTGTGAGTGTGTGTGAATGTGCATGCTTGAGAGAGTGTGGAATGGAAAGTGTGTGTCAGTGAGTGTGTGTCTGTGATAGAGTTTATGTGAGTGTGCATGTGTGTGAGAGTATGGGTGTGAGAGTGTATGTCTGTGAGTTTGTGTTTGTGAGTGTGTGTGAAAGAGTGTGTGTGAGAGAGAGTGTGTGTGAGAGAGAGTGTGTATCTGTGAATGTGTGTCTTTGAGTGTGTGGCAGTGTGTGTGAGAGTGTGTGTGAGAGTGTGCGTGTGTGAGTGTGTATGAGTGTGTGTGAGTGAGTGTGCGTGCGTGAATGTGCGTGCATGAAAGAGTGTGGATGAGAGTGTGTGTGTCTGTGAGTGTGTGTCTGTGAAAGAGTTTGTGTGAGTATGCACGTGTGAGTGTGTGTGAGTGTGACAGTTTTTGTGAGATTGTGTGTAAGTGTATGTGTGAGTGTCTGTGAGAGTGTGTGTGTGAGAGAGAGTGTCTCTGAGAGAATGTGTGTGAGAATGTGTGTGAGTGCGTATGAATGTGCGTGCTTGAGTGTGCGTGCGTGAGTGTGCGAGTGAGTGAGTGAGTGTGTATGTGTGAGTGAGTGAGTGAGAGTGTGTGTGTGTGAGTGTAAGTGTGTGTGTGTTTGTGTGAGTGTGTGTACTAGTGAGTGATTGCGTGTGTCTGTGTGATTGTGAGTGTGTATGTGAGTGATTGTGTGTGTGTTAGTGTGAGTGTGTGTGTGAGTGTGTGTTAGTGTGTGTGTGCGTGAGTGTGTGAGTATGAATGTGTGAGTGTGTGTGTGTGTGCGTGCGTGAGTGTGCGAATGAGTGTCTGAGTGTGTGTGAGAGTGTGTGTGTGTGAGAGATAGTGTGTTTCTGTGAGACAGTGTGTGTGAGAATGTGTGTGTGTGAGTTTGTATGAATGTGCATGCTTCAGTGTGCGAGCATGAGTGTCCGAGTGAGTGAGTGCGTGTGTGTGCGGGAGTGAGTGTGAATGTGTGTGTGTGAGAGTGTGAGTGTGAGTGTGTGATGTGTGTGTGAGTTTGTGAGAGTGTGTGTGCAAATGAGTGACCGTGTGTGTCTGTGTGAGTGTGTGTGTGTGTGTTTGTGTGAGTGTGTGTGAGAGATAGTGTGTTTGAGTGAGAGTGTGTGTGGGAGAGAGTGTGTGTGAGCGAGACTGTGATTCTGTGAGTGTATTTCAGTGAGAGTGTGTGTGTGAGAGTGTGTCTGTGAGAGAATGTCTGTGGGAGAGTGTGTGTGACTTTGTGAGATCGTGTGTGCAAGTGAGTGAGTGTGTGTGAGTATGAGTGTGTGTGTGAGTAAGTGTGAGTGTGTGTGAGTGTAAGTGCGAGTGTGTGAGTGTTTGTTAGTGTGTGTTAGTGTGTGTTTGAGTGTGTGTGTGTGTGGGTGTGTGAGTGTGAGTGTGTGAGTGTGAGTGTGAGTGTGAGATTTAGTGTGTGTGTGTGTGTGTGTTTTTGTGAGAGTGTGTGTGAGAGATTTTGTGTGTGAGTGTGTGTTTGTGAGTGTGTGTGTGTGTATGGGTGAGTGCGAGTGTGTGAGTGTGTGTGTGCGTGTGAGTGCGAGTGTGCGAGAGTGCGTGTGAGTGTGTGTGTCTGTGTGTGAGTGCAAGTTTGTGAGAGTGTGTGTGAGTGTGTGCTAGTGTGTAAGTCTGAGTGTGTGAGTGTGGGTGCGAGTGTGAGTTTGTGTGTGTGTGAGTGTGTGTGTCTTTTTGTGAGAGTGTGTGTGAGTTCTTATGTGTGAATGTGTGTTTGTGAGTGTGTGTGTGTCTGTGAGTATGAGTGTGTGAGTGTGAGTGCGTGTGTGCGTGCGTGTGTGTGCGAGTGAGTGTCAGAGTGTGTGTGAGATTGTGTGTAAGTGTGTGTGTGAGTGTGTGTGAGTGTGTGTGCGTGTGTCTGTGAGAGAGAGTGTTTCTGTGAGAGTGTGTGTGAGAATGTGTGTGTGTGAGTGTGTGTGAATGTGCGTGCTTCAGTGTGCAGCATGAGTGTACGAGTGAGTGAGTGAGTGTGTGTGTGTCAGTAAGTGAGTGTGAATATGTCTGTGTGTGAGAGTGTGAGTGTGAGTGCGAGTGTGTGAGTGTGTGTATGTGAGTGTGTGAGTGTGAGTGTGAGAGTGTTTGTGAGAGTTTGTGTGAGAGAGTGTGTGAGAGTGTGGGTGTGAGATTGTGTGTGTGTGAGTTTGTGTTTGTGAGTGTGTGTGAGAGTGTGTGTGTGAGTGTGAGTGTGTGTGAGAGAGAGTTTGTATCTGTGTGTGTTTGTCTGTGAGTGTGTGTCCGTGGCAGTGTTTGTGAGAGTGTGTGTGAGAGAGTGTGTGTGTAAGTGTGCATGAGTGTGTGTGAGTGTGCGTGCGTAAGTGTGCGTGCATAAGAGTGCGTGTGTGAGTGTGCGTGCATGAAAGAGTGTGGATGAGACAGTGTGTGTCTGTGAGTGTGTGTCTGTGAGAGAGTTTGTGTGAGTGTGCATGTGTGATTGTGTGTGAGTGCGAATGTGTGTGTGTGTGAGAGAGTGTGTGAGTGTGTGTGAGAATTTGTGAGTGTGAGTGTGAGGATGTTTGTGAGAGTTTGTGTGAGAGAGTGTGTGAGAGTATGGGTGTGAGAGTGTGTGTCTGTGAGTTTGTGTTTGTGAGTGTGTGTGAGAGAGTTTGTGTGAGAGAGTGTGTGTGAGAGAGAGAGTGTGTGTGAGAGAGAGTGTGTATTTGTGAATGTGTGTCTTTGAGTGTGTGGCAGTGTGTGTGAGAGTGTGTGTGGAGAGTGTGCGTGTGTGAGTGTGTATGAGTGTGTGTGAGTGAGTGTGCATGCGTGAATGTGCGTGCATGAAAGAGTGTGGATGAGAGTGTGTGTGTCTGTGAGTGTGTGTCTGTGAAAGAGTTTGTGTGAGTATGCACGTGTGAGTGTGTGTGAGTGTGACAGTTTTTGTGAGATTGTGTGTAAGTGTATGTGTGAGTGTCTGTGAGAGTGTGTGTGAGAGAGAGTGTCTCTGAGAGAATGTGTGTGAGAATGTGTGTGAGTGTGTGTGAATGTGCGTGCTTGAGTGTGCGTGCGTGAGTGTGCGAGTGAGTGAGTGAGTGTGTATGTGTGAGTGAGTGAGTGAGAGTGTGTGTGTGTGAGTGTAAGTGTGTGTGTGTTTGTGTGAGTGTGTGTACTAGTGAGTGATTGCGTGTGTCTGTGTGATTGTGAGTGTGTATGTGAGTGAGTGTGTGTGTGTTAGTGTGAGTGTGTGTGTGAGTGTGTGTTAGTGTGTGTGTGTGAGTGTGAGTATGAGTGTGAGTGTGAGTGTGTGCGTGCGTGCGTGAGTGTGCGAATGAGTGTCAGAGTGTGTGTGAGATTGGGTGTATGTGTGTGTGAGTGTGTGTGAGAGTGTGTGTGTGTGAGAGATAGTGTGTTTCTGTGAGACAGTGTGTGTGAGAATGTGTGTGTGTGAGTGTGTATGAATGTGCATGCTTCAGTGTGCGAGCATGAGTGTCCGAGTGAGTGAGTGCGTGTGTGCGGGATTGAGTGTGAATGTGTGTGTGTGTGAGTGTGTGTGAGTGTGTGTGTGTGTGAGTTTGTGAGAGTGTGTGTGCAAATGAGTGACTGTGTGTGTCTGTGTGAGTGTGTGTGTGTGTGTTTTTGTGTGAGTGTGTGTGAGAGATAGTGTGTGTGAGTGAGAGTGTGTGTGGGAGAGAGTGTGTGTGAGCGAGACTGTGATTCTGTGAGTGTATTTCAGTGAGAGTGTGTGTGTGAGAGTGTGTCTGTGAGAGAATGTCTGTGGGAGAGTGTGTGTGAGGGTGTGAGAGCGTGTGTGCAAGTGAGTGAGTGTGTGTGAGTATGAGTGTGTGTGTGAGTAAGTGTGAGTGTGTGAGTGTGTGCGAGTGTAAGTGCGAGTGTGTGAGTGTTTGTTAGTGTGTGTTAGTGTGTGTTTGAGTGAGTGTGAGTGTGTGAGTGTGTGAGTGTGAGTGTGTGAGTGTGAGTGTGAGATTTAGTGTGTGTGTGTGTGAGTGTTTTTGTGAGAGTGTGTGTGAGAGATTTTGTGTGTGAGTGTGTGTTTGTGAGTGTGTGTGTGTGTATGGGTGAGTGCGAGTGTGTGAGAGTGTGTGTGAGTGTGTGTGTGCATGTGATTGCGAGTGTGCGAGAGTGCGTGTGAGTGTGTGTGTCTGTGTGTGAGTGCAAGTTTGTGAGAGTGTGTGTGAGTGTGTGCTAGTGTGTAAGTCTGAGTGTGTGAGTGTGGGTGCGAGTGTGAGTTTGTGTGTGTGTGAGTGTGTTTGTGTTTTTGTGAGAGTGTGTGTGTGAGTTCTTATGTGTGAGTGTGTGTTTGTGAGTGTGTGTGTGTCTGTGAGTATGAGTGTGTGAGTGTGAGTGCGTGTGTGCGTGCGTGAGTGTGCGAGTGAGTGTCAGAGTGTGTGTGAGATTGTGTGTAAGTGTGTGTGAGAGTGTGTGTGAGTGTGTGTGCGTGGGTCTGTGAGAGAGAGTGTTTCTGTGAGAGAGTGTGTGTGAGAATGTGTGTGTGTGAGTGTGTGTGAATGTGCGTGCTTCAGTGTGCAGCATGAGTGTACGAGTGAGTGAGTGAGTGTGTGTGTGTCAGTAAGTGAGTGTGAATATGTCTGTGTGTGAGAGTGTGAGCGTGAGTGCGAGTGTGTGAGTGTGAGTGTGTGTATGTGAGTGTGTGAGTGTGAGTGTGAGAGTGTTTGTGAGAGTTTGTGTGAGAGAGTGTGTGAGAGTGTGGGTGTGAGATTGTGTGTGTGTGTGAGTTTGTGTTTGTGAGTGTGTGAGAGAGTGAGTGTGAGAGAGAGTGTGTGTGAGAGTGTGTATCTGTGTGTGTTTGTCTGTGAGTGTGTGTCCGTGGCAGTGTTTGTGAGAGTGTGTGTGAGAGAGTGTGTGTGTGAGGGTGTATGATTGTGTGCGAGTGAGTGCGGGTGCGTGAATGTGTGTGCATGAAAGAGTGTGGATGAGGGTGTGTGTGTCTGTGAGTGAGTCTGTGAAAGAGTTTGTGTGAGTATGCATGTGTGAGTGTGTGAGTGTGACAGTTTTTGTGAGATTGTGTGTAAGTGTATGTGTGAGTGTGTGTGAGTGTGTGTGTGTGTGAGAGTGTCTGTGAGAGTGTGTGTAAGAATGTGTGTGTGTGAGTGTGTGTGAATGTGCATGCTTCAGTGTGCGAGCATGAGTGTGCGAGTGAGTGAGTGCGTGTGTGTGCGTGAGTGAGATTGAATGTGTGTGTGTGTGTGTGAGAGAGTGTGAGCGTGAGTGCGAGTGTGTGAGTGTGCGTGTGTGTGTGTGTGAGTGTGAGTGTGAGTTTGTGAGATTTTGTGTGAGAGAGTGTGTGGGAGTGTAAGTTTGAGATTGTGTGTGTGTGATTTTGCGTTTGTGAGTGTGTGTGAGAGAGTGTGTGTGAGAGAGAGTGTGTGTGAGAGAGAGTGTGTATGTGTGTGTGTGTATCTGTGAGTGTGTGTCCGTGGCAGTGTGTGTGAAAGTGTGTGTGAGAGTGTGTGTGTGTGAGTGTGTATGAGTGTGTGTGAGTGTGCGTGCATAAGTGTGCATGCATAAGAGTGCATGCATGAGTGTGCATGCATGAAAGAGTGTGGAATGGAAAGTGTGTGTCTGTGAGTGTGTGTCTGTGAGAGAGTTTATGTGAGTGTGCATGTGTGAGTGTGTGTGAGTGCGAATGTGTGTGTGTGTGAGAGAGTGTGTGTGTCTGTGTGTGAGAAAGAATTTGTGAGAGTTTGTGTGAGAGAGTGTGTGAGAGTATGGGTGTGAGAGTGTATGTCTGTGAGTTTGTGTTTGTGAGTGTGTGTGAAAGAGTGTGTGTGAGAGAGAGTGTGTGTGAGAGAGAGTGTGTATCTGTGAATGTGTGTCTTTGAGTGTGTGGCAGTGTGTGTGAGAGTGTGTGTGAGAGTGTGCGTGTGTGAGTGTGTATGAGTGTGTGTGAGTGAGTGTGCGTGCGTGAATGTGCGTGCATGAAAGAGTGTGGATGAGAGTGTGTGTGTCTGTGAGTGTGTGTCTGTGAAAGAGTTTGTGTGAGTATGCACGTGTGAGTGTGTGTGAGTGTGACAGTTTTTGTGAGATTGTGTGTAAGTGTATGTGTGAGTGTCTGTGAGAGTGTGTGTGTGAGAGAGAGTGTCTCTGAGAGAATGTGTGTGAGAATGTGTGTGAGTGCGTATGAATGTGCGTGCTTGAGTGTGCGTGCGTGAGTGTGCGAGTGAGTGAGTGAGTGTGTATGTGTGAGTGAGTGAGAGTGTGTGTGTGTGAGTGTAAGTGTGTGTGTGTTTGTGTGAGTGTGTGTACTAGTGAGTGATTGCGTGTGTCTGTGTGATTGTGAGTGTGTATGTGAGTGAGTGTGTGTGTGTTAGTGTGAGTGTGTGTGTGAGTGTGTGTTAGTGTGTGTGTGTGTGAGTGTGTGAGTATGAGTGTGTGAGTGTGTGTGTGTGTGCGTGCGTGAGTGTGCGAATGAGTGTCTGAGTGTGTGTGAGAGTGTGTGTGTGTGAGAGATAGTGTGTTTCTGTGAGACAGTGTGTGTGAGAATGTGTGTGTGTGAGTTTGTATGAATGTGCATGCTTCAGTGTGCGAGCATGAGTGTCCGAGTGAGTGAGTGCATGTGTGTGCGGGAGTGAGTGTGAATGTGTGTGTGTGAGAGTGTGAGTGTGAGTGTGTGTGTGTGTGTGAGTTTGTGAGAGTGTGTGTGCAAATGAGTGACCGTGTGTGTCTGTGTGAGTGTGTGTGTGTGTGTTTGTGTGAGTGTGTGTGAGAGATAGTGTGTTTGAGTGAGAGTGTGTGTGGGAGAGAGTGTGTGTGAGCGAGACTGTGATTCTGTGAGTGTATTTCAGTGAGAGTGTGTGTGGGAGAGTGTGTCTGTGAGAGAATGTCTGTGGGAGAGTGTGTGTGAGTTTGTGAGATCGTGTGTGCAAGTGAGTGAGTGTGTGTGAGTATGAGTGTGTGTGTGAGTAAGTGTGAGTGTGTGTGAGTGTAAGTGCGAGTGTGTGAGTGTTTGTTAGTGTGTGTTAGTGTATGTTTGAGTGTGTGTGTGTGTGGGTGTGTGAGTGTGAGTGTGTGAGTGTGAGTGTGAGTGTGAGATTTAGTGTGTGTGTGTGTGTGTGTGTGTTTTTGTGAGAGTGTGTGTGAGAGATTTTGTGTGTGAGTGTGTGTTTGTGAGTGTGTGTGTGTGTATGGGTGAGTGCGAGTGTGTGAGTGTGTGTGTGCGTGTGAGTGTGAGTGTGCGAGAGTGCGTGTGAGTGTGTGTGTCTGTGTGTGAGTGCAAGTTTGTGAGAGTGTGTGTGAGTGTGTGCTAGTGTGTAAGTCTGAGTGTGTGAGTGTGGGTGCGAGTGTGAGTTTGTGTGTGTGTGAGTGTGTGTGTCTTTTTGTGAGAGTGTGTGTGAGTTCTTATGTGTGAATGTGTGTTTGTGAGTGTGTGTGTGTCTGTGAGTATGAGTGTGTGAGTGTGAGTGCATGTGTGCGTGCGTGTGTGTGCGAGTGAGTGTCAGAGTGTGTGTGAGATTGTGTGTAAGTGTGTGTGTGAGTGTGTGTGAGTGTGTGTGCGTGTGTCTGTGAGAGAGAGTGTTTCTGTGAGAGTGTGTGTGAGAATGTGTGTGTGTGAGTGTGTGTGAATGTGCGTGCTTCAGTGTGCAGCATGAGTGTACGAGTGAGTGAGTGAGTGTGTGTGTGTCAGTAAGTGAGTGTGAATATGTCTGTGTGTGAGAGTGTGAGTGTGAGTGCGAGTGTGTGAGTGTGTGTATGTGAGTGTGTGAGTGTGAGTGTGAGAGTGTTTGTGAGAGTTTGTGTGAGAGAGTGTGTGAGAGTGTGGGTGTGAGATTGTGTGTGTGTGAGTTTGTGTTTGTGAGTGTGTGTGAGAGTGTGTGTGTGAGTGTGAGTGTGTGTGAGAGAGAGTTTGTATCTGTGTGTGTTTGTCTGTGAGTGTGTGTCCGTGGCAGTGTTTGTGAGAGTGTGTGTGAGAGAGTGTGTGTGTAAGTGTGCATGAGTGTGTGTGAGTGTGCGTGCGTAAGTGTGCGTGCATAAGAGTGCGTGTGTGAGTGTGCGTGCATGAAAGAGTGTGGATGAGACAGTGTGTGTCTGTGAGTGTGTGTCTGTGAGAGAGTTTGTGTGAGTGTGCATGTGTGATTGTGTGTGAGTGCGAATGTGTGTGTGTGTGAGAGAGTGTGTGAGTGTGTGTGAGAATTTGTGAGTGTGAGTGTGAGGATGTTTGTGAGAGTTTGTGTGAGAGAGTGTGTGAGAGTATGGGTGTGAGAGTGTGTGTCTGTGAGTTTGTGTTTGTGAGTGTGTGTGAGAGAGTTTGTGTGAGAGAGTGTGTGTGTGAGAGAGAGTGTGTATCTGTGAATGTGTGTCTTTGAGTGTGTGTCCGTGGCAGTGTGTGTGAGAGTGTGTGTGAGAGTGTGCGTGTGTGAGTGTGTATGATTGTGTGCGAGTGAGTGCGGGTGCGTGAATGTGTGTGCATGAAAGCGTGTGGATGAGAGTGTGTGTGTCTGTGAGTGTGAGTCTGTGAAAGAGTTTGTGTGAGTATGCATGTGTGAGTGTGTGAGTGTGACAGTTTTTGTGAGATTGTGTGTAAGTGTATGTGTGAGTGTGTGTGAGTGTGTGTGTGTGTGTGAGAGTGTCTGTGAGAGTGTGTGTAAGAATGTGTGTGTGTGAGTGCGTGTGAATGTGCGTGCTTGAGTGTGTGTGCATGAGTGTGCGAGTGAGTGAGTGAGTGTGTATGTGTGAGTGAGTGAGTGAGAGTGTGTGTGTGTGTGTGTGTCAGTGTGTGTGTTTTTGTGTGAGTGTGTGTGCTAGTGAGTGATTGCGTGTGTCTGTGTGATTGTGAGTGTGTATGTGAGTGAGTGTGTGTGTTTGTGTGAGTGTGTGAGTAAGTGTGTGTGAGTGTGTGTGAGTGTGTGTTAGTGTGTGTGTGTGAGTGCGTGTGTGCGTGTGTGAGTGTGCGAGTGAGAGTCAGAGTGTGTGTGAGATTGGGTGTATGTGTGTGTGAGTATGTGTGAGAGAGTGTGTGTGTGAGAGAGAGTGTGTTTCTGTGAGACAGTGTGTGAGAATGTGTGTGTGTGAGTGTGTATGAATGTGCATTCTTCAGTGTGCGAGCATGAGTGTGCGAATGAGTGAGTGCGTGTGTGTGCGTTAGCGAGTGTGAATATTTATGTGTGTGAGAGTGAGTGTGAGTTTGTGTGAGTGTGAGTGTGTGTGTGAAAGTGTGTGCGTGAGAGTGTGAGAGTGTTTGTGAGAGTTTGTGTGAACGAGTGTGTGAGATTGTGTGTGTGAGAGTGTGTGTGTGTGAGTTTGTGTTTGTGAGTGTGTGTGAGTGAGTGTGTGTGAGAGAGAGTGTGTGTAAGAAAGAGTATGTATCTCTGAGTGTGTGTCTGAGTGTGTGTCCATGGGAGTGTGTGTGAGAGTGTGTGTGAGAGTGTGTGTGTGTGAGTGTGTATGAGTGTATGTGAGTGAGTGTGCGTGTGTAAGTTTGCGTGCATAAGAGTGCGTGCGTGAGTGTGCGTGCATGAAAGAGAGTCGATGAGAGAGTGTATGTCTGTGAGTGTGTGTCTGTGAGAGAGTTTGTGTGAGTGTGATGTGTGAGTGTGTTTGAGTGTGACAGTGTTTGTGAGATTGTGTGTAAGTGTATGTGTGAGTGTGTGTGAGAGTGTGTGTGTGTGAGAGAGTGTGTCTGTAAGAGAGAGTGTGTGAGAATGTGTGTGTGTGAGTGTGTGTGAATGTGCATGCTTGAGAGAGTGTGGAATGGAAAGTGTGTGTCAGTGAGTGTGTGTCTGTGATAGAGTTTATGTGAGTGTGCATGTGTGTGAGAGTATGGGTGTGAGAGTGTATGTCTGTGAGTTTGTGTTTGTGAGTGTGTGTGAAAGAGTGTGTGTGAGAGAGAGTGTGTGTGAGAGAGAGTGTGTATCTGTGAATGTGTGTCTTTGAGTGTGTGGCAGTGTGTGTGAGAGTGTGTGTGAGAGTGTGCGTGTGTGAGTGTGTATGAGTGTGTGTGAGTGAGTGTGCGTGCGTGAATGTGCGTGCATGAAAGAGTGTGGATGAGAGTGTGTGTGTCTGTGAGTGTGTGTCTGTGAAAGAGTTTGTGTGAGTATGCACGTGTGAGTGTGTGTGAGTGTGACAGTTTTTGTGAGATTGTGTGTAAGTGTATGTGTGAGTGTCTGTGAGAGTGTGTGTGTGAGAGAGAGTGTCTCTGAGAGAATGTGTGTGAGAATGTGTGTGAGTGCGTATGAATGTGCGTGCTTGAGTGTGCGTGCGTGAGTGTGCGAGTGAGTGAGTGAGTGTGTATGTGTGAGTGAGTGAGTGAGAGTGTGTGTGTGTGAGTGTAAGTGTGTGTGTGTTTGTGTGAGTGTGTGTACTAGTGAGTGATTGCGTGTGTCTGTGTGATTGTGAGTGTGTATGTGAGTGATTGTGTGTGTGTTAGTGTGAGTGTGTGTGTGAGTGTGTGTTAGTGTGTGTGTGCGTGAGTGTGTGAGTATGAATGTGTGAGTGTGTGTGTGTGTGCGTGCGTGAGTGTGCGAATGAGTGTCTGAGTGTGTGTGAGAGTGTGTGTGTGTGAGAGATAGTGTGTTTCTGTGAGACAGTGTGTGTGAGAATGTGTGTGTGTGAGTTTGTATGAATGTGCATGCTTCAGTGTGCGAGCATGAGTGTCCGAGTGAGTGAGTGCGTGTGTGTGCGGGAGTGAGTGTGAATGTGTGTGTGTGAGAGTGTGAGTGTGAGTGTGTGATGTGTGTGTGAGTTTGTGAGAGTGTGTGTGCAAATGAGTGACCGTGTGTGTCTGTGTGAGTGTGTGTGTGTGTGTTTGTGTGAGTGTGTGTGAGAGATAGTGTGTTTGAGTGAGAGTGTGTGTGGGAGAGAGTGTGTGTGAGCGAGACTGTGATTCTGTGAGTGTATTTCAGTGAGAGTGTGTGTGTGAGAGTGTGTCTGTGAGAGAATGTCTGTGGGAGAGTGTGTGTGACTTTGTGAGATCGTGTGTGCAAGTGAGTGAGTGTGTGTGAGTATGAGTGTGTGTGTGAGTAAGTGTGAGTGTGTGTGAGTGTAAGTGCGAGTGTGTGAGTGTTTGTTAGTGTGTGTTAGTGTGTGTTTGAGTGTGTGTGTGTGTGGGTGTGTGAGTGTGAGTGTGTGAGTGTGAGTGTGAGTGTGAGATTTAGTGTGTGTGTGTGTGTGTGTTTTTGTGAGAGTGTGTGTGAGAGATTTTGTGTGTGAGTGTGTGTTTGTGAGTGTGTGTGTGTGTATGGGTGAGTGCGAGTGTGTGAGTGTGTGTGTGCGTGTGAGTGCGAGTGTGCGAGAGTGCGTGTGAGTGTGTGTGTCTGTGTGTGAGTGCAAGTTTGTGAGAGTGTGTGTGAGTGTGTGCTAGTGTGTAAGTCTGAGTGTGTGAGTGTGGGTGCGAGTGTGAGTTTGTGTGTGTGTGAGTGTGTGTGTCTTTTTGTGAGAGTGTGTGTGAGTTCTTATGTGTGAATGTGTGTTTGTGAGTGTGTGTGTGTCTGTGAGTATGAGTGTGTGAGTGTGAGTGCGTGTGTGCGTGCGTGTGTGTGCGAGTGAGTGTCAGAGTGTGTGTGAGATTGTGTGTAAGTGTGTGTGTGAGTGTGTGTGAGTGTGTGTGCGTGTGTCTGTGAGAGAGAGTGTTTCTGTGAGAGTGTGTGTGAGAATGTGTGTGTGTGAGTGTGTGTGAATGTGCGTGCTTCAGTGTGCAGCATGAGTGTACGAGTGAGTGAGTGAGTGTGTGTGTGTCAGTAAGTGAGTGTGAATATGTCTGTGTGTGAGAGTGTGAGTGTGAGTGCGAGTGTGTGAGTGTGTGTATGTGAGTGTGTGAGTGTGAGTGTGAGAGTGTTTGTGAGAGTTTGTGTGAGAGAGTGTGTGAGAGTGTGGGTGTGAGATTGTGTGTGTGTGAGTTTGTGTTTGTGAGTGTGTGTGAGAGTGTGTGTGTGAGTGTGAGTGTGTGTGAGAGAGAGTTTGTATCTGTGTGTGTTTGTCTGTGAGTGTGTGTCCGTGGCAGTGTTTGTGAGAGTGTGTGTGAGAGAGTGTGTGTGTAAGTGTGCATGAGTGTGTGTGAGTGTGCGTGCGTAAGTGTGCGTGCATAAGAGTGCGTGTGTGAGTGTGCGTGCATGAAAGAGTGTGGATGAGACAGTGTGTGTCTGTGAGTGTGTGTCTGTGAGAGAGTTTGTGTGAGTGTGCATGTGTGATTGTGTGTGAGTGCGAATGTGTGTGTGTGTGAGAGAGTGTGTGAGTGTGTGTGAGAATTTGTGAGTGTGAGTGTGAGGATGTTTGTGAGAGTTTGTGTGAGAGAGTGTGTGAGAGTATGGGTGTGAGAGTGTGTGTCTGTGAGTTTGTGTTTGTGAGTGTGTGTGAGAGAGTTTGTGTGAGAGAGTGTGTGTGTGAGAGAGAGTGTGTATCTGTGAATGTGTGTCTTTGAGTGTGTGTCCGTGGCAGTGTGTGTGAGAGTGTGTGTGAGAGTGTGCGTGTGTGAGTGTGTATGATTGTGTGCGAGTGAGTGCGGGTGCGTGAATGTGCGTGCATGAAAGCGTGTGGATGAGAGTGTGTGTGTCTGTGAGTGTGAGTCTGTGAAAGAGTTTGTGTGAGTATGCATGTGTGAGTGTGTGAGTGTGACAGTTTTTGTGAGATTGTGTGTAAGTGTATGTGTGAGTGTGTGTGAGTGTGTGTGTGTGTGTGAGAGTGTCTGTGAGAGTGTGTGTAAGAATGTGTGTGTGTGAGTGCGTGTGAATGTGCGTGCTTGAGTGTGTGTGCATGAGTGTGCGAGTGAGTGAGTGAGTGTGTATGTGTGAGTGAGTGAGTGAGAGTGTGTGTGTGTGTGTGTGTCAGTGTGTGTGTTTTTGTGTGAGTGTGTGTGCTAGTGAGTGATTGCGTGTGTCTGTGTGATTGTGAGTGTGTATGTGAGTGAGTGTGTGTGTTTGTGTGAGTGTGTGAGTAAGTGTGTGTGAGTGTGTGTGAGTGTGTGTTAGTGTGTGTGTGTGAGTGCGTGTGTGCGTGTGTGAGTGTGCGAGTGAGAGTCAGAGTGTGTGTGAGATTGGGTGTATGTGTGTGTGAGTATGTGTGAGAGAGTGTGTGTGTGAGAGAGAGTGTGTTTCTGTGAGACAGTGTGTGAGAATGTGTGTGTGTGAGTGTGTATGAATGTGCATTCTTCAGTGTGCGAGCATGAGTGTGCGAATGAGTGAGTGCGTGTGTGTGCGTTAGCGAGTGTGAATATTTATGTGTGTGAGAGTGAGTGTGAGTTTGTGTGAGTGTGAGTGTGTGTGTGAAAGTGTGTGCGTGAGAGTGTGAGAGTGTTTGTGAGAGTTTGTGTGAACGAGTGTGTGAGATTGTGTGTGTGAGAGTGTGTGTGTGTGAGTTTGTGTTTGTGAGTGTGTGTGAGTGAGTGTGTGTGAGAGAGAGTGTGTGTAAGAAAGAGTATGTATCTCTGAGTGTGTGTCTGAGTGTGTGTCCATGGGAGTGTGTGTGAGAGTGTGTGTGAGAGTGTGTGTGTGTGAGTGTGTATGAGTGTATGTGAATGAGTGTGCGTGTGTAAGTTTGCGTGCATAAGAGTGCGTGCGTGAGTGTGCGTGCATGAAAGAGAGTCGATGAGAGAGTGTATGTCTGTGAGTGTGTGTCTGTGAGAGAGTTTGTGTGAGTGTGATGTGTGAGTGTGTTTGAGTGTGACAGTGTTTGTGAGATTGTGTGTAAGTGTATGTGTGAGTGTGTGTGAGAGTGTGTGTGTGTGAGAGA
>JANJGN010000022.1:63716004-63763504 GCA_026770705.1 Isurus oxyrinchus | reverse complement strand
CGAGTGAGCATGCATGCATGAGTGTGCATGCATGAGTGTGCATGCTTGAGGGTGTGTGTGAGAGAGTGTGCGTCTCTGAGTGTGTGTCTGAGAGTGTGTGTCTGCGAGTGTGTGTCTGTGAGTGTGTGTCTGTGAGTGTGTGTCTGTGAGAGAGTGTGTGAGAGTGTGTGTGAGAGTGTGTGTGAGAGTGTGTGAGTGAGTGTGTGTGTGTGAGTGTGTGAGTGTGGGTGTATGTGTCATAAAATGTGTGAGACTGTGTGTGAGAGTGTTTGTGAGAGTTTGTGTGAGAGGGTGTGTGAGAGTGTATGTGTAAGAGTGTGTGTGACAGTGTGTGTGTGAGTGTGTGCTTGTGAGTGTGTGTGTGTACGTGAGTGTGTGTGAGAGAGAGTGTGTGTGAGAGAGATTGTGTATCTGCGAGTGTGTGTCTGTGAGTGTGTGTCTGTCAGGATGTGTGTGAGAGTGTGTGTGTGTGTGTATGAGTGTGTGTGAGTGAGTGTGTGTGCATAAGTGTGCGTGCGTAAGAGTGTGTGCATGAGTGTGCGTGCATGGGAGAGTGTGGATGAGAGAGTGTGTGTGTGTGCATCTGTATCTGTGAGAGAGTGTGTGAGATTGTGTGTGAGTAGGTTTTGTGAATGTGTGTGTGAGAGTGTGTGTGAGCGTGTGAGTGAGTGTGCATGAATGAGTGTGTGTGTGAGTGTGTGTGAGTGTGAGAGTATGTGTGAGATTGTGTCGAAGTGTGTGTCAAAGTGTGTGTGAGTGTGTATGTGTGTGTGTGAGAGAGAGAGTGTGTCAGTGAGAGATTGTGTGTGAAAATGTGTGTGTGTGTGAGTGTGTGTGAATGTGCATGCTTGAGTGTGCATCCGTGAGTGTGTGAGTGAGTGAGTGAGTGTGTGTGTGTGAGTGAGTGAGTGTGAGTGTGTGTGCTAGTGATTGATTTCATGTGCCTGTGTCAGCCTGATTGTGTGTGTGTGAGTGAGTGTGAGAGTGTGTGTGTGTTTCTGTGAGTGTGTGTCTGTGAGTGTGTGTCTGTGTGAGAGTGTGTGTGAGAGTGTGTGTGCGAGTGACTGAGTGTGTATGTGTGTGAGTGTGTGCGTGTGTGAGTGTGTGTTAGTGTGTGTTAGTGTGTGAGTGAATGTATGTGAGTGTGTGAGTCTGTGAGTGTGAGTGTGTGAGTGTGAGTGCGAGTGTGTGTGCGTGAGTGTGAGTTTTAGTGTCTGTGTGTGTGAGTGTGAGTGCGTTTGAGTGTTTTTGTGAGAGTGTGTGTGAGGGTTATCGTGTGTGAATGTGTGTTTGTAAGTGTGTGTGTGTGTGTGTGCGAGTGTGTGAGAGTGTGTATGAGTGTGTGTTAGTGTGTGAGTGTGAGTGTGTGAGTGTGGGTGCGAATGTGTGTGTGTGAGTTTGTGTGAGTGTTTGCGTGAATGTTTTTGTGAGAGTGTGTGTGAGAGATGTATGTGTGTGTGTGCTTGTGAGTGTGTGTGTGTGAGTGTGTGTGTGTGCGTGTGTGAGAGAGAGAGTGTGTCTGAGAGTGTGTGTCTGTGAGTGAGTGTGTGTGTGAGTGTGTGTGAATGTGTGTGAGTGTGCGAGTGAGCATACATGCATGAGTGTGCATGCATGAGTGTGCATGCTTGAGGGTGTGTGTGGGAGAGTGTGCGTCTGTGAGTGTGTGTCTGAGAGTGTGTGTCTGTGAGTGCGTGACTGTGAGTGTGTGTCTGTGAGTGTGTGTCTGTGAGAGAGTATGTGAGAGTGTGTGTGAGAGTGTGTGAGTGAGTGTGTGTGTGTGAGAGTGTGAGTGTGTGAGTGTGGGTGTCTGTGTTATAGTATGTGTGAGACTGTGTTTGAGAGTGTTTGTGAGAGTTTGTGTGAGAGGGTGTGTGAGAGTGTATGTGTAAGAGTGTGTGTGAGAGTGTGTGTGTGTGAGTGTGTGCTTGTGAGTGTGTGTGTGTACGTGAGTGTGTGTGAGAGAGAGTTTGTGAGAGAGTGTGTGAGAGAGAGTGTGTGTGAGAGAGATTGTGTATCTGCGAGTGTGTGTCTGTGAGTGTGTGTCTGTCAGGATGTGTGTGTGAGAGTTTGTGTGTGTGTATGAGTGTGTGTGAGTGAGTGTGTGTGCATAAGTGTGCGTGCGTAAGAGAGTGCACATGAGTGTGCGTGCATGGGAGAGTGTGGATGAGAGTGTGTGTGTGTGCGTCTGTATCTATGAGAGAGTGTGTGAGATTGTGTGTGAGTAGGTTTTGTGAATGTGTGTGTGAGAGTGTGTGTGAGAGTTTGAGTGAGTGTGCATGTGTGAGTGTGTGTGTGAGTGTGTGTGAGTGTGAGAGTATGTGTGAGATTGTGTCTAAGTGTGTGTCTAAGTGTGTGTGAGGGTGTATGTGTGTGTGTGTGAGAGAGAGTGTGTCAGTGAGAGATTGTGTGTGAAAATGTGTGTGTGTGAGTGTGTGTGAATGTGCGTGCTTGAGTGTGCATCCGTGAATGTGGGAGTGAGTGAGTGAGTGTGTGTGTGTGAGTGAGTGAGTGTGAGTGTGTGTGCTAGTGATTGATTTCATGTGTCTGTGTCAGCGTGATTGTGTGTGTGTGAGTGAGTGTGAGAGTGTGTGTGTGTTTGTGTGAGTGTGTGTGTGTGAGAGAGAGTGTGTGTGAGTGAGAGTGTGTGAGCGAGAGTGTGTGTGAGCGAGACTGTGTATCTGTGAGTGTGTTTCTGTGAGTGTATGTCTGTGAGTGTGTGTCTGTGTGAGAGTGTGTGTGAGTGTGTGAGAGTGTGTGTGCGAGTGACTGAGTGTGTATGTGTGTGTGAGTGTGTGCGTGTGTGAGTGTGAGTGTGTGTTAGTGTGTGTTAGTGTGTGAGTGAATGTATGTGAGTGTGTGAGTCTGTGAGTGTGAGTGTGTGAGTGTGAGTGCGAGTGTGTGTGCGTGAGTGTGAGTTTTAGTGTCTGTGTGTGTGTGTGAGTGCGTTTGAGTGTTTTTGTGAGAGTGTGTGTGAGGGTTATCGTGTGTGAATCTGTGTTTGTAAGTGTGTGTGTGTGAGTGTGAGTGCGTGAGAGTGTGTATGAGTGTGTGTTAGTGTGTGAGTGTGAGTGTGTGAGTGTGGGTGCGAATGTGTGAGTGTGAGTTTGTGTGAGTGTTTGCGTGAATGTTTTTGTGAGAGTGTGTGTGAGAGATGTATGTGTGTGTGCTTGTGAGTGTGTGCGTGTGAGTGTGTGTGTGCATGTGTGAGAGAGAGAGAGCGTGTGTCTGTGAGTGAGTGTGTGTGTGAGTGTGTGTGCATGTGTGTGAGTGTGCGAGTGAGCATGCATGCATGAGTGTGCATGCATGAGTGTGCATGCTTGAGGGTGTGTGTGAGAGAGTGTGCATCTGTGAGTGTGTTTGAGTGTTTTTGTGAGAGTGTGTGTGAGGGTTATCGTGTGTGAATGTGTGTTTGTGTGTGTGTGTGAGTGTGAGTGTGTGAGAGTGTGTATGAGTGTGTGTTAGTGTGTGAGTGTGAGTGTGTGAGTGTGGGTGCGAATGTGTGAATGTGAGTTTGTGTGAGAGTGTTTGTGTGAGTGTTTTTGTGAGAGTGTGTGTGAGAGATGTATGTGTGAGTGTGTGCTTGTGAGTGTGTGTGTGTGAGTGTGTGTGTGTGCGTGTGTGAGAGAGAGAGTGTGTCTGAGAGTGTGTGTCTGTGAGTGAGTGTGTGTGTGTGTGTGCATGTGTGTGAGTGTGCGAGTGAGCATGCATGCATGAGTGTGCATGCTTGAGTGTGTGTGTGAGAGAGTGTGCATCTGTGAGTGTGTGTCTGAGAGTGTGTGTCTGTGAGTGAGTGTGTGTGTGTGTGTGTGCATGTGTGTGAGTGTGCGAGTGAGCATGCATGCATGAGTGTGCATGCTTGAGTGTGTGTGTGAGAGAGTGTGCATCTGTGAGTGTGTGTCTGAGAGTGTGTGTCTGTGAGTGCGTGACTGTGAGTGTATGTCTGTGAGTGTATGTCTGTGAGAGAGTGTGTGAGAGTGTGTGTGAGAGTGTGTGAGTGAGTGTGTGTGTGTGTGTGAGTGTGTGAGTGTGAGTGTGTGAGTGTGGGTGTATGTGTTATAGTATGTGTGAGACTGTGTGTGAGAGTGTTTGTGAGAGTTTGTGTGAGAGGGTGTGTGAGAGTGTATGTGTAAGAGTGTTTGTGAGAGTGTGTGTGTGAGTGTGTGCTTGTGAGTGTGTGTGTGTACGTGAGTGTGTGTGAGAGAGAGTTTGTGAGAGAGTGTGTGAGAGAGAGTGTGTGAGAGAGAGATTGTATATCTGCAAGTGTGTGTCTGTGAGTGTGTGTCTGTCAGGATGTGTGTGAGAGTGTGTGTGTGTGTGTGTGCGAGTGTGTGTGAGTGAGTGTGTGTGCATAAGTGTGCATGTGTAAGAGTGTGCGCGTGAGTGTGCGTGCATGAGAGAGTGTGGATGAGAGCGTGTGTGTCTGTGAGTCTATATCTGTGAGAGAGTGTGTGAGATTGTGTGTGAGTAGGTTTTGTGAATGTGTGTGTGAGAGTGTGTGTGAGAGTGTGAGTGTGCATGTGTGAGAGTGTGTGTGAGATTGTGTCTAAGTGTGTGTCTAAGTGTGTGTGTGTATGTGTGTGTGTGTGAGAGAGAGTGTGTCAGTGAGAGATTGTGTGTGAAAATGTGTGTGTGTGTGTGTGTGTGTGTGAATGTGCGTGCTTGAGTGTGCATGCGTGAGTGTGCGAGTGAGTGAGTGTGTGTGTGTGAGTGAGTGTGAGTGTGTGTGCTAGTGATTGATTGCATGTGTCTGTGTCAGCGTGATTGTGTGTGTGTGAGTGAGTGTGAGAGTGTGTGTGTGCTTGTGTGTGTGTGAGTGTGCGTGAGAGAGAGTGTGCGTGAGTGAGAGTGTGTGTGAGCGAGAGTGTGTGTGAGCGAGACTGTGTATCTGTGAGTGTGTTTCTGTGAGTGTGTGTCTGTGAGTGTGTGTCTGTGTGAGAGTGTGTGTGAGTGTGTGAGAGTGTGTGTGCGAGTGACTGAGTGTGTATGTGTGTGTGAGTGTGTGCGTGTGTGAGTGTGAGTGTGTGTTAGTGTGTGTTAGTGTGTGAGTGAATGTATGTGAGTGTGTGAGTCTGTGAGTGTGAGTGTGTGAGTGTGAGTGCGTGTGTGAGCGTGAGTGTGAGTTTTAGTGTCTGTGTGTGTGTGAGTGCGTTTGAATGTTTTTGTGAGAGTGTGTGTGAGGGTTATCGTGTGTGAATGTGTGTTTGTGTGTGTGTGTGTGAGTGTGAGTGTGTGAGAGTGTGTATGAGTGTGTGTTAGAGTGTGAGTGTGAGTGTGTGAGTGTGGGTGCGAATGTGTGAGTGTGAGTTTGTGTGAGTGTTTGTGTGAGTGTTTTTGTGAGAGTGTGTGTGAGAGATGTATGTGTGAGTGTGTGCTGGTGAGCGTGTGTGTGTGAGTGTGTGCGTGTGTGAGAGAGACAGTGTGTCTGAGAGTGTGTGTCTGTGAGTGAGTGTGTGTGTGAGTGCGTGTGCATGTATGTGAGTGTGCGAGTGAGCATGCATGCATGAGTGTGCATGCATGAGTGTGCGTGCTTGAGTGTGTGTGTGAGAGAGTGTGTGTCTGTGAGTGTGTGTCTGAGAGTGTGTGTCTGAGAGTGTGTGACTGTGAGTGTGTGTCTGTGAATGTGTGTCTGTGAGAGAGTGTGTGAGAGTGTGTGAGTTTGTGTGTGAGAGTGTGTGAGTGAGTGTGTGGGTGTGTGTGTGTGAGTGTGAGTGTGTGAGTGTGGGTGTATGTGTTATAGTATGTGTGAGACAGTGTGTGAGAGTGTTTGTGAGAGTTTGTGTGAGAGGGTGTGTGAGAGTGTATGTGTAAGAGTGTGTGTGAGAGTGTATGTGTGAGTGAGTGCTTGTGAGTGTGTGTGTACGTGAGTGTGTGTGAGAGAGTGCTTGTGAGAGTGTGTGTGAGAGAGAGTGTGTGTGAGAGAGATTGTGTATCTGCGAGTGTGTGTCTGTGAGTGTGTGTCTGTCAGGATGTGTATGAGAGTGTGTGTGTGTGTGTGAGTGTGTGTGAGTGAGTGTGTGTGCATAAGTGTGCGTGCGTTAGAGTGTGCGCGTGAGTGTGCGTGCATGAGAGAGTTTGGATGAGAGAGTGTGTGTCTGTGAGTCTGTATCTGTGAGAGAGTGTGTGAGATTGTGTGTGAGTAGGTTTTGTGAATGTGTGTGTGAGAGTGTGTGTGAGAGTTTGAGTGAGTGTGCATGTGTGAGTGTGTGTGTGTGTGTGTGAGTGTGAGAGTGTGTTTGAGATAGTGTCTAAGTGTGTGTCTAAGTGTGTGTGCATGTGTGTGTGTGTGTGTGAGAGATAGTGTGTCAGTGAGAGATTGTGTGTGAAAATGTGTGTGTGTGAGTGTGTGTGAATGTGCGTGCTTGAGTGTGCATCCGTGAATGTGGGAGTGAGTGAGTGAGTGTGTGTGTGTGAGTGAGTGAGTGTGAGTGTGTGTGCTAGTGATTGATTTCATGTGTCTGTGTCAGCGTGATTGTGTGTGTGTGAGTGAGTGTGAGAGTGTGTGTGTTTGTGTGAGTGTGTGTGTGTGAGAGAGAGTGTGTGTGAGTGAGAGTGTGTGAGCGAGAGTGTGTGTGAGCGAGACTGTGTATCTGTGAGTGTGTTTCTGTGAGTGTATGTCTGTGAGTGTGTGTCTGTGTGAGAGTGTGTGTGAGTGTGTGAGAGTGTGTGTGCGAGTGACTGAGTGTGTATGTGTGTGTGAGTGTGTGCGTGTGTGAGTGTGAGTGTGTGTTAGTGTGTGTTAGTGTGTGAGTGAATGTATGTGAGTGTGTGAGTCTGTGAGTGTGAGTGTGTGAGTGTGAGTGCGAGTGTGTGTGCGTGAGTGTGAGTTTTAGTGTCTGTGTGTGTGTGTGAGTGCGTTTGAGTGTTTTTGTGAGAGTGTGTGTGAGGGTTATCGTGTGTGAATCTGTGTTTGTAAGTGTGTGTGTGTGAGTGTGAGTGCGTGAGAGTGTGTATGAGTGTGTGTTAGTGTGTGAGTGTGAGTGTGTGAGTGTGGGTGCGAATGTGTGAGTGTGAGTTTGTGTGAGTGTTTGCGTGAATGTTTTTGTGAGAGTGTGTGTGAGAGATGTATGTGTGTGTGCTTGTGAGTGTGTGCGTGTGAGTGTGTGTGTGCATGTGTGAGAGAGAGAGAGCGTGTGTCTGTGAGTGAGTGTGTGTGTGAGTGTGTGTGCATGTGTGTGAGTGTGCGAGTGAGCATGCATGCATGAGTGTGCATGCATGAGTGTGCATGCTTGAGGGTGTGTGTGAGAGAGTGTGCATCTGTGAGTGTGTTTGAGTGTTTTTGTGAGAGTGTGTGTGAGGGTTATCGTGTGTGAATGTGTGTTTGTGTGTGTGTGTGAGTGTGAGTGTGTGAGAGTGTGTATGAGTGTGTGTTAGTGTGTGAGTGTGAGTGTGTGAGTGTGGGTGCGAATGTGTGAATGTGAGTTTGTGTGAGAGTGTTTGTGTGAGTGTTTTTGTGAGAGTGTGTGTGAGAGATGTATGTGTGAGTGTGTGCTTGTGAGTGTGTGTGTGTGAGTGTGTGTGTGTGCGTGTGTGAGAGAGAGAGTGTGTCTGAGAGTGTGTGTCTGTGAGTGAGTGTGTGTGTGTGTGTGCATGTGTGTGAGTGTGCGAGTGAGCATGCATGCATGAGTGTGCATGCTTGAGTGTGTGTGTGAGAGAGTGTGCATCTGTGAGTGTGTGTCTGAGAGTGTGTGTCTGTGAGTGAGTGTGTGTGTGTGTGTGTGCATGTGTGTGAGTGTGCGAGTGAGCATGCATGCATGAGTGTGCATGCTTGAGTGTGTGTGTGAGAGAGTGTGCATCTGTGAGTGTGTGTCTGAGAGTGTGTGTCTGTGAGTGCGTGACTGTGAGTGTATGTCTGTGAGTGTATGTCTGTGAGAGAGTGTGTGAGAGTGTGTGTGAGAGTGTGTGAGTGAGTGTGTGTGTGTGTGTGAGTGTGTGAGTGTGAGTGTGTGAGTGTGGGTGTATGTGTTATAGTATGTGTGAGACTGTGTGTGAGAGTGTTTGTGAGAGTTTGTGTGAGAGGGTGTGTGAGAGTGTATGTGTAAGAGTGTTTGTGAGAGTGTGTGTGTGAGTGTGTGCTTGTGAGTGTGTGTGTGTACGTGAGTGTGTGTGAGAGAGAGTTTGTGAGAGAGTGTGTGAGAGAGAGTGTGTGAGAGAGAGATTGTATATCTGCAAGTGTGTGTCTGTGAGTGTGTGTCTGTCAGGATGTGTGTGAGAGTGTGTGTGTGTGTGTGTGCGAGTGTGTGTGAGTGAGTGTGTGTGCATAAGTGTGCATGTGTAAGAGTGTGCGCGTGAGTGTGCGTGCATGAGAGAGTGTGGATGAGAGCGTGTGTGTCTGTGAGTCTATATCTGTGAGAGAGTGTGTGAGATTGTGTGTGAGTAGGTTTTGTGAATGTGTGTGTGAGAGTGTGTGTGAGAGTGTGAGTGTGCATGTGTGAGAGTGTGTGTGAGATTGTGTCTAAGTGTGTGTCTAAGTGTGTGTGTGTATGTGTGTGTGTGTGAGAGAGAGTGTGTCAGTGAGAGATTGTGTGTGAAAATGTGTGTGTGTGTGTGTGTGTGTGTGTGAATGTGCGTGCTTGAGTGTGCATGCGTGAGTGTGCGAGTGAGTGAGTGTGTGTGTGTGAGTGAGTGTGAGTGTGTGTGCTAGTGATTGATTGCATGTGTCTGTGTCAGCGTGATTGTGTGTGTGTGAGTGAGTGTGAGAGTGTGTGTGTGCTTGTGTGTGTGTGAGTGTGCGTGAGAGAGAGTGTGCGTGAGTGAGAGTGTGTGTGAGCGAGAGTGTGTGTGAGCGAGACTGTGTATCTGTGAGTGTGTTTCTGTGAGTGTGTGTCTGTGAGTGTGTGTCTGTGTGAGAGTGTGTGTGAGTGTGTGAGAGTGTGTGTGCGAGTGACTGAGTGTGTATGTGTGTGTGAGTGTGTGCGTGTGTGAGTGTGAGTGTGTGTTAGTGTGTGTTAGTGTGTGAGTGAATGTATGTGAGTGTGTGAGTCTGTGAGTGTGAGTGTGTGAGTGTGAGTGCGTGTGTGAGCGTGAGTGTGAGTTTTAGTGTCTGTGTGTGTGTGAGTGCGTTTGAATGTTTTTGTGAGAGTGTGTGTGAGGGTTATCGTGTGTGAATGTGTGTTTGTGTGTGTGTGTGTGAGTGTGAGTGTGTGAGAGTGTGTATGAGTGTGTGTTAGAGTGTGAGTGTGAGTGTGTGAGTGTGGGTGCGAATGTGTGAGTGTGAGTTTGTGTGAGTGTTTGTGTGAGTGTTTTTGTGAGAGTGTGTGTGAGAGATGTATGTGTGAGTGTGTGCTGGTGAGCGTGTGTGTGTGAGTGTGTGCGTGTGTGAGAGAGACAGTGTGTCTGAGAGTGTGTGTCTGTGAGTGAGTGTGTGTGTGAGTGCGTGTGCATGTATGTGAGTGTGCGAGTGAGCATGCATGCATGAGTGTGCATGCATGAGTGTGCGTGCTTGAGTGTGTGTGTGAGAGAGTGTGTGTCTGTGAGTGTGTGTCTGAGAGTGTGTGTCTGAGAGTGTGTGACTGTGAGTGTGTGTCTGTGAATGTGTGTCTGTGAGAGAGTGTGTGAGAGTGTGTGTGAGTTTGTGTGTGAGAGTGTGTGAGTGAGTGTGTGGGTGTGTGTGTGTGAGTGTGAGTGTGTGAGTGTGGGTGTATGTGTTATAGTATGTGTGAGACAGTGTGTGAGAGTGTTTGTGAGAGTTTGTGTGAGAGGGTGTGTGAGAGTGTATGTGTAAGAGTGTGTGTGAGAGTGTATGTGTGAGTGAGTGCTTGTGAGTGTGTGTGTACGTGAGTGTGTGTGAGAGAGTGCTTGTGAGAGTGTGTGTGAGAGAGATTGTGTATCTGCGAGTGTGTGTCTGTGAGTGTGTGTCTGTCAGGATGTGTATGAGAGTGTGTGTGTGTGTGTGAGTGTGTGTGAGTGAGTGTGTGTGCATAAGTGTGCGTGCGTTAGAGTGTGCGCGTGAGTGTGCGTGCATGAGAGAGTTTGGATGAGAGAGTGTGTGTCTGTGAGTCTGTATCTGTGAGAGAGTGTGTGAGATTGTGTGTGAGTAGGTTTTGTGAATGTGTGTGTGAGAGTGTGTGTGAGAGTTTGAGTGAGTGTGCATGTGTGAGTGTGTGTGTGTGTGTGTGAGTGTGAGAGTGTGTTTGAGATAGTGTCTAAGTGTGTGTCTAAGTGTGTGTGCATGTGTGTGTGTGTGTGTGAGAGATAGTGTGTCAGTGAGAGATTGTGTGTGAAAATGTGTGTGTGTGAGTGTGTGTGAATGTGCATGCTTGAGTGTGCATGCGTGAGTGTGCGAGTGAGTGGGTGAGTGTGTGTGTGTGAGTGAGTGAGTGTGAGTGTGTGTGCTAGTGATTGATTGCATGTGTCTGTGTCAGCGTGATTGTGTGTGTGTGAGTGAGTGTGAGAGTGTGTGTGTGTTTGTGTGTGTGTGAGTGTGTGTGAGCGAGAATGTGTGTGAGTGAGAGAGTGTGTGAGCGAGAGTGTGTGTGAGCGAGACTGGGTATCTGTGAGCGTGTTTCTGTGAGTGTGTGTCTGTGAGTGTGTGTCTGTGTGAGAGTGTGTGTGTGTGTGAGAGTGTGTGTGCGAGTGACTGAGTGTGTATGTGTGTGTGAGTGTGTGCGTGTGTAAGTGTGAGTGTGTGTTAGTGTGTGTTAGTGTGTGAATGAATGTATGTGAGTGTGTGAGTCTGTGAGTGTGAGTGTGTGAGTGTGAGTGCGTGCGTGTGAGCGTGAGTGTGAGTTTTAGTTTCTGTGTGTGTGAGTGCGTTTGAGTGTTTTTGTGAGAGTGTGTGTGAGGGTTATCGTGTGTGAATGTGGGTTTGTGTGTGTGTGTGTGTGAGTGTGAGTGTGTGAGAGTGTGTATGAGTGTGTGTTAGTGTGTGAGTGTGAGTGTGTGAGTGTGGGTGCGAATGTGTGAGTGTGAGTTTGTGTGAGTGTTTGTGTGAGTGTTTTTGTGAGAGTGTGTGTGAGAGATGTATGTGTGAGTGTGTGCTGGTGAGCGTGTGTGTGTGAGTGTGTGTGTGTGTGTGCGTGAGTGAAAGAGAGAGTGTGTCTGAGAGTGTGTGTCTGTGAGTGAGTGTGTGTGTGAGTGTGTGTCCATGTGTGTGAGTGTGCGAGTGAGCATGCATGCATGAGTGTGCATGCATGAGTGTGCGTGCTTGAGTGTGTGTGTGAGAGAGTATGTGTCTGTGAGTGTGTGTCTGAGAGTGTGTGTCTGTGAGTGTGTGACTGTGAGTGTGTGTCTGTGAATGTTTGTCTGTGAGAGAGTGTGTGAGAGTGTGTGTGAGAGTGTGTGTGAGATTGTGTGAGTGATGGTGTGGGTGTGTGTGTGTGTGAGTTTGAGTGTGTGAGTGTGGGTGTATGTGTTATAGTATGTGTGAGACTGTATGTGAGAGAGTTTGTGAGAGTTTGTGTGAGAGGGTGTGTGAGAGTGTGTGTGTAAGAGTGTGTGTGAGAGAGAGTGTGTGTGTGAGTGTGTGCTTGTGAGTGTGTGTGTGTACGTGAGTGTGTGTGAGAGAGAGTTTGTGAGAGAGAGTGTGTGAGAGAGAGTGTGTTGTCTATGAGTGTTGGTGTGAGAGTGTGTGTATGAGTGTGTGTGAGTGTGTGCAAGTGTGCATGTGTGTGCATGCATGAGTGAGTGTGAGTGTGTGTGTGTGTGAGTGTGTGTGAGTGTGTTTGTGTGAGTGTGTGAGTGTGTGTACAGAGAGAGTCTGTGTGAGCGAGAGTGTGTGTGAGAGAGACTGCGTGTGAGTGAGAGTGTGTGTGTGTGTGATTGTGTGCCTGTGAATGTGTGTCTGTGATTGTGGGTGTGAGAGTGTGTGTGTGAGTGTGTGTAAGTGTGCGAGTGAGTGTACGAGTGAGTGTGCATGCCTGAGTGTTCATGCATGAGTTTGCCTGCGTGAGAGAGTTTGTGTCTGTGAGTGTGTGTCTGTGAGTGTGTGTCTGTGACAGAGTGTGTGTGTGTGAGAGAGTTGGTATGAGAGTGTGTATGAGAGTGGGTGTAAGAGTCGGTGTGAGAGTCGATGTGAGAGTGTGTGAGTGTGCGAGTGAGTGAGTGTGCATGAGTGAGTGTGCATGTGTGAGTGTCCACATGTGAGTGTGCGAGTGAGTGAGTTTGCATGTGTGAGTGAGTGAGTGTGATTGTATGTGTTTTTGTGAGTGTGTTTTTGTGAGAGTGTGTGTGAGAATGGGTATGATAGTGGGTTTGAGAGTGGGTGTGCGAGTCGATGTGTGAGTAAGTGTGTGTGTTTGTGTGAGTGTGTGTGAGAGAGATTGTGTGTGAGTGAGAGGGTGTGTGAGCGAGACTGTGTTTCAGTGAGTGTGTTTCTGTGAGTGAGTGTCAGTGACTGTGTGTCTGTGAGAGAGTGTGTGTGTGTGTGAGAGTGTGTGTGTGTGAGTGTGTGCTTGTGAGTGTGTGTGTGTACATGAGTGTGTGTGAGAGAGAGTTTGTGAGAGAGAGTGTGTGTGAGAGAGATTGTGTATCTGCGCGTGTGTGTCTGTGAGTGTGTGTCTGTCAGGATGTGTGTGTGAGAGTGTGTGTGTGTGTATGAGTGTGTGTGAGTGAGTGTGTGTGCATAAGTGTGCGTGCGTAAGAGAGTGCGCATGAGTGTGCGTGCATGGGAGAGTGTGGATGAGAGAGTGTGTGTGTGTGCGTCTGTATCTATGAGAGAGTGTGTGAGATTGTGTGTGAGTAGGTTTTGTGAATGTGTGTGTGAGAGTGTGTGTGAGAGTTTGAGTGAGTGTGCATGTGTGAGTGTGTGTGTGAGTGTGTGTGAGTGTGAGAGTATGTGTGAGATTGTGTCTAAGTGTGTGTCTAAGTGTGTGTGAGGGTGTATGTGTGTGTGTGAGAGAGAGAGTGTGTCAGTGAGAGATTGTGTGTGAAAATGTGTGTGTGTGAGTGTGTGTGAATGTGCGTGCTTGAGTGTGCATCCGTGAATGTGGGAGTGAGTGAGTGAGTGTGTGTGTGTGAGTGAGTGAGTGTGAGTGTGTGTGCTAGTGATTGATTTCATGTGTCTGTGTCAGCGTGATTGTGTGTGTGTGAGTGAGTGTGAGAGTGTGTGTGTGTTTGTGTGAGTGTGTGTGTGTGAGAGAGTGTGTGTGAGTGAGAGTGTGTGAGCGAGAGTGTGTGTGAGCGAGACTGTGTATCTGTGAGTGTGTTTCTGTGAGTGTATGTCTGTGAGTGTGTGTCTGTGTGAGAGTGTGTGTGAGTGTGTGAGAGTGTGTGTGCGAGTGACTGAGTGTGTATGTGTGTGTGAGTGTGTGCGTGTGTGAGTGTGAGTGTGTGTTAGTGTGTGAGTGAATGTATGTGAGTGTGTGAGTGTGTGAGTGTGAGTGCGAGTGTGTGTGCGTGAGTGTGAGTTTTAGTGTCTGTGTGTGTGTGTGACTGCTTTTGAGTGTTTTTGTGAGAGTGTGTGCGAGGGTTATCGTGTGTGAATCTGTGTTTGTAAGTGTGTGTGTGTGAGTGTGAGTGTGTGAGAGTGTGTATGAGTGTGTGTTAGTGTGTGAGTGTGAGTGTGTGAGTGTAGGTGCGAATGTGTGAGTGTGAGTTTGTGTGAGTGTTTGCGTGAATGTTTTTGTGAGAGTGTGTTTGAGAGATGTATGTGTGTGTGTGCTTGTGAGTGTGTGTGTGTGAGTGTGTGTGTGCATGTGTGAGAGAGAGAGTGTGTGTCTGTGAGTGAGTGTGTGTGTGAGTGTGTGTGCATGTGTGTGAGTGTGCGAGTGAGCATGCATGCATGAGTGTGCATGCATGAGTGTGCATGCTTGAGGGTGTGTGTGAGAGAGTGTGCGTCTGTGAGTGTGTTTGAGTGTTTTTGTGAGAGTGTGTGTGAGGATTATCGTGTGTGAATGTGTGTTTGTGTGTGTGTGTGTGTGTGAGTGTGAGTGTGTGAGAGTGTGTATGAGTGTGTGTTAGTGTGTGAGTGTGAGTGTGTGAGTGTGGGTGCGAATGTGTGAATGTGAGTTTGTGTGAGAGTGTTTGTGTGAGTGTTTTTGTGAGAGTGTGTGTGAGAGATGTATGTGTGAGTGTGTGCTTGTGAGTGTGTGTGTGTGAGTGTGTGTGTGTGCGTGTGTGAGAGAGAGTGTGTCTGAGAGTGTGTGTCTGTGAGTGAGTGTGTGTGTGTGTGTGCATGTGTGTGAGTGTGCGAGTGAGCATGCATGCATTAGTGTGCATGCTTGAGTGTGTGTGTGAGAGAGTGTGCATCTGTGAGTGTGTGTCTGAGAGTGTGTGTCTGTGAGTGCGTGACTGTGACTGTGTGTCTGTGAGTGTGTGTCTGTGAGAGAGTGTGTGAGAGTGTGTGTGAGAGTGTGTGAGTGAGTGTGTGTGTGTGAGTGTGTGGGTGTGAGTGTGTGAGTGTGGGTGTATGTGTTATAGTATGTGTGAGACTGTGTGTGAGAGTGTTTGTGAGAGTTTATTTGAGAGGGTGTGTGAGAGTGTATGTGTAAGAGTGTGTGTGACAGTGTGTGTGTGAGTGTGTGCTTGTGAGTGTGTGTGTGTACGTGAGTGTGTGTGAGAGAGAGTTTGTGAGAGAGTGTGTGAGAGAGAGTGTGTGTGAGAGAGATTGTATATCTGCAAGTGTGTGTCTGTGAGTGTTGTGTCTGTCAGGATGTGTGTGAGAGTGTGTGTGTGTGTGTATGAGTGTGTGTGAGTGAGTGTGTGTGCATAAGTGTGCGTGCGTAAGAGTGTGCGTGTGAGTGTGCATGCATGAGAGGGTGTGGATGAGAGAGTGTGTGTCTGTGAGTCTGTATCTGTGAGAGAATGTGTGAGATTGTGTGTGAGTAGCTTTTGTGAATGCGTGTGTGAGAGTGTGTGTGAGAGTGTGAGTGAGTGTGCATGTGTGAGTGTGTGTGTGAGAGTGTGTGAGTGTGAGAGTATGTGTCAGATTGTGTCTAACTGTGTGTCTAAGTGTGTGTGAGGGTGTATGTGTGTGTGTGTGAGTGAGAGAGAGTGTGTCAGTGAGATATTGTGTGTGAAAATGTGTGTGTGTGAGTGTGTGTGAATGTGTGTGCTTGAGTGTGCATCCGTGAGTGTGTGAGTGAGTGAGTGAGTGTGTGTGTGTGAGTGAGTGTGAGTGTGTGTGCTAGTGATTGATTGCATGTGTCTGTGTCAGCGTGATTGTGTTTGTGTGTGAGTGAGTGTGAGTGTGTGTGTGTTTGTGTGAGTGTGTGAGTGTGTGTGAGAGAGAGTGTGCGTGAGTGAGAGTGTGTGAGTGAGAGTGTGTGTGAGCGAGACTGTGTGTCTGTGAGTGTGTTTCTGTGAGTGTGTGTCTGTGAGTGTGTGTCTGTGTGTGAGTGTGTGTGAGTGTGTGAGAGTGTGTGCGAGTGACTGAGTGTGTATGTGTGTGTGAGTGTGTGCGTGTGTGAGTGAGTGTGTGTTAGTGTGTGTTAGTCTGTGAGTGAATGTATGTGAGTGTGTGAGTCTGTGAGTGTGAGTGTGTGAGTGTGATTGCGTGTGTGTGTGCATGAGTGCGAGTTTTGTTGTCTGTGTGTGTGTGAGTGCGTTTGAGTGTTTTTGTGAGAGTGCGTGTGAGGGTTATCGTGTGTGAATCTGTGTTTGTAAGTGTGTGTGTGTGAGTGCGAGTGTGTGAGAGTGTGTAGGAGTGTGTGTTAGTGTGTGAGTGTGAGTGCGTGAGTGTGGGTGCGAATGTGTGAGTGTGAGTTTGTGTGAGTGTTTGTGTGAATGTTTTTGTGTGAGTGTGTGTGAGAGATGTATGTCTGAGTGTGTGCTTGTGAGTGTGTGTGTGTGTGAGTGTGTGTGTGCGCGTGTGTGAGAGAGAGAGTGTGTCTGAGAGTGTGTGTCTGTGAGTGAGTGAGTGTGTGAGTCTGTGTGCATGTGTGTGAGTGTGCGAGTGAGCATGCATGCATGAGTGTGCATGCATGAGTGTGCATGCTTGAGGGTGTGTGTGAGAGAGTGTGCGTCTCTGAGTGTGTGTCTGAGAGTGTGTGTCTGCGAGTGTGTGTCTGTGAGTGTGTGTCTGTGAGTGTGTGTCTGTGAGAGAGTGTGTGAGAGTGTGTGTGAGAGTGTGTGTGAGAGTGTGTGAGTGAGTGTGTGTGTGTGAGTGTGTGAGTGTGGGTGTATGTGTCATAGTATGTGTGAGACTGTGTGTGAGAGTGTTTGTGAGAGTTTGTGTGAGAGGGTGTGTGAGAGTGTATGTGTAAGAGTGTGTGTGACAGTGTGTGTGTGAGTGTGTGCTTGTGAGTGTGTGTGTGTACGTGAGTGTGTGTGAGAGAGAGTTTGTGAGAGTGTGTGTGAGAGAGAGTGTGTGTGAGAGAGATTGTGTATCTGCGAGTGTGTGTCTGTGAGTTTGTGTCTGTCAGGATGTGTGTGAGAGTGTGTGTGTGTGTGTGTATGAGTGTGTGTGAGTGAGTGTGTGTGCATAAGTGTGCGTGCGTAAGAGTGTGTGCATGAGTGTGCGTGCATGGGAGAGTGTGGATGAGAGAGTGTGTGTGTGTGCATCTGTATCTGTGAGAGAGTGTGTGAGATTGTGTGTGAGTAGGTTTTGTGAATGTGTGTGTGAGAGTGTGTGTGAGCGTGTGAGTGAGTGTGCATGTGTGAGTGTGTGTGTGAGTGTGTGTGAGTGTGAGAGTATGTGTGAGATTGTGTCGAAGTGTGTGTCAAAGTGTGTGTGAGTGTGTATGTGTGTGTGTGAGAGAGAGAGTGTGTCAGTGAGAGATTGTGTGTGAAAATGTGTGTGTGTGTGAGTGTGTGTGAATGTGCATGCTTGAGTGTGCATCCGTGAGTGTGTGAGTGAGTGAGTGAGTGTGTGTGTGTGAGTGAGTGAGTGTGAGTGTGTGTGCTAGTGATTGATTTCATGTGCCTGTGTCAGCCTGATTGTGTGTGTGTGAGTGAGTGTGAGAGTGTGTGTGTGTTTCTGTGAGTGTGTGTCTGTGAGTGTGTGTCTGTGTGAGAGTGTGTGTGAGTGTGTGAGAGTGTGTGTGCGAGTGACTGAGTGTGTATGTGTGTGAGTGTGTGCGTGTGTGAGTGTGTGTTAGTGTGTGTTAGTGTGTGAGTGAATGTATGTGAGTGTGTGAGTCTGTGAGTGTGAGTGTGTGAGTGTGAGTGCGAGTGTGTGTGCGTGAGTGTGAGTTTTAGTGTCTGTGTGTGTGAGTGTGAGTGCGTTTGAGTGTTTTTGTGAGAGTGTGTGTGAGGGTTATCGTGTATGAATGTGTGTTTGTAAGTGTGTGTGTGTGTGTGTGCGAGTGTGTGAGAGTGTGTATGAGTGTGTGTTAGTGTGTGAGTGTGAGTGTGTGAGTGTGGGTGCGAATGTGTGTGTGTGAGTTTGTGTGAGTGTTTGCGTGAATGTTTTTGTGAGAGTGTGTGTGAGAGATGTATGTGTGTGTGTGCTTGTGAGTGTGTGTGTGTGAGTGTGTGTGTGTGCGTGTGTGAGAGAGAGAGTGTGTCTGAGAGTGTGTGTCTGTGAGTGAGTGTGTGTGTGAGTGTGTGTGCATGTGTGTGAGTGTGCGAGTGAGCATACATGCATGAGTGTGCATGCATGAGTGTGCATGCTTGAGGGTGTGTGTGGGAGAGTGTGCGTCTGTGAGTGTGTGTCTGAGAGTGTGTGTCTGTGAGTGCGTGACTGTGAGTGTGTGTCTGTGAGTGTGTGTCTGTGAGAGAGTGTGTGAGAGTGTGTGTGAGAGTGTGTGAGTGAGTGTGTGTGTGTGAGAGTGTGAGTGTGTGAGTGTGGGTGTCTGCGTTATAGTATGTGTGAGACTGTGTTTGAGAGTGTTTGTGAGAGTTTGTGTGAGAGGGTGTGTGAGAGTGTATGTGTAAGAGTGTGTGTGAGGGTGTGTGTGTGTGAGTGTGTGCTTGTGAGTGTGTGTGTGTACGTGAGTGTGTGTGAGAGAGAGTTTGTGAGAGAGTGTGTGAGAGAGAGTGTGTGTGAGAGAGATTGTGTATCTGCGAGTGTGTGTCTGTGAGTGTGTGTCTGTCAGGATGTGTGTGTGAGAGTTTGTGTGTGTGTATGAGTGTGTGTGAGTGAGTGTGTGCATAAGTGTGCGTGCGTAAGAGAGTGCACATGAGTGTGCGTGCATGGGAGAGTGTGGATGAGAGTGTGTGTGTGTGCGTCTGTATCTATTAGAGAGTGTGTGAGATTGTGTGTGAGTAGGTTTTGTGAATGTGTGTGTGAGAGTGTGTGTGAGAGTTTGAGTGAGTGTGCATGTGTGAGTGTGTGTGTGAGTGTGTGTGAGTGTGAGAGTATGTGTGAGATTGTGTCTAAGTGTGTGTCTAAGTGTGTGTGAGGGTGTATGTGTGTGTGTGTGAGAGAGAGTGTGTCAGTGAGAGATTGTGTGTGAAAATGTGTGTGTGTGAGTGTGTGTGAATGTGCGTGCTTGAGTGTGCATCCGTGAATGTGGGAGTGAGTGAGTGAGTGTGTGTGTGTGAGTGAGTGAGTGTGAGTGTGTGTGCTAGTGATTGATTTCATGTGTCTGTGTCAGCGTGATTGTGTGTGTGTGAGTGAGTGTGAGAGTGTGTGTGTGTTTGTGTGAGTGTGTGTGTGTGAGAGAGAGTGTGTGTGAGTGAGAGTGTGTGAGCGAGAGTGTGTGTGAGCGAGACTGTGTATCTGTGAGTGTGTTTATGTGAGTGTATGTCTGTGAGTGTGTGTCTGTGTGAGAGTGTGTGTGAGTGTGTGAGAGTGTGTGTGCGAGTGACTGAGTGTGTATGTGTGTGTGAGTGTGTGCGTGTGTGAGTGTGAGTGTGTGTTAGTGTGTGTTAGTGTGTGAGTGAATGTATGTGAGTGTGTGAGTCTGTGAGTGTGAGTGTGTGAGTGTGAGTGCGAGTGTGTGTGCGTGAGTGTGAGTTTTAGTGTCTGTGTGTGTGTGTGAGTGCGTTTGAGTGTTTTTGTGAGAGTGTGTGTGAGGGTTATCGTGTGTGAATCTGTGTTTGTAAGTGTGTGTGTGTGAGTATGAGTGTGTGAGAGTGTGTATGAGTGTGTGTTAGTGTGTGAGTGTGAGTGTGTGAGTATGGGTGCGAATGTGTGAGTGTGAGTTTGTGTGAGTGTTTGCGTGAATGTTTTTGTGAGAGTGTGTTTGAGAGATGTATGTGTGTGTGCTTGTGAGTGTGTGTGTGAGTGTGTGTGTGCATGTGTGAGAGAGAGAGAGCGTGTGTCTGTGAGTGAGTGTGTGTGTGAGTGTGTGTGCATGTGTGTGAGTGTGCGAGTGAGCATGCATGCATGAGTGTGCATGCATGAGTGTGCATGCTTGAGGGTGTGTGTGAGAAAGTGTGCATCTGTGAGTGTGTTTGAGTGTTTTGTGAGAGTGTGTGTGAGGGTTATCGTGTGTGAATGTGTGTTTGTGTGTGTGTGTGAGTGTGAGTGTGTGAGAGTGTGTATGAGTGTGTGTTAGTGTGTGAGTGTGAGTGTGTGAGTGTGAGTGCGAGTGTGTGTGCGTGAGTGTGAGTTTTAGTGTCTGTGTGTGTGAGTGTGAGTGCGTTTGAGTGTTTTTGTGAGAGTGTGTGTGAGGGTTATCGTGTATGAATGTGTGTTTGTAAGTGTGTGTGTGTGTGTGTGCGAGTGTGTGAGAGTGTGTATGAGTGTGTGTTAGTGTGTGAGTGTGAGTGTGTGAGTGTGGGTGCGAATGTGTGTGTGTGAGTTTGTGTGAGTGTTTGCGTGAATGTTTTTGTGAGAGTGTGTGTGAGAGATGTATGTGTGTGTGTGCTTGTGAGTGTGTGTGTGTGAGTGTGTGTGTGTGCGTGTGTGAGAGAGAGAGTGTGTCTGAGAGTGTGTGTCTGTGAGTGAGTGTGTGTGTGAGTGTGTGTGCATGTGTGTGAGTGTGCGAGTGAGCATACATGCATGAGTGTGCATGCATGAGTGTGCATGCTTGAGGGTGTGTGTGGGAGAGTGTGCGTCTGTGAGTGTGTGTCTGAGAGTGTGTGTCTGTGAGTGCGTGACTGTGAGTGTGTGTCTGTGAGTGTGTGTCTGTGAGAGAGTGTGTGAGAGTGTGTGTGAGAGTGTGTGAGTGAGTGTGTGTGTGTGAGAGTGTGAGTGTGTGAGAGTGGGTGTCTGCGTTATAGTATGTGTGAGACTGTGTTTGAGAGTGTTTGTGAGAGTTTGTGTGAGAGGGTGTGTGAGAGTGTATGTGTAAGAGTGTGTGTGAGGGTGTGTGTGTGTGAGTGTGTGCTTGTGAGTGTGTGTGTGTACGTGAGTGTGTGTGAGAGAGAGTTTGTGAGAGAGTGTGTGAGAGAGAGTGTGTGTGAGAGAGATTGTGTATCTGCGAGTGTGTGTCTGTGAGTGTGTGTCTGTCAGGATGTGTGTGTGAGAGTTTGTGTGTGTGTATGAGTGTGTGTGAGTGAGTGTGTGCATAAGTGTGCGTGCGTAAGAGAGTGCACATGAGTGTGCGTGCATGGGAGAGTGTGGATGAGAGTGTGTGTGTGTGCGTCTGTATCTATTAGAGAGTGTGTGAGATTGTGTGTGAGTAGGTTTTGTGAATGTGTGTGTGAGAGTGTGTGTGAGAGTTTGAGTGAGTGTGCATGTGTGAGTGTGTGTGTGAGTGTGTGTGTGTGAGAGTATGTGTGAGATTGTGTCTAAGTGTGTGTCTAAGTGTGTGTGAGGGTGTATGTGTGTGTGTGTGAGAGAGAGTGTGTCAGTGAGAGATTGTGTGTGAAAATGTGTGTGTGTGAGTGTGTGTGAATGTGCGTGCTTGAGTGTGCATCCGTGAATGTGGGAGTGAGTGAGTGAGTGTGTGTGTGTGAGTGAGTGTGAGTGTGTGTGCTAGTGATTGATTTCATGTGTCTGTGTCAGCGTGATTGTGTGTGTGTGAGTGAGTGTGAGAGTGTGTGTGTGTTTGTGTGAGTGTGTGTGTTTGAGAGAGAGTGTGTGTGAGTGAGAGTGTGTGAGCGAGAGTGTGTGTGAGCGAGACTGTGTATCTGTGAGTGTGTTTCTGTGAGTGTATGTCTGTGAGTGTGTGTCTGTGTGAGAGTGTGTGTGAGTGTGTGAGAGTGTGTGTGCGAGTGACTGAGTGTGTATGTGTGTGTGAGTGTGTGCGTGTGTGAGTGTGAGTGTGTGTTAGTGTGTGTTAGTGTGTGAGTGAATGTATGTGAGTGTGTGAGTCTGTGAGTGTGAGTGTGTGAGTGTGAGTGCGAGTGTGTGTGCGTGAGTGTGAGTTTTAGTGTCTGTGTGTGTGTGTGAGTGCGTTTGAGTGTTTTTGTGAGAGTGTGTGTGAGGGTTATCGTGTGTGAATCTGTGTTTGTAAGTGTGTGTGTGTGAGTGTGAGTGCGTGAGAGTGTGTATGAGTGTGTGTTAGTGTGTGAGTGTGAGTGTGTGAGTGTGGGTGCGAATGTGTGAGTGTGAGTTTGTGTGAGTGTTTGCGTGAATGTTTTTGTGAGAGTGTGTTTGAGAGATGTATGTGTGTGTGCTTGTGAGTGTGTGTGTGTGTGAGTGTGTGTGTGCATGTGTGAGAGAGAGAGAGCGTGTGTCTGTGAGTGAGTGTGTGTGTGAGTGTGTGTGCATGTGTGTGAGTGTGCGAGTGAGCATGCATGCATGAGTGTGCATGCATGAGTGTGCATGCTTGAGGGTGTGTGTGAGAAAGTGTGCATCTGTGAGTGTGTTTGAGTGTTTTGTGAGAGTGTGTGTGAGGGTTATCGTGTGTGAATGTGTGTTTGTGTGTGTGTGTGAGTGTGAGTGTGTGAGAGTGCGTGTTAGTGTGTGAGTGTGAGTGTGTGAGTGTGGGTGCGAATGTGTGAATGTGAGTTTGTGTGAGAGTGTTTGTGTGAGTGTTTTTGTGAGAGTGTGTGTGAGAGATGTATGTGTGAGTGTGTGCTTGTGAGTGTGTGTGTGTGAGTGTGTGTGTGTGCGTGTGTGAGAGAGAGAGTGTGTCTGAGAGTGTGTGTCTGTGAGTGAGTGTGTGTGTGTGTGTGTGCATGTGTGTGAGTGTGCGAGTGAGCATGCATGCATGAGTGTGCATGCTTGAGTGTGTGTGTGAGAGAGTGTGCATCTGTGAGTGTGTGTCAGAGAGTGTGTGTCTGTGAGTGCGTGACTGTGAGTGTATGTCTGTGAGTGTATGTCTGTGAGAGAGTGTGTGAGAGTGTGTGTGAGAGTGTGTGAGTGAGTGTGTGTGTGTGTGTGAGTGTGTGAGTGTGAGTGTGTGAGTGTGGGTGTATGTGTTATAGTATGTGTGAGACTGTGTGTGAGAGTGTTTGTGAGAGTTTGTGTGAGAGGGTGTGTGAGAGTGTATGTGTAAGAGTGTGTGTGAGAGTGTGTGTGTGAGTGTGTGCTTGTGAGTGTGTGTGTGTACGTGAGTGTGTGTGAGAGAGAGTTTGTGAGAGAGTGTGTGAGAGAGAGTGTGTGAGAGAGAGATTGTATATCTGCAAGTGTGTGTCTGTGAGTGTGTGTCTGTCAGGATGTGTGTGAGAGTGTGTGTGTGTGTGTGTGCGAGTGTGTGTGAGTGAGTGTGTGTGCATAAGTGTGCGTGCGTAAGAGTGTGCGCGTGAGTGTGCGTGCATGAGAGAGTGTGGATGAGAGCGTGTGTGTCTGTGAGTCTATATCTGTGAGAGAGTGTGTGAGATTGTGTGTGAGTAGGTTTTGTGAATGTGTGTGTGAGAGTGTGTGTGAGAGTGTGAGTGTGCATGTGTGAGAGTGTGTGTGAGATTGTGTCTAAGTGTGTGTCTAAGTGTGTGTGTGTGTATGTGTGTGTGTGTGAGAGAGAGTGTGTCAGTGAGAGATTGTGTGTGAAAATGTGTGTGTGTGTGTGTGTGTGAATGTGCGTGCTTGAGTGTGCATGCGTGAGTGTGCGAGTGAGTGAGTGTGTGTGTGTGAGTGAGTGTGAGTGTCTGTGCTAGTGATTGATTGCATGTGTCTGTGTCAGCGTGATTGTGTGTGTGTGAGTGAGTGTGAGAGTGTGTGTGTGCTTGTGTGTGTGTGAGTGTGCGTGAGAGAGAATGTGCGTGAGTGAGAGTGTGTATGAGCGAGAGTGTGTGTGAGCGAGACTGTGTATCTGTGAGTGTGTTTCTGTGAGTGTGTGTCTGTGAGTGTGTGTCTGTGTGAGAGTGTGTGTGAGTGTGTGAGAGTGTGTGTGCGAGTGACTGAGTGTGTATGTGTGTGTGAGTGTGTGCGTGTGTGAGTGTGAGTGTGTGTTAGTGTGTGTTAGTGTGTGAGTGAATGTATGTGAGTGTGTGAGTCTGTGAGTGTGAGTGTGTGAGTGTGAGTGCGTGTGTGAGCGTGAGTGTGAGTTTTAGTGTCTGTGTGTGTGTGAGTGCGTTTGAATGTTTTTGTGAGAGTGTGTGTGAGGGTTATCGTGTGTGAATGTGTGTTTGTGTGTGTGTGTGTGAGTGTGAGTGTGTGAGAGTGTGTATGAGTGTGTGTTAGTGTGTGAGTGTGAGTGTGTGAGTGTGGGTGCGAATGTGTGAGTGTGAGTTTGTGTGAGTGTTTGTGTGAGTGTTTTTGTGAGAGTGTGTGTGAGAGATGTATGTGTGAGTGTGTGCTGGTGAGCGTGTGTGTGTGAGTGTGTGTGTGTGTGCGTGTGTGAGAGAGAGAGTGTGTCTGAGAGTGTGTGTCTGTGAGTGAGTGTGTGTGTGAGTGCGTGTGCATGTATGTGAGTGTGCGAGTGAGCATGCATGCATGAGTGTGCATGCATGAGTGTGCGTGCTTGAGTGTGTGTGTGAGAGAGTGTGTGTCTGTGAGTGTGTGTCTGAGAGTGTGTGTCTGAGAGTGTGTGACTGTGAGTGTGTGTCTGTGAATGTGTGTCTGTGAGAGAGTGTGTGAGAGTGTGTGTGAGATTGTGTGTGAGAGTGTGTGAGTGAGTGTGTGGGTGTGTGTGTGTGTGTGAGTGTGAGTGTGTGAGTGTGGGTGCATGTGTTATAGTATGTGTGAGACAGTGTGTGAGATTGTTTGTGAGAGTTTGTGTGAGAGGGTGTGTGAGAGTGTATGTGTAAGAGTGTGTGTGAGAGTGTATGTGTGAGTGAGTGCTTGTGAGTGTGTGTGTACGTGAGTGTGTGTGAGAGAGTGTTTGTGAGAGTGTGTGTGAGAGAGAGTGTGTGTGAGAGAGATTGTGTATCTGCGAGTGTGTGTCTGTGAGTGTGTGTCTGTCAGGATGTGTATGAGAGTGTGTGTGTGTGTGTGTGAGTGTGTGTGAGTGAGTGTGTGTGCATAAGTGTGCATGCGTTAGAGTGTGCGCGTGAGTGTGCGTGCATGAGAGAGTTTGGATGAGAGAATGTGTGTCTGTGAGTCTGTATCTGTGAGAGAGTGTGTGAGATTGTGTGTGAGTAGGTTTTGTGAATGTGTGTGTGAGAGTGTGTGTGAGAGTTTGAGTGAGTGTGCATGTGTGAGTGTGTGTGTGTGTGTGTGTGAGTGTGAGAGTGTGTTTGAGATAGTGTCTAAGTGTGTGTCTAAGTGTGTGTGCATGTGTGTGTGTGTGTGAGAGATAGTGTGTCAGTGAGAGATTGTGTGTGAAAATGTGTGTGTGTGAGTGTGTGTGAATGTGCATGCTTGAGTGTGCATGCGTGAGTGTGCGAGTGAGTGGGTGAGTGTGTGTGTGTGAGTGAGTGAGTGTGAGTGTGTGTGCTAGTGATTGATTGCATGTGTCTGTGTCAGCGTGATTGTGTGTGTGTGAGTGAGTGTGAGAGTGTGTGTGTGTTTGTGTGTGTGTGAGTGTGTGTGAGAGAGAATGTGTGTGAGTGAGAGTGTGTGTGAGCGAGAGTGTGTGTGAGCGAGACTGGGTATCTGTGAGTGTGTTTCTGTGAGTGTGTGTCTGTGAGTGTGTGTCTGTGTGAGAGTGTGTGTGAGTGTGTGAGAGTGTGTGTGCGAGTGACTGAGTGTGTATGTGTGTGTGAGTGTGTGCGTGTGTAAGTGTGAGTGTGTGTTAGTGTGTGTTAGTGTGTGAATGAATGTATGTGAGTGTGTGAGTCTGTGAGTGTGAGTGTGTGAGTGTGAGTGCGTGTGTGTGAGCGTGAGTGTGAGTTTTAGTTTCTGTGTGTGTGAGTGCGTTTGAGTGTTTTTGTGAGAGTGTGTGTGAGGGTTATCGTGTGTGAATGTGGGTTTGTGTGTGTGTGTGTGAGTGTGAGTGTGTGAGAGTGTGTATGAGTGTGTGTTAGTGTGTGAGTGTGAGTGTGTGAGTGTGGGTGCGAATGTGTGAGTGTGAGTTTGTGTGAGTGTTTGTGTGAGTGTTTTTGTGAGAGTGTGTGTGAGAGATGTATGTGTGAGTGTGTGCTGGTGAGCGTGTGTGTGTGAGTGTGTGTGTGTGTGTGCGTGAGTGAAAGAGAGAGTGTGTCTGAGAGTGTGTGTCTGTGAGTGAGTGTGTGTGTGAGTGTGTGTCCATGTGTGTGAGTGTGCGAGTGAGCATGCATGCATGAGTGTGCATGCATGAGTGTGCGTGCTTGAGTGTGTGTGTGAGAGAGTATGTGTCTGTGAGTGTATGTCTGAGAGTGTGTGTCTGTGAGTGTGTGACTGTGAGTGTGTGTCTGTGAATGTTTGTCTGTGAGAGAGTGTGTGAGAGTGTGTGTGAGAGTGTGTGTGAGATTGTGTGAGTGATGGTGTGGGTGTGTGTGTGTGAGTTTGAGTGTGTGAGTGTGGGTGTATGTGTTATAGTATGTGTGAGACTGTATGTGAGAGAGTTTGTGAGAGTTTGTGTGAGAGGGTGTGTGAGAGTGTGTGTGTAAGAGTGTGTGTGAGAGAGAGTGTGTGTGTGAGTGTGTGCTTGTGAGTGTGTGTGTGTACGTGAGTGTGTGTGAGAGAGAGTTTGTGAGAGAGAGTGTGTGAGAGAGAGTGTGTTGTCTATGAGTGTTGGTGTGAGAGTGTGTGTATGAGTGTGTGTGAGTGTGTGCAAGTGTGCATGTGTGTGCATGCATGAGTGAGTGTTAGTGTGTGTGTGTGAGTGTGTTTGTGTGAGTGTGTGAGTGTGTGCTACAGAGAGAGTCTGTGTGAGCGAGAGTGTGTGTGAGAGAGACTGCGTGTGAGTGAGAGTGTGTGTGTGTGTGATTGTGTGCCTGTGAATGTGTGTCTGTGATTGTGGGTGTGAGAGTGTGTGTGTGAGTGTGTGTAAGTGTGCGAGTGAGTGTACGAGTGAGTGTGCATGCCTGAGTGTTCATGCATGAGTTTGCCTGCGTGAGAGAGTTTGTGTCTGTGAGTGTGTGTCTGTGAGTGTGTGTCTGTGACAGAGTGTGTGTGTGTGAGGGAGTTGGTATGAGAGTGTGTATGAGAGTGGGTGTAAGAGTCGGTGTGAGAGTCGATGTGAGAGTGTGTGAGTGTGCGAGTGAGTGAGTGTGCATGAGTGAGTGTGCATGTGTGAGTGTCCACATGTGAGTGTGCGAGTGAGTGAGTTTGCATGTGTGAGTGAGTGAGTGTGATTGTATGTGTTTTTGTGAGTGTGTTTTTGTGAGAGTGTGTGTGAGAGTGGGTATGATAGTGGGTTTGAGAGTGGGTGTGCGAGTCGATGTGTGAGTAAGTGTGTGTGTTTGTGTGAGTGTGTGTGAGAGAGATTGTGTGTGAGTGAGAGGGTGTGTGAGCGAGACTGTGTTTCAGTGAGTGTGTTTCTGTGAGTGAGTGTCTGTGACTGTGTGTCTGTGAGAGAGTGTGTGTGTGTGTGAGAGTGTGTGTGTGAGTGATTGTGTGTGTGTGAGTGAGTATGTGTGTGTGTGTGTGAGTGTGAGTGTGTGAGTGAGTGTGAGTGTGTGTGTGTTTGTGTGAGTGTGAGTGTGTGTGTGTTTGTGTGAGTGTGTGAGAGTGTGTGTGCTAGTGAGTGATTGTGTATGTTTTTGTGAGTGTGTGTGTGTGAATGAGTGAGTGTGAGTGTGTGTGTGTTTGTGTGAGTGTGTGTAAGAGAGAGTGAGTGTGTGTGTGAGTGTCTGTGAGTGTTTTGTGAGAGTGTGTGTGAGAGTTTGTATGTCTGAGTGTGTGTTTGTGTGAGTGTATGTGAGAGAGAGTGTGTGTCTGAGAGTGTGTGTCTGTGAGTGAGTGTGTGTGAGAAAATGTCTGAGAGTGTGTTTGTCTGAGTGTGTGTGAGTGTGCGAGTGAGCGTGCATGCGTGAGTGAGTGTGCGTGTGTGAGTGTGTGTGAGAGAGTGTGTGTGAGAGAGTGTGTGAGTGTTTGTCTGTGAGTGTGGTTCTGTGAGAGAGTGTGTGTGAGAGTGTGTGAGCGTGTGTGAGAGTGTGTGAGTGTGAGTGTGTGTGTGAGAGTGTGTGAGTGAGAGTACGTGTGTTTGTGTTTGTGTGAGTGTGTGAGAGTGTGTGTGCTAGTGAGTGATTGTGTATGTCTTTGTGAGTGTGTGTGTGTGAATGAGTGAGTGTGAGTGTGTGTGTGTGTGTTTGTGTGAGTGTGTGAGTGTGTGTAAGAGAGAGTGAGTGTGTGTGTGAGTGTTTTTGTGAGAGCGTGTGTGAGAGTTTGTATGTGTGAGTGTGTGTTTGTGTGTGTGTGAGTTTGTTTGTGTGTGAGTGTATGTGAGATAGAGTGTGTTTGAGAGAGAGTGTGTGTCTGAGAGCGTGTGTCTGTGAGTGAGTGTGTGTGAGAGAGTGTCAGAGAGTGTGTCTGAGAGTGTGTGTGTGTGAGTGTGCGAGTGAGTGTTTGCGTGAGTGTATGTGTGAGCGTACGTGCGAGAGTGAGTGTGCGTACATGAGTGTGTGTGAGAGAGTGTGTGTGAGAGAGTGTGTGTGTGAGTGTTTGTCTGTGAGTGTATGTCTGTGAGAGAGTGTGTGTGAGAGTATGTGAGCGTGTGTGAGAGTGTGTCAGTGTGAGTGTGTGAGTGTGAGTGTGTGTGAGAGTGTTTGTGAGAGTTTGTGTGAGAGTGTGTGTGAGAGTGTGGGATTGAGAATGTGTGTGTGGGAGTGGGTGTATGAGAGTGTGTGTTTGTGTGAGTGTGTGTATGTGAGTGTGTGAAAGAGTGTGTGAGAGAGTGTGTGTGTGAGAGAGATTGTGTATCTGCAAGTGTGTGTCTGTGAGTGTGTGTCTGTCAGGATGTGTGTGAGAGAGAGTGTGTGTGTGTGTGTGTGTGTGTGTGTGTGTGTGTGAGTGAGTGTATGTGCATAGGTGTGCGTGCATAAGAGTGCGTGCGTGAGTGTGCATGCATGACAGAGTGTGGATGAGAGTGTGTGTGTGTGAGTCTATATCTGTGAGAGAGTGTGTGAGATTGTGTGTGAGTAGGTTTTGTGAATGTGTGTGTGAGAGTGTGTGTGAGTTTGAGTGAGTGTGCATGTGTGAGTGTGCGTGTGAGCGTCCGTGCATGAGTGAGTGTGCGTACATGAGTGTGTGTGAGAGAGTGTGTGTGAGAGAGTATGTGTGTGAGTGTGTGTCTGTGAGTGTATGTCTGTGAGAGAGTGTGTGTGAGAGTGTGTGAGAGTGTGTGAGAGTGTGTCAGTGTGAGTGTGTGTGTGAGTGTGAGTGTGAGTGTGAGAGTGTTTGTGAGAGTTTGTGTGAGAGTGTGTGTGAGAGTGTGTGTCTGAGAGTGTGTGTGTTAGAGTGGGTGTATGAGAGTGTGTGTGTGTGTGTGTGTGAGTGTGTGTATGTGAGTGTATGTGAAAGAGTGTGTGTGAGAGAGAGTGTGTGTGAGAGAGATTGTGTATCTGCGAGTGTGTGTCTGTGAGTGTGAGTCTGTCAGGATGTGTGTGAGAGAGTGTGTGTGTGTGTGTATGAGTGTGTGTGCATAGGTGTGCGTGCGTAAGAGTGCGTGCGTGAGTGTGCATGCATGAGAGAGTGTGGATGAGAGAGTGTGTGTGTGTGTGAGTCTATATCTGTGAGAGAGTGTGTGAGATTGTGTGTGAGTAGGTTTTGTGAATGTGTGTGTGAGAGTGTGTGTGAGTGTGAGTGAGTGTGCATGTGTGAGTGTGTGTGAGTATGAGAGTGTGTGTGAGATTGTGTCTAAGTGTGTGTGAGTGTGTGTGAGGGTGTATGTGTGTGTGTGTGAGAGAGAGTGTGTCAGTGAGAGATTGTGTGTGAAAATGTGTGTGTGTGTGTGAATGTGTGTGCTTGAGTGTGCATGCGTGACTGTGCGTGTGAGTGAGTGTGTGTGTGTGATTGAGTGAGTGTGAGTGTGTGTGCCAGTGAGTGATTGCATGTGTCTGTGTGAGTGTGATTGTGTGTGTGTGAGTGAGTGTGATTGTGTGTGTGTTTGTGTGAGTGTGTGTGTGTGTGAGAGAGAGTGTGTGTGAACGAGACTGTGTTTCTGTGAGTGTGTTTCTGTGAGTGTGTGTCTGTATGTGAGTGTGTGTGAGTGCGTGAGAGTGTGTGCGCAAGTGACTGAGTGTGTATGTGTGTGTGAGTGTGTGCATGTGTGAGTGTGAGTGTGTGTTAGTGTGTGAGTGAAGGTATGTGAGTGTGTGAGTCTGTGAGTGTGAGTGTATGTATGTGAGCGTGAGTGTGAGCTTTAGTGTCCGTGAGTGTGTGAGTGCGTTTGAGTGTTTTTGTGAGAGTGTGTGTGAGGGTTTTTGTGTGTGAGTGTGTGTTTGTGAGTGTGTGTGTGTGTGAGTGCGAGTGTGTGAGAGTGTGTATGAGTGTGTGTTAGTGTGTGAGTGTGGGTGCGAATGTGTGAGTGTGAGTTTGTGTGAGTATGTGTGTGAGTGTTTTTGTGAGAGTGTGTGTGAGAGATGTATGTGTGAGTGTGTGTTTGTGAGCGTGTGAGTGTGTGTGAGAGAGAGAGTGTGTCTGAGAGCGTGTGTCTGTGAGTGAGTGTGTGTGTGAGTGAGTGTGCATGCGTGAGTGTGTGTGAGAGAGTGTGTGTGAGGGAGTGTGTGTGTGTGTCTGTGAGTGTGGCTCTGTGAGAGAGTGTGTGTGAGAGTGTGTGAGCACGTGTGAGAGTGCGTGAGTGTGAGTGTGTGTGTGTGTGTGAGTGTGTGTGTGAGTGTGTGTGTGTTTGTGTGAGTGTGTGAGAGTGTGAGTGCTAGTGAGTGATTGTGTATGTCTTTGTGAGTGTGTGTGTGTGAAAGAGTGAGTGTGAGTGTGTGTGTGTGTTTGTGTGAGTGTGTGAGTGTGTGTAAGACAGAGTGAGAGTGTGTGTGAGTGTGTGTGAGTGTTTTTGTGAGAGTATGTGTGAGTGTGTGTTTGTGTGTGTGCGAGTGTATGTGTGTGTGTGAGTGTACGTGATAGAGAGAGTGTGTGTGAGAGAGAGTGTGTGTCTGAGAGTGTGTGTCTGTGAGTGAGTATGTGTGAGTGAGTGTCTGAGAGTGTGTCTGAGATTGTGTGTGAGTGTGTGTGCATGTGTGTGAGTGTGTGAGTGAGCATGCGTGCATGAGTGAATGTGGATATGTGAGTGTGTGTGAGAGAGTGTGTGTGAGAGTGTGTGTGTGTGTGTGAGTGTGTCTGTGAGTGCGTGTCTGTGAGAGAGTGTGTGTGAGTGTGCGTGTGTGAGAGTGTGAGAGTGTGTGTGAGATTGTGTGTCAGTGTGTGTGAGAGTGTGTGTGAGAGTGTGAGAGTGTGTATATGTGTATGAGTGTGTCTCTGCGATAGTGTGTGTGAGAAAGTGTGTGTGTGAGTGTGAGCGATTGTGAGTGGTTGAGTGTGCATCCATGAGTGTGTGAGTGAGTGAGTGAGTGTAGGTTTGTGAGTGAGAGTGTGTGTTTGCCTGTGAGTGTGTGAGAGTGTGTGTGCAAGTGAGTGACTGTGTGTGTCTGTGTGAGTGTGTGTGTGCTTGTGTGAGTGTATGTGAGAGATAGTGTGTGCGAGTGAGAGTGTGTGTGAGCGAGAGTTTGTGTGAGCGAGACTGATTCTGTGAGTTTATTTCAGTGAGTGTGTGTGAGTGTGTGTCTGTGAGAGAGTGTCTGTGAGAGAGTGTGTGTGAGGGTGCGAGAGCGTGTGTGCAAGTGAGTGTGTGTTTGTGAGTATGAGTGTGTGTGTGTGAGTGTGAGTGTGTGAGTGTGTGTGAGTGTGAGTGCGAGTGTCTGAGAGTGTGTGTGAGTGTGTGTGTGAGTGTGAGTGTGTGTGAGTGTGTGTGTCTGTGTGTGAGTGCGAGTTTGTGAGAGTGTGTGTGAGTGTGTGTTAGTGTGTGAGTCTGAGTGTGTGAGTGTGGGAGCGAGTGTGAGTTTGTGTGTGTGTGAGGTTTTGTGAGAGTGTGTGTGAGAGTTTCTATGTGTGAGTGTGTGTTTGTGAGTGTGTGTGTGCCTGTGAGTATGAGTGTGTGAGTGTGAGTGCGTGTTTGTGTGCATGAGTTTGCGAGTGAGTGTCAGAGTGTGTGTGAGATTGTGTGTAAGTGTGTGTGTGAGTGTGTGTGTGTGTGTGTGTATGAGAGAGAGAGAGAGAGTGTGTGTTTCCATGCGAGAGTGTGTGTGAGATGGTGTGTGTGTGAGTGTGTGTGAATGTGCGTGCTTCAGTGTGCGTGCGTGAGTGTGTGAGTGAGTGAGTGAGTGTGTGTGTGTGTGTCAGTAAGTGAGTGTGAATATGTGTGTGTGAGAGAGAATATGAGCATGAGTGCGAGTGTGTGAGTGTGGGTCTGTGTGTGTGAGTATGTGACTGTGATTGTGAGAGTGTTTGTGAGAGTTTGTGTGAGAGAGTGTGTGAGAGTGTGGGTGTGAGTGTGTGTGTGTGAGTTTGTGTTTGTGAGTGTGTGTGAGAGATTGTGTGTGAGATAAAGTGTGTGTGAGAGAGTGTGTGTATCTGTTTGTGTGTGTCTGTGAGTGTGTGTCCGTGGCAGTGTGTGTGAGAGTGTGTGTGTGAGTGTGTATGAGTGTGTGTGAGTGAGTGTGCGTGCATAAGTGTGCGTGCATAAGAGTGCGTGCGTGAGTGTGCGTGCATGAAAGAGTGTGGATGAGAGAGTGTGTGTCTGTGAGTGTGTGTCTGTGAGAGTGTTTGTGTGAGTGTGCATGTGTGAGTGTGTGTGAGTGTTAATGTGTGTGTGTGTGTGAGAGAGTGTGTGAGTGTGTGTGTGAGAATTTGTGAGTGTGAGTGTGAGAGTGTTTGTGAGAGTTTGTGTGAGAGAGTGTGTGAGAGTATGGGTGTGAGAGTGTGTGTCTGTGAGTTTGTGTTTGTGAGCGTGTGTGAGAGAGTGTGTGAGAGAGAGTGTGTGTGAGAGAGAGTGTGTATCTGTGAATGTGTGTCTTTGAGTGTGTGTCCGTGGCAGTGTGTGTGAGTGTGTATGTGAGAATTTGTGAGTGTGAGTGTGAGAGAGTTTGTGAGAGTTTGTGTGAGAGAGTGTGTGAGAGTATGGGTGTGAGAGAGTGTGTCTGTGAGTTTGTGTTTGTGAGTGTGTGGGAGAGAGTGTGTGTGAGAGAGAGTGTGTGGGAGAGAGAGTGTGTATCTGTGACTGTGTGTCTTTGAGTGTGTGTCCGTGGAAGTGTGTGTGAGAGTGTGCATGTGTGAGTGTGTATGAGTGTGTGTGAGTGAGTGTGCGTGCATACGTGTGCGTGCAGAAAAGTGTGAGCGTGAGTGTGCATGCATGAGAGAGTGTGGATGAGTGTGTCTGTGTGAGTGTGCGTCTGTAAAACAGTTTGTGTGAGTGTGCATTTGTGAGTGTGTGTGTGTGTGTTTGTGTGAGTGTGTGTGCTAGTGAGTGATTGTGTGTGTCTGTGTGATTGTGAGTGTGTATGTGAGTGAGTGTGTGTGTGTTTGTGTGAGTGTGTGTGTGTAACTGTGTGTGAGTGTGTGTGTGTGTGTGTTAGTGTGTGAGTGTGTGAGTATGAGTGTGTGAGTGTGAGTGCGTGTGTGCGTGCATGAGTGTGCGAGTGAGTGTCAGAGTGTGTGTGAGATTGGGTGTATGTATATGTGTGAGTGTGTGTGAGAGTGTGTGTGTGAGAGAGAGTGTGTTTCTGTGAGACAGCGTGTGTGAGAATGTGTGTGTGTGAGTGTGTATGAATGTGCATTCTTCAGTGTGCGAGCATGAGTGTGCGAGTGAGTGAGTGAGTGTGTGTGCGTGAGTGAGTGTGAATGATTGTGTGTGAGAGTGTGAGTGTGATTGTGAGTGTGTGAGTGTGAGTGTGTGTGTGAAAGTGTGTGAGTGTGAGAGTGTTTGTGAGACTTTGTGTGAGAGAGTGTGTGAGAGTGTGGGTGTGAGAGTGTGTGTGTGTGAGTTTGTGTTTGTGAGTGTGTGTGAGTGAGTGTGTGTGAGAGAGAGTGTGTGTAAGAGAGAGTGTGTATCTCTGAGTGTGTGTCTGAGTGTGTGTCCATGGGAGTGTGTGTGAGAGTGTGTGTGTGTGAGTGTGTATGAGTGTATGTGAGTAAGTGTGCGTGCGTAAGTTTGCGTGCATAAGATTGCGTGTGTGAGTGTGCGTGCTTGAAAGAGTGTGTATGAGAGAGTGTGTGTCTGTGAGTGTGTGTCTGTGAGAGAGTTTGTGTGAGTGTGATGTGTGAGTGTGTGTGAGTGTGACAGTGTTTGTGAGATTGTGTGTAAGTGTATGTGTGAGTGTGTGTGAGAGTGTGTCTGTGTGAGAGACTGTGTCTGTGAGAGAGAGTGTGTGAGAATGTGTGTGTGTGTGAATGTGCATGCTTGAGTGTGCGTGCATGAGTGTGCAAGTGAGTGAGTGATTGCGTATATGTGAGTGCGTGAGTGTGAGTATGTGTGTGTGTGTTTGTGTGAGTGTGAGTGTGTGTGCTAGTGAGTGATTGCGTGTGTCTGTGTGATTGTGGGTGTGTGTGTGAGTGAGTGAGTGTGTGTGTTTGTGTGAGTGTGTGTGAGAGAGAGTGTGTGTGAGTGAGAGTGTGTGTGAGCAAGACTGTGTTTATGTGAGTGTGTTTCTGTGAGTGTGTGTCTGTGACTGTGTGTCTGTGAGAGAGCGTCAGTGAGAGAGTGTGTGTGAGTGTGTGAGAGTGTGTGAGTGAGTGATTGAGTGTGTGTGTGTGTGTGTTTATGTGTGAGTGAGTGTGAGTGTGTGTGTGTGTGTGAAAGTGAGTGTGTGTGTGTGTTTGTGTGAGTGTGTGAGAGTGTGTGTGCTAGTGAGTGATTATGTATGTCTTTGTGAGTGTTTGTGTGTGTGTGAATGAGTGAGTGTGTGTGTGAGAGTGTGTTTTTGTGTGAGTGTGTGTAAGAGAGAGTGAGTGTGTGTGTGAGTGTGTGTGAGTGTTTTTGTGAGAGAGTTTGTATGTGTGAGTGTGTGTTTGTGAGTGTGTGTGTGTGAGTGTGTGTGTGTGTGAGTGTATGTGAGAGAGAGAGTGTGTGTGAGAGAGAGTGTGTGTCTGTGAGTTTGTGTGTGTGAGAGAGTGTCTGAGAGTGTGTCCGAGAGTGTGTTTGTCTGAGTGTGTGTGTGTGTGTGTGAGTGTGCGAGTGAGCATGCATGTGTGAGTGAGATTGCGTGAGTGAGTGTGTGTGAGAGAGTGTGTGTTAGAGAGTGTGTGAGTGTGAGTGTGTGTCTGTGAGTGTGGGTCTTTGAGAGAGTGTGTGTGAGAGTGTGTGAGCGTATCTGACAGTGTGTGAGTGTGTGTGCTAGTGTGTGAGTGGGAGTGTGTGTGTGTGTGTTTGTGTGAGTGTGCGAGAGTGTGTGTGCTAGTGAGTGATTATGTATGTCTTTGTGACTGTGTGTTTGTGCGTGTGAATGAGTGAGTGTGAGTGTGTGTGTGTGTGTGAGTGTGTGTGTGTAAGAGAGACTGAGTGTGTGTGTTAGTGTGTGTGAGTGTTTTCCTGAGAGCGTGTGTGAGAGTTTGAATGTGTGAGTGTGTGCTTGTGTGTGTGTGAGTGTGTGTGTGTGAGTGTATGAGAGAGAGAGTGTGTGTAAGAGAGAGTGCGCATCTGAGAGTGTGTTTCAGTGAGTGAGTGTGTGTGAGAGAGTGTCTGAGAGTGTGTCTGAGAGTGTGTGTGTGTGAGTGTGTGTGTGTGAGAGAGAGTGTGTGTAAGAGAGAGTGTGTATCTCTGAGTGTGTGTCTGAGTGTGTGTCCATGGGAGTGTGTGTGAGAGTGTGTGTGTGTGAGTGTGTATGAGTGTATGTGAGTAAGTGTGCGTGCGTAAGTTTGCGTGCATAAGATTGCGTGTGTGAGTGTGTGTGCTTGAAAGAGTGTGTATGAGAGAGTGTGTGTCTGTGAGTGTATGTCTGTGAGAGAGTTTGTGTGAGTGTGATGTGTGAGTGTGTGTGTGTGACAGTGTTTGTGAGATTGTGTGTAAGTGTATGTGTGAGTGTGTGTGAGAGTGTGTCTGTGTGAGAGACTGTGTCTGTGAGAGAGAGTGTGTGAGAATGTGTGTGTGTGAGTGTGTGTGAATGTGCATGCTTGAGTGTGCGTGCATGAGTGTGCAAGTGAGTGAGTGATTGCGTATATGTGAGTGCGTGAGTGTGAGTATGTGTGTGTGTGTTTGTGTGAGTGTGAGTGTGTGTGCTAGTGAGTGATTGCGTGTGTCTGTGTGATTGTGGGTGTGTGTGTGAGTGAGTGAGTGTGTGTGTTTGTGTGAGTGTGTGTGAGAGAGAGTGTGTGTGAGTGAGAGTGTGTGTGAGCAAGACTGTGTTTATGTGAGTGTGTTTCTGTGAGTGTGTGTCTGTGACTGTGTGTCTGTGAGAGAGCGTCAGTGAGAGTGTGTGTGTGTGTGAGAGTGTGTGAGTGAGTGATTGAGTGTGTGTGTGTGTGTTTATGTGTGAGTGAGTGTGAGTGTGTGTGTGTGTGTGTGTGTGAAAGTGAGTGTGTGTGTGTGTTTGTGTGAGTGTGTGAGAGTGTGTGTGCTAGTGAGTGATTATGTATGTCTTTGTGAGTGTTTGTGTGTGTGTGAATGAGTGAGTGTGAGTGTGTGAGAGTGTGTTTTTGTGTGAGTGTGTGTAAGAGAGAGTGAGTGTGTGTGTGAGTGTGTGTGAGTGTTTTTGTGAGAGAGTTTGTATGTGTGAGTGTGTGTTTGTGAGTGTGTGTGTGTGTGAGTGTGTGTGTGTGTGAGTGTATGTGAGAGAGAGAGTGTGTGTGAGAGAGAGTGTGTGTCTGAGAGTGTGTGTCTGTGAGTTTGTGTGTGTGAGAGAGTGTCTGAGAGTGTGTCCGAGAGTGTGTTTGTCTGAGCGTGTGTGTGTGTGTGTGTGTGCGAGTGAGCATGCATGCGTGAGTGAGATTGCGTGCGTGAGTGTGTGTGAGAGAGTGTGTGTTAGAGAGTGTGTGAGTGTGAGTGTGTGTCTGTGAGTGTGGGTCTTTGAGAGAGTGTGTGTGAGAGTGTGTGAGCGTATCTGACAGTGTGTGAGTGTGTGTGCTAGTGTGTGAGTGGGAGTGTGTGTGTGTGTGTTTGTGTGAGTGTGCGAGAGTGTGTGTGCTAGTGAGTGATTATGTATGTCTTTGTGACTGTGTGTTTGTGCGTGTGAATGAGTGAGTGTGAGTGTGTGTGTGTGTGTGTGTGTGAGTGTGTGTGTGTAAGAGAGACTGAGTGTGTGTGTTAGTGTGTGTGAGTGTTTTCCTGAGAGCGTGTGTGAGAGTTTGAATGTGTGAGTATGTGCTTGTGTGTGTGTGAGTGTGTGTGTGTGTGTGTGAGTGTATGAGAGAGAGAGTGTGTGTAAGAGAGAGTGCGCATCTGAGAGTGTGTTTCAGTGAGTGAGTGTGTGTGAGAGAGTGTCTGAGAGTGTGTCTGAGAGTGTGTGTGTGTGAGTGTGTGTGTGTGAGAGAGAGTGTGTGTAAGAGAGAGTGTGTATCTCTGAGTGTGTGTCTGAGTGTGTGTCCATGGGAGTGTGTGTGAGAGTGTGTGTGTGTGAGTGTGTATGAATGTATGTGAGTAAGTGTGCGTGCGTAAGTTTGCGTGCATAAGATTGCGTGTGTGAGTGTGCGTGCTTGAAAGAGTGTGTATGAGAGAGTGTGTGTCTGTGAGTGTGTGTCTGTGAGAGAGTTTGTGTGAGTGTGATGTGTGAGTGTGTGTGAGTGTGACAGTGTTTGTGAGATTGTGTGTAAGTGTATGTGTGAGTGTGTGTGAGAGTGTGTCTGTGTGAGAGACTATGTCTGTGAGAGAGAGTGTGTGAGAATGTGTGTGTGTGAGTGTGTGTGAATGTGCATGCTTGAGTGTGCATGCATGAGTGTGCAAGTGAGTGAGTGATTGCGTATATGTGAGTGCGTGAGTGTGAGTATGTGTGTGTGTGTTTGTGTGAGTGTGAGTGTGTGTGCTAGTGAGTGATTGCGTGTGTCTGTGTGATTGTGGGTGTGTGTGTGAGTGAGTGAGTGTGTGTGTTTGTGTGAGTGCGTGTGAGAGAGAGTGTGTGTGAGTGAGAGTGTGTGTGAGCAAGACTGTGTTTATGTGAGTGTGTTTCTGTGAGTGTGTGTCTGTGACTGTGTGTCTGTGAGAGAGCGTCAGTGAGAGAGTGTGTGTGAGTGTGTGAGAGTGTGTGAGTGAGTGATTGAGTGTGTGTGTGTGTGTTTATGTGTGAGTGAGTGTGAGTGTGTGTGTGTGTGTGTGTGTGTGAAAGTGAGTGTGTGTGTGTGTTTGTGTGAGTGTGTGAGAGTGTGTGTGCTAGTGAGTGAAATATGTATGTCTTTGTGAGTGTTTGTGTGTGTGTGAATGAGTGAGTGTGAGTGTGTGAGAGTGTGTTTTTGTGTGAGTGTGTGTAAGAGAGAGTGAGTGTGTGTGTGAGTGTGTGTGAGTGTTTTTGTGAGAGAGTTTGTATGTGTGAGTGTGTGTTTGTGAGTGTGTGTGTGTGTGAGTGTGTGTGTGTGTGAGTGTATGTGAGAGAGAGAGTGTGTGTGAGAGAGTGTGTCTGAGAGTGTGTGTCTGTGAGTTTGTGTGTGTGAGAGAGTGTTTGAGAGTGTGTCCGAGAGTGTGTTTGTCTGAGTGTGTGTGTGTGTGTGTGTGAGTGTCGAGTGAGCATGCATGCTTGAGTGAGATTGCGTGCGTGAGTGTGTGTGAGAGAGTGTGTGTTAGAGAGTGTGTGAGTGTGAGTGTGTGTCTGTGAGTGTGGGTCTTTGAGAGAGTGTGTGTGAGAGTGTGTGAGCGTATCTGACAGTGTGTGAGTGTGTGTGCTAGTGTGTGAGTGGGAGTGTGTGTGTGTATGTTTGTGTGAGTGTGCGAGAGTGTGTGTGCTAGTGAGTGATTATGTATGTCTTTGTGACTGTGTGTTTGTGCGTGTGAATGAGTGAGTGTGAGTGTGTGTGTGTGTGTGTGTGTGTGTGAGTGTGTGTGTGTAAGAGAGACTGAGTGTGTGTGTTAGTGTGTGTGAGTGTTTTCCTGAGAACGTGTGTGAGAGTTTGAATGTGTGAGTGTGTGCTTGTGTGTGTGTGAGTGTGTGTGTGTGTGTGTGTGAGTGTATGAGAGAGAGAGTGTGTGTAAGAGAGAGTGCGCATCTGAGAGTGTGTTTCAGTGAGTGAGTGTGTGTGAGAGAGTGTCTGAGAGTGTGTCTGAGAGTGTGTGTGTGTGAGTGTGTGTGTGTGAGAGTGTTTGTGAGAGTTTGTGTGAGAGTGTGTGTGAGAGTGTGGGATTGAGAGTGTGTGTGTGGGAGTGGGTGTAGGAGAGTGTGTGTGTGAGTGTGTGCGTGTGAGTGTGTGTACGTGAGTGTGTGTGAGAGAGTGTGTGTGAGAGAGAGTGTGTGTGAAAGAGATTGTGTATCTGCGACTGTGTGTCTGTGAGTGTGTGTCTGTCAGGATGCGTGTGAGAGTGTGTGTGTGTGTGTGTATGAGTGTGTGTGAGTGAGTGTGTGTGCATAAGTATGCGTGCGTAAGAGTGTGCGCGTGAGTGTGCGTGCATGAGAGAGTTTGGATGAGAGAGTGTGTGTCTGTGAGTCGGTATCTGTGAGAGAGTGTGTGAGATTGTGTGTGAGTAGGTTTTGTGAATGTGTGTGTGAGTGTGTGTGAGAGTGTGAGTGTGCATGTGTGAGTGTGTGTGTGAGTGTGTGTGAGTGTGAGAGTATGTGTGAGATTGTGTCTAAGTGTGTGTCTAAGTATGTGTGAGGGTGTATGTGTGTGTGTGAGAGAGAGTTTGTCAGTGAGAGATTGTGTGTGAAAATGTGTGTGAGTGTGTGTGAATGTGCGTACTTGAGTGTGCATCCGTGAGTGTGCGAGTGAGTGAGTGAGTGTGTGTGTGTGAGTGAGTGAGTGTGAGTGTGTGTGCTAGTGATTGATTTCATGTGTCTGTGTCAGCGTGATTGTGTGTGTGTGAGTGAGTGTGAGAGTGTGTGTGTGTTTGTGTGAGTGTGTGAGTGTGTGTGAGAGTGTGTGTGAGTGAGAGTGTGTGTGAGCGAGAGTGTGTGTGAGCGAGACTGTGTATCTGTGAGTGTGTTTCTGTGAGTGTGTGTCTGTGAGTGTGTGTGTGAGAGTGTGTGTGAGTGTGTGAGAGTGTGTGTGCGAGTGACTGAGTGTGTATGTGTGTGTGAGTGTGTGCATGTGTGTGTGAGAGTGTGTTAATGTGTGTTAGTGTGTGAGTAAATGTAGGTGAGTGTGTGAGTCCGTGACTGTGAGTGTGTGAGTGTGAGTGCGTGTGTGTGAGCGTGAGTGTGAGTTTTAGTGTCTGTGTGTGTGAGTGCGTTTGAGTGTTTTTGTGAGAGTGTGTGTGAGGGTTATCATGTGTGAATATGTCTTTGTAAGTGAGTGAGTGCGAGTCAGTGAGAGTGTGTATGAGTGTGTGTTAGTGTGTGAGTGTGAGTGTGTGAGTGTGGGTGCGAATGTGTGAGTGTGAGTTTGTGTGAGTGTTTTGTGAGAGTGTGTGTGAGAGATGTATGTGTGAGTGTGTGCTTGTGAGCGTGTGCGTTTGTGAGTGTGTGTGTGTGTGTGTGTGAGAGAGTGTGTCTGAGAGTGTGTGTCTGTGAGTGAGTGTGTGTGTGAGTGTGTGTGCATGTGTGTGAGTGTGCGAGTGAGCATGCATGCATGAGTGTGCATGCATGAGTGTGCATGCTTGAGTGTGTGTGTGAGAGAGTGTGTGTCTGTGAGTGTGTGTCTGAGAGTGTGCGTCTGTGAGTGTGTGACTGTGAGTGTGTGTCTGTGAGTGTGTGTCTGTGAGAGAGTGTGTGAGAGTGTGTGTGAGAGTGTGTGTGAGAGTGTGTGAGTGAGTGTGTGTCTGTGAGTGTGTGTCTGTGAGTGTGGGTCAGTGAGAGATTGTGTGTGAGAGTGTGTGAGCATATCTGAGAGTGTGTGAGTGTGTGTGCAAGTGTGTGAGTATGACTGTGTGTGTGTGTTTTTGTGTGTGTGTGAGAGTGTGTTTGTCTATGAGTGATTATGTATGTCTTTGTGACTGTGTGTTTGTGCGTGTGAATGAGTGAGTGTGAGTGTGTGTGTGTGTGTGTGTGTTTGTGTGAGTGTGTGTGTGTAAGAGAGAGTGAGTGTGTGTGTTAGTGTGTGTGAGTGTTTTCGTAACAGCGTGTGTGAGAGTTTGAATGTGTGAGTGTGTGCTTGTGTGTGTGTGAGTGTGTGTATATGTGTGAGTGTATGAGAGAGAGAGTGTGTGTGAGAGAGAGTGTGCATCTGAGAGTGTGTGTCTGTCAGGATCTGTGTGAGAGTGTGTGTGTGTGTGTATGAGTGTGTGTGAGTGAGTGTGTGTGCATAAGAGAGTGTGGATGAGAGAGTGTGTGTGTGTGAGTCTGTATCTGTGAGAGAGTGTGTGAGTTTGTGTGTGAGTAGGTTTTGTGAATGTGTGTGTGAGAGTGTGTGAGTTTGAGTGAGTGTGCATGTGTGAGTGTGTGTGAGTGTGAGTGAGTGTGAAAAGTGTGTGTGAGATTGTGTCTAAGTGTGTGTGTGAGGGTGTCTGTGTGTGTGTGAGAGAGAGTGTGTCAGTGAGAGATTGTGTGTGCAAATGTGTGTGTGAGTGTATGTGAATGTGTGTGCTTGAGTGTGCATGTGTGAGTGTGCGAGTGAGTGAGTGAGTGTGTGTGTGCGATTGAGTGAGTGTGAGTGTGTGTGCTAGTGAGTGATTGCATGTGTCTGTGTGAGTGTGATTGTGTGTGTGAGTGAGTGTGATTGTGTGTGTGTTTGTGTGAGTGTGTGTGAGAGAGAGTGTGTGTGAGCGAGACTGTGTTTCTGTGACTGTGTGTCTGTGTGTGAGTGTGTGTGAGTGTGTGAGAGTGTGTGTGCGAGTGACTGAGTGTGTATGTGTGTGAGTGTGTGCATGTGTGCGTGTGAGTGTGTGTTAGTGTGTGTTAGTGTGTGAGTGAATGTATGTGAGTGTGTTAGTCTGTGAGTGTGTGTGTGTGAGTGTGAGTGCATGTGTGTGAGCGTGAGTGTGAGCTTTAGCGTCCGTGAGTGTGTGTGAGTGCGTTTGAGTGTTTTTGTGAGAGTGTGTGAGGGTTTTTGTGTGTGAGTGTGTGTTTGTGAGTGTGTGTGTGTGTGAGTGCGAGTGTGTGAGAGTGTGTATGAGTGTGTGTTATTCTGTGAGTGTGTGAGTGTGGGTGCGAATGTGTGAGTGTGAGTTTGTGTGAGTGTGTGTGTGAGTGTTTTTGTGAGAGTGTGTGTGAGAGATGTATGTGTGAGTGTGTGTTTGTGAGCGTGTGTGTGTGTGTGTGTGTGAGTGTGTGTGAGAGAGAGAGTGTGTCTGAGAGTGTGTGTCTGTGAGGGAGTGTGTGTGAGTGAGTATGCATGCGTGAGTGTGTGTGAGAGAGTGTGTTTGAGGGAGTGTGTGTGTGTGTGTCTGTGAGTGTGGGTCTGTGAGAGAGTGTGTGTGAGAGTGTGTGAGCGCATGTGAGTGTGCGTGAGTGTGAGTGTGTGTGTGTGTGTGAGAGTGTGTGTGTGAGTGTGTGTGTGTGCTTGTGTGAGTGTGTGAGAGTGTGAGTGCTAGTGAGTGATTGTGTATGTCTTTGTGAGTGTGTTTGTGTGTGTGAAAGAGTGAGTGTGAGTGTGTGTTTGTGTGTTTGTGTGAGTGTGTGTAAGACAGAGTGTGTGTGTGTGAGTGTTTTTGCGCGAGTGTGTGTGAGAGTTATTATGTGTGAGTGTGTGTTTGTGTGTGTGCGAGTGTGTGTGCGTGTGTGAATGTACCTGAGAGAGAGAGTGTGTGTGAGAGAGAGTGTGTGTCTGAGAGTGTGTGTCTATTAGTGAGTGTGTGTGAGAGAGTGTATGAGAGTGTGTCTGAGATTGTGTGTGTGTGAGTGTGTGTGCGTGTGTGTGAGTGTGTGAGTGAGCGTGCGTACATGAGTGAATGTGGGTATGTGAGTGTGTGTGAGAGTGTGTGTGTGTGTGTGAGTGTGTCTGTGAGTGCGTGTCTGTGAGAGAGTGTGTGTGAGTGTGCATGTGTGAGTGTGTGTGAGTGTGAGAGTGTGTGTGAGATTGTGTGTATGTGTGTGTGTGCGTGTGAGAGTGTGAGAGTGTGTGTGTGTATGAGTGTGTCTCTGCGAGAGTATGTGTGAGAAAGTGTGTGTGTGTGTGAGTGAATGTGAGTGCTTGAGTGTGCATCCATGAGTGTGCAAGTGCGTGATTGAGTGTGTGTGTGTGAGTCAGTGTGTGTGTTTGTTTGTGAGTGTGTGAGAGTGTCTGTGCAAGTGAGTGACTGTGTGTGTCTGTGTGAGTGTGTGTGTGTGTGTTTGTGTGAGTGTGTGTGAGAGATAGTGTGTGTGAGTGAGAGTGTGTGTGAGCGAGAGTGTGTGTGAGCGAGACTGTGATTCTGTGAGTTTATTTCAGTGAGTGTGTTTGAGTGTGTGTCTGTGAGAGAGTGTCTGTGAGAGAGTGTGTGTGAGGGTGCGAGAGCATGTGTGCAAGTGAGTGAGTGTGTGTTTGTGAGTATGAGTGTGAGTGTGAGTGTCTGTGTGTGTGTGAGAGTGTGTGTGTGAGTGTGTGTGTGTGTGCTTGTGTGAGTGTGTGAGAGTGTGAGTGCTAGTGAGTGATTGTGTATGTCTTTGTGAGTGTGTTTGTGTGTGTGAAAGAGTGAGTGTGAGTTTGTGTGTTTGTGTGAGTGTGTGTAAGACAGAGTGAGTGTGTGTGTGTGAGTGTTTTTGTGAGAGTGTGTGTGAGAGTTTTTATGTGTGAGTGTGTGTTTGTGTGTGTGCGAGTGTGTGTGCGTGTGTGAATGTACCTGAGAGAGAGAGTGTGTGTGAGAGAGAGTGTGTGTCTGAGAGTGTGTGTCTGTGAGTGAGTGCGTGTGAGAGAGTGTCTGAGAGTGTGTCTGAGATTGTGTGTGTGTGAGTGTGTGTGCGTGTGTGTGAGTGTGTGAGTGAGCGTGCGTACATGAGTGAATGTGGGTATGTGAGTGTGTGTGAGAGTGTGTGTGTGTGTGTGTGTGAGTGTGTCTGTGAGTGCGTGTCTGTGAGAGAGTGTGTGTGAGTGTGCATGTGTGAGTGTGTGTGAGTGTGAGAGTGTGTGTGAGATTGTGTGTAAGTGTGTGTGTGTGTGTGAGTGTGAGAGGTTTTGTGTGTGTGAGAGTGTGTGTGAGTGTGTGTGTGTGTGAGTGTGTATGAGTGTGTGTGAGTGAGTGTGTGTGCATAAGTGTGCGTGCATAAGAGTGCGTGCATGAGTGTGCATGCATGAAAGATTGTGGATGAGAGAGTGTGTGTCTGTGAGTGTGTATCTGTGAGAGATTTTGTGTGAGTGTGCATGTGTGAATGTGTGTGAGTGTGAATATGTGTGTGTGAGAGAGAGAGTGTGTGAGTGTGTGTGTGAGAATTTGTGCGTGTGAGTGTGTGAGTGTTTGTGAGAGTTTGTGTGAGAGAGTGTGTGAGAGTATGGGTGTGAGAGTGTGTGTCTGTGAGTTTGTGTTTGTGTGTGTGTGTGAGAGAGTGCGAGTGTGTGAGAGTGTGTATGAGTGTGTGTTAGTGTGTGAGTGTGTGAGTGTGGGTGCGAATGTGTGAGTGTGAGTTTGTGTGAGTGTGTGTGTGTTTTTGTGAGATTGTGTGAGAGAGATGTATATGTGAGTGTGTGTTTGTGAGCGTGTGTGTGTGCGAGTGTGTGTGTGTGTGCATCTGTGTGAGAGAGAGTGTGCGTCTGAGAGTGTGTGTCTGTGAGTGAGTGTGTGTGTGAGTGTGTGTGCATGTGTGTGAGTGTGCGAGTGAGCATGTGTGCGTGAGTGTGCATGCATGAGTGTGCGTGCTTGAGTGTGTTTGAAAGAGTGTGTGTCTGTGAGTGTGTGTCTGAGAGTGTGCGTCTGTGAGTGTGTGAGTGTGTGTCTGTGAGTGTGTGTCTGTGAGAGAGTGTGAGTGTGTGTGAGTGTGTGAGAGTGTGTGTGCGAGTGACTGAGTGTGTATGTGTGTGAGTGTGTGCATGTGTGAGTGTGAGTGTGTGTTAGTGTGTGTTAGTGTGTGAGTGAATGTATGTGAGTGAATGTATGTGAGTGTGTTAGTCTGTGAGTGTGTGTGTGTGAGTGTGAGTGCATGTGTGTGAGAGTGAGTGTGAGCTTTAGCGTCCGTGAGTGTGTGTGAGTGCGTTTGAGTGTTTTTGTGAGAGTGTGTGTGGGTTTTTGTGTGTGAGTGTGTGTTTGTGAGTGTGTGTGTGTGTGAGTGCGAGTGTGTGAGAGTGTGTATGAGTGTGTGTTATTCTGTGAGTGTGTGAGTGTGGGTGCGAATGTGTGAGTGTGAGTTTGTGTGAGTGTGTGTGTGAGTGTTTTTGTGAGAGTGTGTGTGAGAGATGTATGTGTGAGTGTGTGTTTGTGAGCGTGTGTGTGTGTGTGTGTGCGTGTGAGTGTGTGTGAGAGAGAGAGTGTGTCTGAGAGTGTGTGTCTGTGAGGGAGTGTGTGTGAGTGAGTGTGCAAGCGTGAGTGTGTGTGAGAGAGTGTGTTTGAGGGAGTGTGTGTGTGTGTGTCTGTGAGTGTGGGTCTGTGAGAGAGTGTGTGTGAGAGTGTGTGAGCGCATGTGAGTGTGCATGAGTGTGAGTGTGTGTGTGTGTGAGTGTGTGTGTGAGTGTGTGTGTGTGTGTTTGTGTGAGTGTGTGAGAGTGTGAGTGCTAGTGAGTGATTGTGTATGTCTTTGTGAGTGTGTGTGCGTGTGTGTGAGTGTGTGAGTGAGCGTGCGTACATGAGTGAATGTGGGTATGTGAGTGTGTGTGAGAGTGTGTGTGTGTGTGAGTGTGTCTGTGAGTGCGTGTCTGTGAGAGAGTGTGTGTGAGTGTGCATGTGTGAGTGTGTGTGAGTGTGAGAGTGTGTGTGAGATTGTGTGTAAGTGTGTGTTTGAGTGAGTGTGAGTGTGTGAGTGTGTGAGTGTGAGTGTGAGTGTGAGTGCGAGTGTGAGTTTTAGTGTGTGTGTGTGTGTGAGTGTTTTTGTGAGAGTGTGTGTGAGAGATTTTGTGTGTGAGTGTGTGTTTGTGAGTGTGTGTGTGTGTATGTGTGGGTGCGAGTGTGTGAGAGTGTGTGTGAGTGTGTGTTTGCGTGTGAGTGTGTGTGTGAGAGTGTGTGTGTCTGTGTGTGAGTGCGAGTTTGTGAGAGTGTGTGTGAGTGTGTGTTAGTGTGTGAGTCTGAGTGTGTGAGTGTGAGTGCATCTGTGCATGCGTGAGTGTGCGAGTGAGTGTCAGAGTGTGTGTGAGATTGTGTGTAAGTGTGTGTGAGTGTGTGTGAGTGTGTGTGTGTGTGTCTGTGAGAGAGAGTGTTTCTGTGAGAGAGTGTGTGTGAGAATGTGTGTGTGTGAATGTGCATGCTTCAGTGTGCGTGCGTGAGTGTGCGAGTGAGTGAGTGAGTGTGCGTGTGTCAGTAAGTGAGTGTGAATATATGTGTGTGTGTGTGTGAGACTATGAGCATGAGTGCGAGTGTGTGAGTGTGAGAGTGTGTGTGTGAGTGTGTGAGTGTGAGAGTGTTTGTGAGAGTTTGTGTGAGAGAGTGTGTGAGAGTGTGGGTGTGCGAGTGTGTGTGTGAGTTTGTGTCTGTGAGTGTGTGTGAGATATTGTGTGTGAGAGAGTGTGTGTGAGAGAGTGTGTGTATCTGTGTGTGTGTGTCTGTGAGTGTGTGTCCGTGGCAGTGTGTGTGAGAGTGTGTGTGTGTGTGTATGAGTGTGTCTGAGTGAGTGTGTGTGCATAAGTGTGCGTGCATAAGAGTGTGTGCATGAGTGTGCATGCATGAAAGATTGTGGATGAGAGAGTATGTGTCTGTGAGTGTGTGTCTGTGAGAGATTTTGTGTGAGTGTGCATGTGTGAATGTGTGTGAGTGTGAATGTGTGTGAGAGAGAGAGTGTGTGAGTGTGTGTGTGAGAATTTGTGCGAGTGTGAGAGTGTTTGTGAGAGTTTGTGTGAGAGAGTGTGTGAGAGTATGGGTGTGAGAGTGTGTGTCTGTGAGTTTGTGTTTGTGAGCGTGTGTGAGAGAGTGTGTGTGAGAGAGAGTGTGTGGGAGAGAGAGTGTGTATCTGTGAGTGTGTGTCTTTGAGTGTGTGTCCGTGGCAGTGTGTGTGAGAGTGTGTGTGAGAGTGTGCGTGTGTGAGTGTGTATGAGTATGTGTGAGTGAGTGTGCGTGCATACGTGTGCGTACATAAGAGTGCGTGCATGAGTGTGTGTGCATGAAAGAGTGTGGATGAGTGTGTGTGTGTGAGTGTGTGTCTGTGAAAGAGTTTGTGTGAGTGTGCATTTGTGAGTGTGTGTGAGTGTGACAGTTTTCGTGAGATTGTGTGTAAGTGTGTGTGTGAGTGTGTGTGAGGGAGAGTGTGTGTGAGAGAGAGTGTCTGTGAGAGAGTGTGTGTGAGAATGTGTGTGTATGAGTGCGTGTGAATGCATGCTTGAGTGTGCATGCGTGAGTGTGCGAGTGAGTGAGTGTGCATGTGTGAGTGAGTGAGTGAGAGTGTGTGTGTGTGTGAGTGTGAGTGATTGTGTCTGTCTGTGTGATTGTGAGTGTGTATGTGAGTGAGTGTGTGTGTGTTTGTGTGAGTGTGTGTGTAAGTGTGTGTGAGTGTGTGTGAGTGTGTATTATTGTGTGTGTGTGAGTGTGTGAGTATGAGTGTGTGAGTGTGAGTGCGTGTGTGCGTGCGCGAGTGTGCGAGTGAGTGTCAGAGTGTGTGTGAGATTGGGTGTATGTGTGTGTGTGAGTGTGTGTGAGAGTGTGTGTGTGTGAGAGAGAGTGTGTTTCTGTGAGAGAGTGTGTGTGAGAATGTGTGTGTGAGTGTGTATGAATGTGCATTCTTCAGTGTGCGAGCATGAGTGTAAGAGTGAGTGAGTGTGTGTGCGTGAGTGAGTGTGAATGTGTGTGTGTGTTTGTTAGTGTGTGTTAGTGTCTGTTTGAGTGTGTGTGAGTGTGTGAGTGTGTGAGTGTGAGTGCGAGTGTGAGTATTAGTGTGTGTGTGTGTGAGTGTTTTTCTGAGAGTGTGTGTGAGAGATTTTGTGTGTGAGTGTGTGTTTGTGAGTGTGTGTATGTGTATGTGTGAGTGCGAGTGTGTGAGAGTGTGTGTGAGTGTGTGTGTGAGTGTGTGAGCGTGAGAGTGTTTGTGAGAGTTTGTGTGAGAGAGTGTGTGAGAGTGTGGGTGTGAGTGTGTGTGTGTGTGAGTTTGTGTTTGTGAGTGTGTGTGAGAGATTGTGTGTGAGAGAGAGTGTGTGTGAGAGAGTGTGTGTATCTGTGTGTGTGTCTGTGAGTGTGTGTCCGTGGCAGTGTGTGTGAGAGTGTGTGTGTGTGTGTATGAGTGTGTGTGAGTGAGTGTGTGTGCATAAGTGTGCGTGCATAAGAGTGTGTGCATGAGTGTGCATGCATGAAAGATTGTGGATGAGAGAGTATGTATCTGTGAGTGTGTGTCTGTGAGAGATTTTGTGTGAGTGTGCATGTGTGAATGTGTGTGAGTGTGAATGTGTGTGAGAGAGAGAGTGTGTGAGTGTGTGTGTGAGAATTTGTGCGAGTGTGAGAGTGTTTGTGAGAGTTTGTGTGAGAGAGTGTGTGAGAGTATGGGTGTGAGAGTGTGTGTCTGTGAGTTTGTGTTTGTGAGCGTGTGTGAGAGAGTGTGTGTGAGAGAG
>JANJGN010000022.1:63706004-63711004 GCA_026770705.1 Isurus oxyrinchus | reverse complement strand
TGAGTGTGCGTGCATACGTGTGCGTACATAAGAGTGCGTGCATGAGTGTGTGTGCATGAAAGAGTGTGGATGAGTGTGTGTGTGTGAGTGTGTGTCTGTGAAAGAGTTTGTGTGAGTGTGCATTTGTGAGTGTGTGTGAGTGTGACAGTTTTCGTGAGATTGTGTGTAAGTGTGTGTGTGAGTGTGTGTGAGGGAGTGTGTGTGTGAGAGAGAGTGTCTGTGAGAGAGTGTGTGTGAGAATGTGTGTGTGTGAGTGCGTGTGAATGCATGCTTGAGTGTGCATGCGTGAGTGTGCGAGTGAGTGAGTGTGCATGTGTGAGTGAGTGAGTGAGAGTGTGTGTGTGTGTGAGTGTGAGTGATTGTGTCTGTCTGTGTGATTGTGAGTGTGTATGTGAGTGAGTGTGTGTGTGTTTGTGTGAGTGTGTGTGTAAGTGTGTGTGAGTGTGTGTGAGTGTGTATTATTGTGTGTGTGTGAGTGTGTGAGTATGAGTGTGTGAGTGTGAGTGCGTGTGTGCGTGCGCGAGTGTGCGAGTGAGTGTCAGAGTGTGTGTGAGATTGGGTGTATGTGTGTGTGTGAGTGTGTGTGAGAGTGTGTGTGTGTGAGAGAGAGTGTGTTTCTGTGAGAGAGTGTGTGTGAGAATGTGTGTGTGAGTGTGTATGAATGTGCATTCTTCAGTGTGCGAGCATGAGTGTAAGAGTGAGTGAGTGTGTGTGCGTGAGTGAGTGTGAATGTGTGTGTGTGTTTGTTAGTGTGTGTTAGTGTCTGTTTGAGTGTGTGTGAGTGTGTGAGTGTGTGAGTGTGAGTGCGAGTGTGAGTATTAGTGTGTGTGTGTGTGAGTGTTTTTCTGAGAGTGTGTGTGAGAGATTTTGTGTGTGAGTGTGTGTTTGTGAGTGTGTGTATGTGTATGTGTGAGTGCGAGTGTGTGAGAGTGTGTGTGAGTGTGTGTGTGAGTGTGTGAGCGTGAGAGTGTTTGTGAGAGTTTGTGTGAGAGAGTGTGTGAGAGTGTGGGTGTGAGTGTGTGTGTGTGTGAGTTTGTGTTTGTGAGTGTGTGTGAGAGATTGTGTGTGAGAGAGAGTGTGTGTGAGAGAGTGTGTGTATCTGTGTGTGTGTCTGTGAGTGTGTGTCCGTGGCAGTGTGTGTGAGAGTGTGTGTGAGTGTGTGTGTGTGTGTGAGTGTGTATGAGTGTGTGTGAGTGAGTGTGTGTGAGAGAGTGCGAGTGTGTGAGAGTGTGTATGAGTGTGTGTTAGTGTGTGAGTGTGTGAGTGTGGGTGCGAATGTGTGAGTGTGAGTTTGTGTGAGTGTGTGTGTGTTTTTGTGAGATTGTGTGAGAGAGATGTATATGTGAGTGTGTGTTTGTGAGCGTGTGTGTGTGCGAGTGTGTGTGTGTGCGTCTGTGTGAGAGAGAGTGTGCGTCTGAGAGTGTGTGTCTGTGAGTGAGTGTGTGTGTGTGAGTGTGTGTGCATGTGTGTGAGTGTGCGAGTGAGCATGTGTGCGTGAGTGTGCATGCATGAGTGTGCGTGCTTGAGTGTGTTTGAAAGAGTGTGTGTCTGTGAGTGTGTGTCTGAGAGTGTGCGTCTGTGAGTGTGTGAGTGTGTGTCTGTGAGTGTGTGTCTGTGAGAGAGTGTGAGTGTGTGTGAGAGTGTGAGTGTGTGTGTGTGTGTGTGTGTGTGTATGAGTGTGTCTCTGCGAGAGTATGTGTGAGAAAGTGTGTGTGTGAGTGTGAGTAGATGTGAGTGCTTGAGTGTGCATCCATGAGTGTGCGAGTGAGTGATTGAGTGTGTGTGTGTGTGTCAGTGTGTGTGTTTGTGTGTGAGTGTGTGAGAGTGTCTGTGCAAGTGAGTGACTGTGTGTGTCTGTGTGAGTGTGTGTGTGTGTGTTTGTGTGAGTGTGTGTGAGAGATAGTGTGTGTGAGTGAGAGTGTGTGTGAGCGAGAGTGTGTGTGAGTGAGACTGTGATTCTGTGAGTTTATTTCAGTGTGTGTGAGTGTGTGTCTGTGAGAGAGTGTCTGTGAGAGAGTGTGTGTGAGGGTGTGAGAGCGTGTGTTCAAGTGAGTGAGTGTGTGTTTGTGAGTATGAGTGTGAGTGTGAGTGTGTGTGTGTGTGAGAGAGTGTGTGTGTGAGTGTGTGTGTGTGTGCTTGTGTGAGTGTGTGAGTGTGAGTGCTAGTGAGTGATTGTGTATGTCTTTGTGAGTGTGTTTGTGTGTGTGAAAGAGTGAGTGTGAGTGTGTGTTTGTGTGTTTGTGTAAGTGTGTGTAAGACAGAGTGAGTGTGTGTGTGTGAGTGTGTGAGTGTTTTTGTGAGAGTGTGTGTGAGAGTTTTTATGTGTGAGTGTGTGTTTGTGTGTGTGCGAGTGTGTGTGCATGTGTGAATGTACCTGAGAGAGAGAGTGTGTATGAGAGAGAGTGTGTGTCTGAGAGTGTGTGTCTGTGAGTGAGTGTGTGTGAGAGAGTGTCTGAGAGTGTGTCTGAGATTGTGTGTGTGTGAGTGTGTGTGCGTGTGTGTGAGTGTGTGAGTGAGCGTGCGTACATGAGTGAATGTGGGTATGTGAGTGTGTGTGAGAGTGTGTGTGTGTGTGTGTGTGTGTGTGAGTGTGTCTGTGAGTGCGTGTCTGTGAGAGAGTGTGTGTGAGTGTGCATGTGTGAGTGTGTGTGAGTGTGAGAGTGTGTGTGAGATTGTGTGTAAGTGTGTGTGTGTGTGTGTGTGAGTGTGAGAGTGTTTGTGTGTGTATGAGTGTGTCTCAGCGAGAGTGTGTGTGAGAAAGTATGTGTGTGAGTGTGAGTGAATGTGAGTGCTTGAGTGTGCATTCTTGAGTGTGCGAGTGAGTGATTGAGTGTGTGTGTGTGAGTCAGTGTGTGTGTTTGTGTGTGAGTATGTGAGAGTGTGTGTGCAAGTGAGTGACTGTGTGTGTCTGTGTGAGTGTGTGTGTGTGTGTTTGTGTGAGTGTGTGTGAGAGATAGTGTGTGTGAGTGAGAGTGTGTGTGAACGAGAGTGTGTGTGAGCGAGACTGTGATTCTGTGAGTTTATTTCAGTGAGTGTGTGTGAGTGTGCGTCTGTGAGAGAGTGTCTGTGAGGGAGAGTGTGTGTGAGGGTGCGAGAGCGTGTGTGCAAGTGAGTGAGTGTGTGTTTGTGAGTATGAGTGTGTGTGTGAGTGTGCGTGTGAGTGTGAGTGTGTGGGTGTGTGTGTGAGTGTGAGTGTGAGTGTGTGTGTTTGTTAGTGTGTGTTTGAGTGTGTGTGAGTGTGTGAGTGTGTGAGTGTGAGTGTGAGTGTGAGTGCGAGTGTGAGTTTTAGTGTGTGTGTGTGTGTGAGTGTTTTTGTGAGAGTGTGTGTGAGAGATTTTGTGTGTGAGTGTGTGTTTGTGAGTGTGTGTGTGTGTATGTGTGGGTGCGAGTGTGTGAGAGTGTGTGTGAGTGTGTGTTTGCGTGTGAGTGTGTGTGTGAGAGTGTGTGTGTCTGTGTGTGAGTGCGAGTTTGTGAGAGTGTGTGTGAGTGTGTGTTAGTGTGTGAGTCTGAGTGTGTGAGTATGGGTGCGAGTGTGAGTTTGTGTGTGTGTGTGTGTGTGTTTTTTGTGAGACTGTGTGTGAGAGTTTCTATGTGTAAGTCTGTGTTTGTGAGTGTGTGTGTGTCTGTGAGTATGAGTGTGTGAGTGTGAGTGCATCTGTGCGTGCGTGAGTGTGCGAGTGAGTGTCAGAGTGTGTGTGAGATTGTGTGTAAGTGTGTGTGAGTGTGTGTGAGTGTGTGTGTGTGTGTCTGTGAGAGAGAGTGTTTCTGTGAGAGAGTGTGTGTGAGAATGTGTGTGTGTGAATGTGCATGCTTCAGTGTGCGTGCGTGAGTGTGCGAGTGAGTGAGTGAGTGTGCGTGTGTCAGTAAGTGAGTGTGAATATATGTGTGTGTGTGTGTGAGACTATGAGCATGAGTGCGAGTGTGTGAGTGTGAGAGTGTGTGTGTGAGTGTGTGAGTGTGAGAGTGTTTGTGAGAGTTTGTGTGAGAGAGTGTGTGAGAGTGTGGGTGTGCGAGTGTGTGTGTGAGTTTGTGTCTGTGAGTGTGTGTGAGATATTGTGTGTGAGAGAGTGTGTGTGAGAGAGTGTGTGTATCTGTGTGTGTGTGTCTGTGAGTGTGTGTCCGTGGCAGTGTGTGTGAGAGTGTGTGTGTGTGTGTATGAGTGTGTGTGAGTGAGTGTGTGTGCATAAGTGTGCGTGCATAAGAGTGTGTGCATGAGTGTGCATGCATGAAAGATTGTGGATGAGAGAGTATGTGTCTGTGAGTGTGTGTCTGTGAGAGATTTTGTGTGAGTGTGCATGTGTGAATGTGTGTGAGTGTGAATGTATGTGAGAGAGAGAGTGTGTGAGTGTGTGTGTGAGAATTTGTGCGAGTGTGAGAGTGTTTGTGAGAGTTTGTGTGAGAGAGTGTGTGAGAGTATGGGTGTGAGAGTGTGTGTCTGTGAGTTTGTGTTTGTGAGCGTGTGTGAGAGAGTGTGTGTGAGAGAGAGTGTGTGGGAGAGAGAGTGTGTATCTGTGAGTGTGTGTCTTTGAGTGTGTGTCCGTGGCAGTGTGTGTGAGAGTGTGTGTGAGAGTGTGCGTGTGTGAGTGTGTATGAGTATGTGTGAGTGAGTGTGCGTGCATACGTGTGCGTACATAAGAGTGCGTGCATGAGTGTGTGTGCATGAAAGAGTGTGGATGAGTGTGTGTGTGTGAGTGTGTGTCTGTGAAAGAGTTTGTGTGAGTGTGCATTTGTGAGTGTGTGTGAGTGTGACAGTTTTCGTGAGATTGTGTGTAAGTGTGTGTGTGAGTGTGTGTGAGGGAGTGTGTGTGTGAGAGAGAGTGTCTGTGAGAGAGTGTGTGTGAGAATGTGTGTGTGTGAGTGTGTGTGAATGCATGCTTGAGTGTGCATGCGTGAGTGTGCGAGTGAGTGAGTGTGCATGTGTGAGTGAGTGAGTGAGAGTGTGTGTGTGTGTGAGTGTGAGTGATTGTGTCTGTCTGTGTGATTGTGAGTGTGTATGTGAG
>JANJGN010000022.1:63666004-63701004 GCA_026770705.1 Isurus oxyrinchus | reverse complement strand
GTGTGTGTGAGTGAGTGTGTGTGCATAAGTGTGCGTGCATAAGAGTGTGTGCATGAGTGTGCATGCATGAAAGATTGTGGATGAGAGAGTATGTGTCTGTGAGTGTGTGTCTGTGAGAGATTTTGTGTGAGTGTGCATGTGTGAATGTGTGTGAGTGTGAATGTGTGTGAGAGAGAGAGTGTGTGAGTGTGTGTGTGAGAATTTGTGCGAGTGTGAGAGTGTTTGTGAGAGTTTGTGTGAGAGAGTGTGTGAGAGTATGGGTGTGAGAGTGTGTGTCTGTGAGTTTGTGTTTGTGAGCGTGTGTGAGAGAGTGTGTGTGAGAGAGAGTGTGTGGGAGAGAGAGTGTGTATCTGTGAGTGTGTGTCTTTGAGTGTGTGTCCGTGGCAGTGTGTGTGAGAGTGTGTGTGAGAGTGTGCGTGTGTGAGTGTGTATGAGTATGTGTGAGTGAGTGTGCGTGCATACGTGTGCGTACATAAGAGTGCGTGCATGAGTGTGTGTGCATGAAAGAGTGTGGATGAGTGTGTGTGTGTGAGTGTGTGTCTGTGAAAGAGTTTGTGTGAGTGTGCATTTGTGAGTGTGTGTGAGTGTGACAGTTTTCGTGAGATTGTGTGTAAGTGTGTGTGTGAGTGTGTGTGAGGGAGTGTGTGTGTGAGAGAGAGTGTCTGTGAGAGAGTGTGTGTGAGAATGTGTGTGTGTGAGTGCGTGTGAATGCATGCTTGAGTGTGCATGCGTGAGTGTGCGAGTGAGTGAGTGTGCATGTGTGAGTGAGTGAGTGAGAGTGTGTGTGTGTGTGAGTGTGAGTGATTGTGTCTGTCTGTGTGATTGTGAGTGTGTATGTGAGTGAGTGTGTGTGTGTTTGTGTGAGTGTGTGTGTAAGTGTGTGTGAGTGTGTGTGAGTGTGTATTATTGTGTGTGTGTGAGTGTGTGAGTATGAGTGTGTGAGTGTGAGTGCGTGTGTGCGTGCGCGAGTGTGCGAGTGAGTGTCAGAGTGTGTGTGAGATTGGGTGTATGTGTGTGTGTGAGTGTGTGTGAGAGTGTGTGTGTGTGAGAGAGAGTGTGTTTCTGTGAGAGAGTGTGTGTGAGAATGTGTGTGTGAGTGTGTATGAATGTGCATTCTTCAGTGTGCGAGCATGAGTGTAAGAGTGAGTGAGTGTGTGTGCGTGAGTGAGTGTGAATGTGTGTGTGTGTTTGTTAGTGTGTGTTAGTGTCTGTTTGAGTGTGTGTGAGTGTGTGAGTGTGTGAGTGTGAGTGCGAGTGTGAGTATTAGTGTGTGTGTGTGTGAGTGTTTTTCTGAGAGTGTGTGTGAGAGATTTTGTGTGTGAGTGTGTGTTTGTGAGTGTGTGTATGTGTATGTGTGAGTGCGAGTGTGTGAGAGTGTGTGTGAGTGTGTGTGTGAGTGTGTGAGCGTGAGAGTGTTTGTGAGAGTTTGTGTGAGAGAGTGTGTGAGAGTGTGGGTGTGAGTGTGTGTGTGTGTGAGTTTGTGTTTGTGAGTGTGTGTGAGAGATTGTGTGTGAGAGAGAGTGTGTGTGAGAGAGTGTGTGTATCTGTGTGTGTGTCTGTGAGTGTGTGTCCGTGGCAGTGTGTGTGAGAGTGTGTGTGAGTGTGTGTGTGTGTGTGAGTGTGTATGAGTGTGTGTGAGTGAGTGTGTGTGCATAAGTGTGCGTGCATAAGAGTGCATGCATGAGTGTGCATGCATGAAAGATTGTGGATGAGAGAGTGTGTGTCTGTGAGTGTGTGTCTGTGAGAGATTTTGTGTGAGTGTGCATGTGTGAATGTGTGTGAGTGTGAATATGTGTGTGTGAGAGAGAGAGTGTGTGAGTGTGTGTGTGAGAATTTGTGCGTGTGAGTGTGTGAGTGTTTGTGAGAGTTTGTGTGAGAGAGTGTGTGAGAGTATGGGTGTGAGAGAGTGTGTCTGTGAGTTTGTGTTTGTGAGTGTGTGTGAGAGAGTGCGAGTGTGTGAGAGTGTGTATGAGTGTGTGTTAGTGTGTGAGTGTGTGAGTGTGGGTGCGAATGTGTGAGTGTGAGTTTGTGTGAGTGTGTGTGTGTTTTTGTGAGATTGTGTGAGAGAGATGTATATGTGAGTGTGTGTTTGTGAGCGTGTGTGTGTGCGAGTGTGTGTGTGTGTGCGGCTGTGTGAGAGAGAGTGTGCGTCTGAGAGTGTGTGTCTGGGAGTGAGTGTGTGTGTGAGTGTGTGTGCATGTGTGTGAGTGTGCGAGTGAGCATGTGTGCGTGAGTGTGCATGCATGAGTGTGCGTGCTTGAGTGTGTTTGAAAGAGTGTGTGTCTGTGAGTGTGTGTCTGAGAGTGTGCGTCTGTGAGTGTGTGAGTGTGTGTCTGTGAGTGTGTGTCTGTGAGAGAGTGTGAGTGTGTGTGAGAGTGTGAGTGTGTGTGTGTGTGTGTGTGTATGAGTGTGTCTCTGCGAGAGTATGTGTGAGAAAGTGTGTGTGTGAGTGTGAGTAGATGTGAGTGCTTGAGTGTGCATCCATGAGTGTGCGAGTGAGTGATTGAGTGTGTGTGTGTGTGTCAGTGTGTGTGTTTGTGTGTGAGTGTGTGAGAGTGTCTGTGCAAGTGAGTGACTGTGTGTGTCTGTGTGAGTGTGTGTGTGTGTGTTTGTGTGAGTGTGTGTGAGAGATAGTGTGTGTGAGTGAGAGTGTGTGTGAGCGAGAGTGTGTGTGAGTGAGACTGTGATTCTGTGAGTTTATTTCAGTGTGTGTGAGTGTGTGTCTGTGAGAGAGTGTCTGTGAGAGAGTGTGTGTGAGGGTGCGAGAGCGTGTGTTCAAGTGAGTGAGTGTGTGTTTGTGAGTATGAGTGTGAGTGTGAGTGTGTGTGTGTGTGAGAGAGTGTGTGTGTGAGTGTGTGTGTGTGTGCTTGTGTGAGTGTGTGAGTGTGAGTGCTAGTGAGTGATTGTGTATGTCTTTGTGAGTGTGTTTGTGTGTGTGAAAGAGTGAGTGTGAGTGTGTGTTTGTGTGTTTGTGTAAGTGTGTGTAAGACAGAGTGAGTGTGTGTGTGTGAGTGTGTGAGTGTTTTTGTGAGAGTGTGTGTGAGAGTTTTTATGTGTGAGTGTGTGTTTGTGTGTGTGCGAGTGTGTGTGCATGTGTGAATGTACCTGAGAGAGAGAGTGTGTATGAGAGAGAGTGTGTGTCTGAGAGTGTGTGTCTGTGAGTGAGTGTGTGTGAGAGAGTGTCTGAGAGTGTGTCTGAGATTGTGTGTGTGTGAGTGTGTGTGCGTGTGTGTGAGTGTGTGAGTGAGCGTGCGTACATGAGTGAATGTGGGTATGTGAGTGTGTGTGAGAGTGTGTGTGTGTGTGTGAGTGTGTCTGTGAGTGCGTGTCTGTGAGAGAGTGTGTGTGAGTGTGCATGTGTGAGTGTGTGTGAGTGTGAGAGTGTGTGTGAGATTGTGTGTAAGTGTGTGTGTGTGTGTGTGTGAGTGTGAGAGTGTTTGTGTGTGTATGAGTGTGTCTCAGCGAGAGTGTGTGTGAGAAAGTATGTGTGTGAGTGTGAGTGAATGTGAGTGCTTGAGTGTGCATTCTTGAGTGTGCGAGTGAGTGATTGAGTGTGTGTGTGTGAGTCAGTGTGTGTGTTTGTGTGTGAGTATGTGAGAGTGTGTGTGCAAGTGAGTGACTGTGTGTGTCTGTGTGAGTGTGTGTGTGTGTGTTTGTGTGAGTGTGTGTGAGAGATAGTGTGTGTGAGTGAGAGTGTGTGTGAACGAGAGTGTGTGTGAGCGAGACTGTGATTCTGTGAGTTTATTTCAGTGAGTGTGTGTGAGTGTGCGTCTGTGAGAGAGTGTCTGTGAGGGAGAGTGTGTGTGAGGGTGCGAGAGCGTGTGTGCAAGTGAGTGAGTGTGTGTTTGTGAGTATGAGTGTGTGTGTGAGTGTGCGTGTGAGTGTGAGTGTGTGGGTGTGTGTGTGAGTGTGAGTGTGTGTGTTTGTTAGTGTGTGTTTGAGTTTGTGTGAGTGTGTGAGTGTGAGTGTGAGTGTGAGTTTTAGTGTGTGTGTGTGTGTGTGTGAGTGTTTTTGTGAGAGTGTGTGTGAGAGATTTTGTGTGTGAGTGTGTGTTTGTGAGTGTGTGTGTGTGTATGTGTGAGTGCGAGTGTGTGAGAGTGTGTGTGAGTGTGTGTTTGCGTGTGAGTGTGTGTGTGAGAGTGTGTGTGTCTGTGTGTGAATGCGAGTTTGTGAGAGTGTGTGTGAGTGTGTGTTAGTGTGTGAGTCTGAGTGTGTGAGTATGGGTGAGAGTGTGAGTTTGTGTGTGTGTGTGTGTTTTTTGTGAGACTGTGTGTGAGAGTTTCTATGTGTAAGTCTGTGTTTGTGAGTGTGTGTGTGTCTGTGAGTATGAGTGTGTGAGTGTGAGTGCATCTGTGCGTGCGTGAGTGTGCGAGTGAGTGTCAGAGTGTGTGTGAGATTGTGTGTAAGTGTGTGTGAGTGTGTGTGTGTGTGTCTGTGAGAGAGAGTGTTTCTGTGAGAGAGTGTGTGTGAGAATGTGTGTGTGTGAATGTGCATGCTTCAGTGTGCGTGCGTGAGTGTGCGAGTGAGTGAGTGAGTGTGCGTGTGTCAGTAAGTGAGAGTGAAAATATGTGTGTGTGTGTGTGTGAGACTATGAGCATGAGTGCGAGTGTGTGAGTGTGAGTGTGTGTGTGTGAGTGTGTGAGTGTGAGAGTGTTTGTGAGAGTTTGTGTGAGAGAGTGTGTGAGAGTGTGGGTGTGCGAGTGTGTGTGTGTGAGTTTGTGTCTGTGAGTGTGTGTGAGATAATGTGTGTGAGAGAGAGTGTGTGTGAGAGAGTGTGTGTATCTGTGTGTGTGTGTCTGTGAGTGTGTGTCTGTGGCAGTGTGTGTGACAGTGTGTGTGAGAGTGTGTGTGTATGAGTGTGTATGAGTGTGTGTGAGTGAGTGTGTGTGCATAAGTGTGCGTGCATGAAAGATTGTGGATGAGAGAGTATGCGTCTGTGAGTGTGTGTCTGTGAGAGATTTTGTGTGTGTGTGCATGTGTGAATGTGCGTGAGTGTGAATGTGTGTGTGTGAGAGAGAGAGTGTGTGAGTGTGTGTGTGAGAATTTGTGCGTGTGAGTGTGAGAGTGTTTGTGAGAGTTTGTGTGAGAGAGTGTGTGAGAGTATGGGTGTGAGAGTGTGTGTCTGTGAGTTTGTGTTTGTGAGTGTGTGTGAGAGAGTGTGTGTGAGAGAGAGTGTGTTGGAGAGAGAGTGTGTATCTGTGAGTGTGTGTCTTTGAGTGTGTGTCCGTGGCAGTGTGTGTGAGAGTGTGTGTGAGAGTGTGCATGTGTGAGTGTGTATGAGTATGTGTGAGTGAGTGTGCGTGCATACGTGTGCGTACATAAGAGTGCGTGCATGAGTGTGCGTGCATGAAAGAGTGTGGATGAGTGTGTGTGTGTGAGTGTGTGTCTGTGAAAGATTTTGTGTGAGTGTGCATTTGTGAGTGTGTGTGAGTGTGACAGTTTTTGTGAGATTGTGTGTAAGTGTGTGTGTGTGTGTGTGAGGGAGTGTTTGTGTGAGAGAGAGTTTCTGTGAGAGAGTGTGTGTGAGAATGTGTGTGTGTGAGTGCGTGTGAATGCATGCTTGAGTGTGCATGCGTGAGTGTGCGAGTGAGTGAGTGTGCATGTGTGAGTGAGTGAGTGAGAGTGTGTGTGTGTGTGTGAGTGTGAGTGTGTGTGTGTTTGTGTGAGTGTGTGTGCTAGTGAGTGATTTTGTGTGTCTGTGTGATTGTGAGTGTGTATGTGAGTGAGTGTGTGTGTGTTTGTGTGAGCGTGTGTGTAAGTGTGTGTGAGTGTGTGTGAGTGTGTATTAGTGTGTGTGTGTGAGTGTGTGAGTATGAGTGTGTGAGTGTGTGTGCATGTGTGCATGCGCGAGTGTGCGAGTGAGTGTCAGAGTGTGTGTGAGATTGGGTGTATGTGTGTGTTTGAGTGTGTGTGAGAGTGTGTGTGTGTGAGAGAGAGTGTGTGTTTCTGTGAGAGAGTGTGTGTGAGAATGTGTGTGTGAGTGTGTAGGAATGTGCATTCTTCAGTGTGCGAGCATGAGTGTGCGAGTGAGTGAGTGTGTGTGCGTGAGTGAGTGTGAATGTGTGTGTGTGTGAGAGTGTGAGTGTGAGTGTGAGTGTGTGAGTGTGAATGTGTGTGTGAAAGTGTGTGAGTGTGAGTGTTTGTGAGAGTTTGTGTGAGAGAGTGTGTGAGAGTGTGGGTGTGAGAGTGTGTGTGTGTGAGTTTGTGTTTGTGAGTGTCTGTGAGTGAGTGTGTGTAAGAGAGAGTGTGTATCTCTGAGTGTGTGTCTGAGTGTGTGTCCATGGGAGTGTGTGTGAGAGTGTGTGTGAGAGTGTGTGTGTGTGAGTGTGTATGAGTGTATGTGAGTGAGTGTGCGTGCGTAAGTTTGCGTGCATAAGAGTGCGTGCATGAAAGAGTGTGGATGAGAGAGTGTGTGTCTGTGAGTGTGTGTCTGTGAGAGAGTTTGTGTGAGTATGATGTGTGAGTGTGTGTGAGTGTGACAGTGTTTGAGAGATTGTGTGTATGTGTATGTGTGAGTGTGTGTGAGAGTGTGTGTGTGAGAGAGTGTGTCTGTGAGAGAGAGTGTGTGAGAATGTGTGTGTGTGAGTGTGTGTGAATGTGCATGCTTGAGTGTGCATGCATGAGTGTGCAAGTGAGTGAGTGAGTGTGTATATGTGAGTGCGTGAGTGTGAGTGCGTGAGTGTGAGTGATTGTGAATGTATGTTTGCGTGTTTGTGTGAGTGTGAGTGTGTGTGCTAGTGAGTGATTGCGTGTGTCTGTTTGATTGTGGGTGTGTGTGTGAGTGAATGAGTGTGTGTGTTTGTGTGTGTGTGTGAGAGAGAGTGTGTGTGAGTGAGAGTGTGCGTGAGCAAGACTGTGTTTATGTGAGTGTGTTTCTGTGAGTGTGTGTCTGTGACTGTGTGTCTGTGAGAGAGTGTGTGTGAGTGTGTGAGAGTGTGTGTGTGAGTGACTGAGTGTGTGTGTGTGTGTTTATGTGTGAGTGTGTGTGAGTGTGTGTGTGTGAGTGAGTGAGTGTGAGTGTGTGTGTGTGTGTGTGTGAAAGTGAGTGTGTGTGTGTGAGTGTGTGAGAGTGTGTGTGCTAGTGAGTGATTGTGTATGTCTTTGTGAGTGTTTGTGTGTGTCTGAATAAGTGAGTGTGAGTGCGTGTGAGTGTGTTTTTGTGTGTGTGTGTAAGAGAAAGTGAGTGTGTGTGTGAGTGTTTGTGAGTGTTTTTGTGAGAGAGTTTGTATGTGTGAGTGTGTGTTTGTGAGTGTGTGTGTGTGAGTGTGTGTGTGTGAGTGTATGTGAGAGAGAGAGTGTTGTGAGAGAGTGTCTGAGAGTGTGTGTCCGTGAGTTTGTGTGTGTGAGAGAGTGTCTGAGAGTGTGTCTGAGAGTGTGTTTGTCTGAGTGTGTGTGCGTGTGTGTGAGTGTGCAAGTGTGCGTGCATGCGTGCGTGAGTGTGTGTGAGAGAGTGTGTGTGAGAGAGTGAGTGTGTGTCTGTGAGTGTGGGTCTGTGCGAGAGTGTGTGTGAGAGTGTGTGAGCGTTTGTGAGAGTGTGTGAGTATGTGTGCGAGTGTGGGGGTCTGAGTGTGTGTGTGTTTGTGTGAGTGTGTGAGAGTGTGTTTGCTAGTGAGTGATTGTGTATGTCTTTGTGACTGTGTGTTTGTGTGTGTGAATGAGTGAGTGTGAGTGTGTGTGTGTGTGTGAGTGTGTGTGTGTGTGTAAGAGAGAGTGAGTGTGTGTGTTAGTGTGTGTGAGTGTTTTCGTGAGAGTGTGTGTGAGAGTTTGAATGTGTAAGTGTGTGCTTGTGTGTGTGTGAGTGTGTGTGTGTGTGTGCATGAGTGTATGAGAGAGAGATTGTGTGTAAGAGAGAGTGTGCGTCTGAGAGTGTGTGTCTGTGAGTGAGTGTGTGTGAGAGAGTGTCTGAGAGTGTGTCTGAGAGTGTGTGTGTGTGAGTGTGAGAGTGTTTGTGAGAGTTTTTGTGAGTGTTTGTGTGAGAGTTTGGGATTGAGAGTGTGTGTGTGGGAGTGTGTGTAGGACAGTGTGTGTGTGTGTGAGTGTGTGTACGTGAGTGTGTGTGAGAGAGTGTGTGTGAGAGAGAGTGTGTGAGTGTGTGTACGTGAGTGTGTGTGAGAGAGTGTGTGTGAGAGAAAGTGTGTGTGAGAGAGATTGTGTATGTGCGAGTGTGTGTCTGTGAGTGTGTGTCTGTCAGGATGTCTGTGAGAGTGTGTGTGTGTGTGTGTGTATGAGTGTGTGTGCGTGAGTTTGTGTGCATAAGTGTGTGTGTGTAAGAGTGCATGCGTGAGTGTGCATGCATGAGAGATTTTGGATGAGAGAGTGTGTGTCTGTGAGTCTGTATCTGTGAGAGAGTGTGTGAGATTGTGTGTGAGTAGGTTTTGTGAATGTGTGTGTGAGAGTGTGAGTGAGTGTGCATGTGTGAGTGTGTGAGTGTGAGTGCGTGTGAGTGTGAGAGTGTGTGTGATATTGTGTCTAAGTGTGTGTGTGTGAGTGTGTATGAGGGTGTATGTGTGTGTGAGAGGGAGAGTGTGTCAGTGAGAGATTGTGTGTGAAAATGTGTGTGTGTGAGTGTGTGTGAATGTGCGTGCTTGCGTGTGCATGCGTGAGTGTGCAGGTGAGTGAGTGAGTGTGTGTGTGATTGAGTGAGTGTGAGTGTGTGTGTGCATGTGTGTGAGTGTGCGAGTGAGCATGCATGCGTGAGTGTGCATGCATGAGTGTGCGTGCTTGAGTGTGTCTGAGAGTGTGTGTCTGTGAGTGTGACTGTGAGTGTGTGTCTGTGAGTGTGTGTCTGTGAGAGAGTGTGTGAGAGTGTGTGTGAGAGTTTGCGAGAGAGTGTGAGTGTGTGTGTGTGAGTGTGTGAGTGTGAGTGTGTGAGTGTGGGTGTATGTGTTATAGTATGTGTGAGACTGAGTGTGAGAGTGTTCGTGAGAGTTTGTGTGAGAGTGTGTGTGAGTGTGTGCGTAGGTGTGTGTGTGAGAGAGAGTGTGTGTGTGAGTGCATGCTTGTGAGTGTGTGTGTATACGTGAGTGTTTGTGAGAGAGAGTTTGTTAGAGAGAGTGTGTTTGTCTATGAGTGTTGGTGTGAGAGTGTGTGTATGAGTGTGAGTGAGTGTGTGTGTGTTTGTGTGAGTGTGTGAGTGTGTGTGAGAGAGAGTGTGTGTGAGCGAGACTGTGTTTCTGTGAGTTTGTTTCTGTGAGTGTGTGTCTGTGAGTGTGTGTCTGTGTGAGAGTGCATGTGAGTGTGTGAGAGTGTGTGTGAGACTGACTGAGTGTGTATGCATGTGTGAGTGTGTGCGTGTGTGAGTGTGTGTGTTAGTGTGTGTTAGTGTGTGTGAATGTATGTGAGTGTGTGATTCTGTGAGTGTGAGTGTGTGAGTGTGAGTGCACGTGTGTGAGCGTGAGTGTGAGTTTTAGTGTCTGTGTGTGTGTGAGTGCATTTGAGTGTTTTTGTGAGAGTGTGTGTGAGGGTTTTTGTGTGTGAGTGTGTCTTTGTGAGTGTGTGTGTGTGTGTGAGTGCGAGTGTGTGAGAGTGTGTATGAGTGTGTGTTAGTGTGTGAGTGTGTGAGTGTGGGTGCGAATGTGTGAGTGTGAGTTTGTGTGAGTGTGTGTGTGTTTTTGTGAGATTGTGTGAGAGAGATGTATGTGTGATTGTGTGTTTATGAGCGTGTGTGTTTGTGAGTGTGTGTGTGTGCGTGTGTGTGAGAGAGGGTGTGTGTCTGAGAGTGTGTGTCTGTGAGTGAGTGTGTGTGTGTGAGTGTGTGTGTGCATGTGTGTGAGTGTGCGAGTGAGCATGTGTGTGTGAGTGTGCATGTATGAGTGTGCGTGCTTGAGTGTGTGTGAAAGAGTGTGTGTCTGTGAGTGTGTGTCTGAGAGTGTGTGTCTGTGAGTGTGTGACTGTGAGTGTGTGTCTGTGAGTGTGTGTGAGAATGTGTGAGTGAGTGTGAGTGTGTGTGAGTGAGTGTGTGCGTGAGTGAGTGTGTGTGTTATTGTGTGTTAGTGTGTGTGAATGTATGTGAGTGTGTGAGTCTGTGAGTGTGAGTGTGTGAGTGTGAGTGCACGTGTGTGAGTGTGAGTTTTAGTGTCTGTGTGTGTGTGAGTGCATTTGAGTGTTTTGGTGAGAGTGTGTGTGAGGGTTTTTGTGTGTGAGTGTGTCTTTGTGAGTTTGTGTGTGTGAGTGTGCGAGTGTGTGCGTCTGTGTGAGAGAGAGTGTGCGTCTGAGAGTGTGTGTCTGTGAGTGAGTGTGTGTGTGAGTGTGTGTGAGAATGTGTGTGTGAGTGTGTATGAATGTGCATTCTTCAGTGTGCGAGCATGAGTGTAAGAGTGAGTGAGTGTGTGTGTGCGTGAGTGAGTGTGAATGTGTGTGTGTGTTTGTTAGTGTGTGTTAGAGTCTGTTTGAGTGTGTGTGAGTGTGTGAGTGTGAGTGTGTGAGTGTGAGTGCGAGTGTGAGTTTTAGTGTGTGTGTGTGTGAGTGTTTTTGTGAGAGTGTGTGAGAGAGATTTTGTGTGTGAGTGTGTGTTTGTGAGTGTGTGTATGTGTATGTGTGAGTGCGAGTGTGTGAGAGTGTGTGTGTGTGTGTTTGCGTGTGAGTGTGAGGGTGTGAGAGTGTGTGTGTCTGTGTGTGAGTGCGAGTTTGTGAGAATGTGTGTGAGTGTGTGTTAGTGTGTGAGTCTGAGTGTGTGAGTATGGGTGTGAGTGTGAGTTTGTGTGTGTGTGTGTGTTTTTGTGAGACTGTGTGAGAATTTCTATGTGTAAGTGTGTGCTAGTGAGTGTGTGTGTGCCTGTGAGTATGAGTGTGTGAGTGTGAGTGCATCTGTGCGTGCGTGAGTGTGCGAGTGAGTGTCAGAGTGTGTGTGAGATTGTGTGTAAGTGTGTGTGTGAGTGTGTGTGAGTGTGTTTGTGTGTGTTTGTGAGAGAGAGTGTTTCTGTGAGAGAGTGTGTGTGAGAATGTGTGTGTGTGAATGTGCGTGCTTCAGTGTGTGTGCATGAGTGTGCGAGTGAGTGAGTGTGCGTGTGTGTCAGTAAGTGAGTGTGAATATGTGTGTGTGTGTGTGAGAGTATGAGCATGAGTGCGAGTGTGTGAGTGTGAGTGTGTGTGTGAGTGTGTGAGCGTGAGAGTGTTTGTGAGAGTTTGTGTGAGAGAGTGTGTGAGAGTGTGGGTGTGTGAGTTTGTGTTTGTGAGTTTGTGTTTGTGAGTGTGTGTGAGAGATTGTGTGTGAGAGAGAGTGTGTGTGAGAGAGTGTGTGTGTCTGTGTGTGTGTCTGTGAGTTTGTGTCCGTGGCAGTGTGTGTGAGAGTGTGTGTGAGTGTGTGTGTGTGTGAGTGTGTATGAGTGTGTGTGAGTGAGTGTGTGTGCATAAGTGTGCGTGCATAAGAGTGCATGCATGAGTGTGCATGCATGAAATATTGTGGATGAGAGAGTGTGTGTCTGTGAGTGTGTGTCTGTGAGAGATTTTGTGTGAGTGTGCATGTGTGAATGTGTGTGAGTGTGAATATGTGTGTCTGAGATAGAGAGTGTGTGAGTGTGTGTGTGAGAATTTGTGAGTGTGAGTGTGAGAGTGTTTGTGAGAGTTTGTGTGAGAGAGTGTGTGACAGTATGGGTGTGAGAGTGTGTGTCTGTGAGTTTGTGTTTGTGAGTGTGTGTGAGAGAGTGTGTGTGAGAGAGAGTGTGTGGGAGAGAGAGTGTGTATCTGTGAGTGTGTGTCTTTGAGTGTGTGTCCGTGGCAGTGTGTGTGAGAGTGTGTGCGAGAGTGTGCATGTGTGAGTGTGTATGAGTATGTGTGAGTGAGTGTGCGTGCATACGTGTGCGTACATAAGAGTGCGTGCGTGAGTGTGCGTGCATGAAAGAGTGTGGATGAGTGTGTGTGTGTGAGTGTGTGTCTGTGAAAGAGTTTGTGTGAGTGTGCATTTGTGAGTGTGTGTGAGTGTGACAGTTTTTGTGAGATTGTGTGTCAGTGTGTGTGTGTGTGTGTGAGGGAGTGTGTGTGTGAGAGAGAGTGTCTGTGAGAGAGTGTGTGTGAGAATGTGTGTGTGTGAGTGCGTGTGAATGCATGCTTGAGTGTGCATGCGTGAGTGTGCGAGTGAGTGAGTGTGCATGTGTGAGTGAGTGAGTGAGAGTGTGTGTGTGTGTGTGAGTGTGAGTGTGTGTGTGTTTGTGTGAGTGTGTGTGCTAGTGAGTGATTGTGTGTGTCTGTGTGATTGTGAGTGTGTATGTGAGTGAGTGTGTGTTTTTGTGAGTGTGTGTGTAAGTGTGTGTGAGTGTGTGTGAGTGTGTATTAGTGTGTGTGTGTGAGTGTGTGAGTATGAGTGTGTACGTGCGCGTGTGTGCGAGTGAGTGTCAGAGTGTGTGTGAGATTGGGTGTATGTGTGTGTTTGAGTGTTTGTGAGAGTGTGTGTGTGTGAGAGAGAGTGTGTTTCTGTGAGAGAGTGTGTGTGAGAATGTGTGTGTGAGTGTGTATGAATATGCATTCTTCAGTGTGCGAGCATGAGTGTGCGAGTGAATGAGTGTGTGTGCGTGAGTGAGTGTGAATGTGTGTGTGTGTGAGAGTGTGAGTGTGAGTGTGTGAGTGTGAGTGTGTGTGTGAAAGTGTGTGAGTGTGAGTGTTTGTGAGAGTTTGTGTGAGAGAGTGTGTGAGAGTGTGGGTGTGAGAGTGTGCGTGTGTGAGTTTGTGTTTGTGAGTGTCTGCGAGTGAGTGTGTGTAAGAGAGAGTGTGTATCTCTGAGTGTGTGTCTGAGTGTGTGTCCATGGGAGTGTGTGTGAGAGTGTGTGTGAGAGTGTGTGTGTGTGAGTGTGTATGAGTGTATGTGAGTGAGTGCGTGCGTAAGTTTGCGTGCATAAGAGTGCGTGCATGAAAGAGTGTGGATGAAAGAGTGTGTGTCTGTGAGTGTGTGTCTGTGAGAGAGTTTGTGTGTGTATGATGTGTGAGTGTGTGTGAGTGTGGCAGTGTTTGAGAGATTGTGTGTATGTGTATGTGTGAGTGTGTGTGAGAATGTGTGTGTGTGAGTGTGTGTGAATGTGCATGCTTGAGTGTGCATGCATGAGTGTGCAAGTGAGTGAGTGAGTGTGTATATGTGAGTGCGTGAGTGTGAGTGCGTGAGTGTGAGTGATTGTGAATGTATGTTTGCATGTTTGTGTGAGTGTGAGTGTGTGTGCTAGTGAGTGATTGCGTGTGTCTGTGTGATTGTGGGTGTGTGTGTGAGTGAATGAGTGTGTGTGTTTGTGTGAGTGTGTGTGAGAGAGAGTGTGTGAGTGAGAGTGTGCGTGAGCAAGACTGTGTTTATGTGAGTGTGTTTCTGTGAGTGTGTGTCTGTGACTGTGTGTCTGTGAGAGAGCGTCTGTGAGAGAGTGTGTGTGAGTGTGTGAGAGAGTGTGTGTGAGTGACTGAGTGTGTGTGTGTGTGTGTTTATGTGTGAGTGTGTGTGAGTGTGTGTGTGTGAGTGAGTGAGTGTGAGTGTGTGTGAAAGTGAGTGTGTGTCTGAATGAGTGAGTGTGAGTGTGTGTGAGTGTGTTTTTGTGTGCGTGTGTAAGAGAAAGTGAGTGTGTGTGAGTGTTTGTGAGTGTTTTTGTGAGAGAGTTTGTATGTGTGAGTGTGTGTTTGTGAGTGTGTGTGTGTGAGTGTGTGTGTGTGTGAGTGTATGTGAGAGAGAGAGTGTTGTGAGAGAGTGTCTGAGAGTGTGTGTCTGTGAGTTTGTGTGTGTGAGAGAGTGTCTGAGAGTGTGTCTGAGAGTGTGTTTGTCTGAGTGTGTGTGCGTGTGTGTGAGTGTGCAAGTGTGCGTGCATGCGTGAGTGAGATTGCGTGCGTGAGTGTGTTTGAGAGAGTGTGTGTGAGAGAGTGAGTGTGTGTCTGTGAGTGTGGGTCTGTGAGAGAGTGTGTGTGAGAGTGTGTGAGCGTTTGTGAGAGTGTGTGAGTATGTGTGCGAGTGTGTGAGTCTGAGTGTGTGTGTGTGTTTGTGTGAGTGTGTGAGAGTGTGTGTGCTAGTGAGTGATTGTGTATGTCTTTGTGACTGTGTGTTTGTGTGTGTGAATGAGTGAGTGTGAGTGTGTGTGAGTGTGTGTGTGTGTATGTGTGAGTGTATGAGAGAGAGATTGTGTGTAAGAGAGAGTGTGCGTCTGAGAGTGTGTGTCTGTGAGTGAGTGTGTGTGAGAGAGTGTCTGAGAGTGTGTCTGAGAGTGTGTGTGTGTGAGTGTGTGAGTGTGAGAGTGTTTGTGAGAGTTTTTGTGAGTGTGTGTGTGAGAGTTTGGGATTGAGAGTGTGTGTGTGGGAGTGTGTGTAGGAGAGTGTGTGTGTGAGTGTGTTTGTGTGAGTGTGTGTACGTGAGTGTGTGTGAGAGAGTGTGTGTGAGAGAGAGTGTGTGAGTGTGTGTACGTGAGTGTGTGTGAGAGAGTGTGTGTGAGAGAGAGTGTGTGTGAGAGAGATTGTGTATCTGCGAGTGTGTGTCTGTGAGTGTGTGTCTGTCAGGATGTGTGTGAGAGTGTGTGTGTGTGTGTGTATGAGTGTGTGTGCGTGAGTTTGTGTGCATAGGTGTGTGTGCGTAAGAGTGCATGCGTGAGTGTGCATGCATGAGAGAGTTTGGATGAGAGAGTGTGTGTCTGTGAGTCTGTATCTGTGAGAGAGTGTGTGAGATTGTGTGTGAGTAGGTTTTGTGAATGTGTGTGTGAGAGTGTTTGTGAGAGTGTGAGTGAGTGTGCATGTGTGAGTGTGTGAGTGTGAGTGCGTGTGAGTGTGAGCGTGTGTGTGATATTGTGTCTAAGTGTGTGTGTGAGTGTGTATGAGGGTGTATGTGTGTGTGAGAGGGAGAGTGTGTCAGTGAGAGATTGTGTGTGAAAATGTGTGTGTGTGAATGTGTGTGAATGTGCGTGCTTGAGTGTGCATGCGTGAGTGTGCAGGTGAGTGAGTGAGTGTGTGTGTGATTGAGTGAGTGTGAGTGTGTGTGTGCATGTGTGTGAGTGTGCGAGTGAGCATGCATGCGTGAGTGTGCATGCATGAGTGTGCGTGCTTGAGTGTGTCTGAGAGTGTGTGTCTGAGAGTGTGACTGTGAGTGTGTGTCTGTGAGTGTGTGTCTGTGAGAGAGTGTGTGAGAGTGTGTGTGAGAGTTTGCGAGAGAGTGTGAGTGTGTGTGTGTGTGAGTGTGTGAGTGTGAGTGTGTGAGTGTGGGTGTATGTGTTATAGTATGTGTGAGACTGAGTGTGAGAGTGTTCGTGAGAGTTTGTGTGAGAGTGTGTGTGAGTGTGTGCGTAGGTGTGTGTGTGAGAGAGAGTGTGTGTGTGAGTGCATGCTTGTGAGTGTGTGTATGTACGTGACTGTTTGTGAGAGAGAGTTTGTGAGAGAGAGTGTGTTTGTCTATGAGTGTTGGTGTGAGAGTGTGTGTATGAGTGTGTGTGAGTGTGTGTGTGTTTGTGTGAGTGTGTGAGTGTGTGTGAGAGAGAGTGTGTGTGAGCGAGACTGTGTTTCTGTGAGTTTGTTTCTGTGAGTGTGTGTCTGTGAGTGTGTGTCTGTGTGAGAGTGCATGTGAGTGTGTGAGAGTGTGTGTGCGAGTGACTGAGTGTGTATGCGTGTGTGAGTGTGTGAGTGTGTGAGTGTGTGTGTTAGTGTGTGTTAGTGTGTGTGAATGTATGTGAGTGTGTGAGTCTGTGAGTGTGAGTGTGTGAGTGTGAGTGCACGTGTGTGAGCGTGAGTGTGAGTTTTAGTGTCTGTGTGTGTGTGAGTGCATTTGAGTGTTTTTGTGAGAGTGTGTGTGAGGGTTTTTGTGTGTGAGTGTGTCTTTGTGAGTGTGTGTGTGTGAGTGCGAGTGTGTGAGCGTGTGTATGAGTGTGTGTTAGTGTGTGAGTGTGTGAGTGTGGGTGCGAATGTGTGAGTGTGAGTTTGTGTGAGTGTGTGTGTGTTTTTGTGAGATTGTGTGAGAGAGATGTATGTATGATTGTGTGTTTGTGAGCGTGTGTGTGAGAGAGAGTGTGTGTCTGAGAGTGTGTGTCTGTGAGTGAGTGTGTGTGTGAGTGTGTGTGCATGTGTGTGAGAGTGAGCATGTGTGTGTGAGTGTGCATGTATGAGTGTGCGTGCTTGAGTGTGTGTGAAAGAGTGTGTGTCTGTGAGTGTGTGTCTGAGAGTGTGTGTCTGTGAGTGTGTGACTGTGAGTGTGTGTCTGTGAGTGTGTGTGAGAATGTGTGAGTGAGTGTGAGTGTGTGTGTGTGAGTGTGTGCGTGTGTGAGTGTGTGTGTTAGTGTGTGTTAGTGTGTGTGAATGTATGTGAGTGTGTGAGTCTGGGAGTGTGAGTGTGTGAGTGTGAGTGCACGTGTGTGAGCGTGAGTGTGAGTTTTAGTGTCTGTGTGTGTGAGTGCATTTGAGTGTTTTGGTGAGAGTGTGTGTGAGGGTTTTTGTGCGTGAGTGTGTCTTTGTGAGTGTGTGTGTGTGTGAGTGCGAGTGTGTGAGAGTGTGTATGAGTGTGTGTTAGTGTGTGAGTGTGGGTGCGAATGTGTGAGTGTGAGTTTGTGTGTGTGTGTGTGTTTTTGTGAGATTGTGTGAGAGAGATGTATGTGTGATTGTGTGTTTGTGAGCGTGTGTGTGTGTGAGTGTGTGTGTGTGCGTGTGTGAGAGAGAGTGTGTGTCTGAGAGTGTGTGTCTGTGAGTGAGTGTGTGTGTGAGTGTGTGTGCATGTGTGTGAGAGTGAGCATGTGTGCGTGAGTGTGCATGTATGAGTGTGCGTGCTTGAGTGTGTGTGAAAGAGTGTGTGTCTGTGAGTGTGTGTCTGAGAGTGTGTGCCTGTGAGTGTGTGACTGTGAGTGTGTGTCTGTGAGTGTGTGTGAGAATGTGTGAGTGAGTGTGAGTGTGTGTGTGTGAGTGTGTGCGTGTGTGAGTGTGTGTGTTAGTGTGTGTTAGTGTGTGTGAATGTATGTGAGTGTGTGAGTCTGGGAGTGTGAGTGTGTGAGTGTGAGTGCACGTGTGTGAGCGTGAGTGTGAGTTTTAGTGTCTGCGTGTGTGTGAGTGCATTTGAGTGTTTTGGTGAGAGTGTGTGTGAGGGTTTTTGTGCATGAGTGTGTCTTTGTGAGTGTGTGTGTGTGTGAGTGCGAGTGTGTGAGAGTGTGTATGAGTGTGTGTTAGTGTGTGAGTGTGTGAGTGTGGGTGCGAATGTGTGAGTGTGAGTTTGTGTGAGTGCGTGTGTGTTTTTGTGAGATTGTGTGAGAGAGATGTATATGTGAGTGTGTGTTTGTGAGCGTGTGTGTGTGTGAGTCTGTGTGTGTGTGCGTCTGTGTGAGAGAGAGTGTGCGTCTGAGAGTGTGTGTCTGTGAGTGAGTGTGTGTGTGAGTGTGTGTGCATGTGTGTGAGTGTGCAAGTGAGCATGTGTGCATGAGTGAAAATGTATGAGTGTGCGTGCTTGAGTGTGTTTGAAAGAGTGTGTGTCTGTCAGTGTGTGTCTGAGAGTGTGTGTCTGTGAGTGTGTGACTGTGAATGTGTGTCTGTGAGTGTGTGTCTGTGAGAGAGTGTGTGATTGTGTGTGTGAGAGTTTGTGAGAGAGTGTGAGTGTGTGTGTGTGTGTGTGAGTGTGAGTGTGTGAGTGTGGGTGTATGTGTTATAGTATGTGTGAGACTGAGTGTGAGAATGCTTGTGAGAGTTTGTGTGAGAGGGTGTGTGAGAGTGTCTGTGTAAGAGTGTGTGTGAGAGAGAGTGTGTGTGTGAGTGTGTCTTTGTGAGTGTGTGTGTACGTGAGTGCGTGTGAGAGAGAGTTTATAAGAGGGAGTGTGTTTGTCTATGAGTGTTGGTGTGAGAGTGTGTGTATGAGTGTGTGTGAGTGTGTGTGAGTGTGTGCGAGTGTGCATGAGTATGCGTGCATGAGTGAGTGTGAGTGTGTGTGTGTGAGTGTGTGTGAGTGTGTTTGTGTGAGTGTGCGAGTGTGTGCTAGAGAGAGAGTGTGTGTGAGCGAGAGTGTGTGTGAGAGAGACTGCGTGTGAGTGAGAGTGTGTGTGTGTGTGATTGTGTGCTTGTGAATGTGTGTCTGTGAGTGTGGGTGTGAGAGTGTGTGTGTGAGTGTGTGTGAGTGTGTGAGTGTGTGTACGAGTGAGTGTGCATGCCTGAGTGTGCATGCATGAGTTTGCATGCATGAGAGAATTTGTGTCTGTGCATGTGTGTCTGTGAGTGTGTGTCTGTGACTGAGTGCATGTGTGTGAGAGTTGGTATGAGAGTGTGTATGAGAGTGGGTGTAGGAGTCAGTGTGAGAGTCGATGTGAGAGTGTGTGAGTGTATGAGTGAGTGAGTGTGCATGAGTGAGTGTGCATGTGTGAGTGCCCATGTGTGAGTGTGCGAGTGAGTGAGTTTGCGTGTGTGTGTGAGTGAGTGTGATTGTATGTGTTTTTGTGAGTGTGTTTTTGTGAGAGTGTGTGTGAGAGTGGGTATGATAGTGGGTGTGAGAGTGGGTGTGAGAGTCGATGTGTGAAGCTGCGACTGACTGAGTTTGCATGGGTGAGTGTGCCTGTGCGAGTGTGCCTGTGTGAATGCGCCTGTGTGAGTGTGTGTGTCTGTGAGTGTTTGTGTGAGTGTGTGTTAGAGTCTGTGTGAGAGTGTATATGAGTGTGAGTGTGAATGTGAGTGTGTGTGAGTGTGTGTGCGTGAGTGTGCATGCGTGAGTGTCCTTGTGTGAGTGTGCGAGTGAGTGAGTGTGTGAGTGAGTGTGATTTTATGTGTGAGTGTATGAGTGTGTTTATGCGAGTGTGTGTGAGAGAGAGTGTGTGTGAGAGAGAGTGTGCGTGAGCGAGAGTGTATGTCTGTGAGTGTGTGTCTGTGAAAAAGTGTGTGTGAGTGGGTGTGAGAGTGTGTGTGAGAGTGTGTGTGAGAGGGTGTTTGAGTGTGTGTGTGTGTGAATGTGTGTGCGTGTAAGAGTGTGTGTGAGAGTATGTGTGAGAGTGTGAGTGTGCATGTCTGACTGTGGGTGTGTAAGTGTGTGTGAGTGTGTGTGAGTGTGAGAGTGTGTGTGAGAGTGTGTGTGTGTGACACTGTGTGAGTGTGTGTGTGTGTGAGAGACAGTGTCTGTGAGAGTGTGTGTCTGTGAGTGAGTGTGTGTGAGATTGTTTGTGTGTGAGTGTGCATGAGAGTGTGTGTGTGAGTGTGCGTGCATGTGTGAGCGTAAGTGAGTGTGTGTGTGAGTGTATGTGTGTGTGTGAGTGTGTGTGTGTGAGTATGCTTGTGTGAGTGTTTGTGAGAGAGAGTGTGTGTGAGAGAGACTGTGTTTGAGTGAGAGTGTGTGTCTGTGATTGTGATCCTGTGAATGTCTGTCTGTGAGTGTGGGTGTCAGAGTGTTTGTGAGAGTGTGTCTGAGAGTGTGTGTGAGAGAGTGTGTGTGCGTGAGTGTTTGTGCGAGTGAGCATGCATGCATGAGTGTGCGTGCATGAGTGTGTGTATGTGAGAGAGTGTGTGTGAGAGAGTGTGTGTCTGTGAGTGTGTGTCTGAGTGTGTGTGTGTGTGTGCATGTGTGTGAGTGTGTGAGTGAGCATGCGTGCATGAGTGTGCGTGCATGAGAGTGCGGGCATAAGTGTGTGTGACTGTGAGTGTGCGTCTGTGAGTGTGTGTCTGTGAGAGAGAGTGTGAGAGTGTGTCTGAGAGTGTGTAAGAGGGTATGTGTGTATGAGTGTGTGAGTGTGAGTGTGTATGAATGCGGGTGAGACAGTGTGTGAGAGAGAGTGTGTGAGAGAGTGTGTGTGTCTGTGAGTGTTGGTGTGAGAGTGTGTGAGTGTGAGTGTGTGTGAGTGTGCATGAGTGTGCGTGCATGAGTGTGTGTGTGTGTGCTTGAGTGTGTGGGTGTGAGTGTGAGTGTGTGTGAGTGTGTTTGTGTGAGTGTGGGAGTGTGTGTGAGAGAGAATGTGTGTGAGAGAGACTGTGTGTGAGTGAGAGTGTGTGTCTGCGATTGTGTGCCTGTGAATGTGTGTATGTGAGTGTGGGTGTGAGAGTGTGTGTGTGAGTGTGTGAGTGAGTGTGTGAGAGAGTGTGCGTGCCTGAGTGTGCATACGTGAGTTTACGTGCTTGAGAGAGTGTGTGTCTGTGCTTGTGTGCCTGTGAGTGTGTGTCTGTGAGAGAGTGTGTGTATGTGAGAGTGCATGTGAGAGTGTATGTGAGTGTGGGTGTGAGAGTTGACGTGAGAGTTTGTGTGTGCGAGTGTGAGTGTGTGTGAGTGAATGTGCCTGCGTGAGTGTGCCTGCCTGAGTGTGACTGCATGAGTGTGAGTGTGTGATTGTGTGTGTGTGTAAGTAGGTGTGTGTGAGAGTGTGTGTGAGAGTGCGTGAGTGTGACTGTGTGAGTGTGAGTGTGAGTGCGTGTGTGAGATTGTGTGAATGTGATTGTGAGAGTGTTTGTGAGAGTGTGTGTGAGTGTGTGTGTGTGTGTGTGAGTGTGCGAGTGTTTGAGACTGTGTGTGAGTGTATGTGTGTGTGTGAGTGCGAGAATGTGAGAGTGTGTGAAAGCGTGTGTTAGTGTGTCAGTGTGAGTGTGTGAGTGAGGGTGCGAGTGTGTGTGAGTTTATGTTTATGTGAGTGTGTGTGAGTGTTTTTGTGAGAGTGTGTGTGAGAGATTTTAAATGTGAGTGTGTGTTTGTGAGTGTGAGTGTGTGTGTGTGTGTGAGAGAGAGAGAGTGTGTGTGAGAGAGAGTGTGTGTCTGAGAGTGTGTGTCTGTGAGTATGTGTGAGAGTGTGTGTGGGAATGTGTCTGGGAGTGTGTGTGTGTGAGTGTGTGTGCGTGTGTGTGAGTATGCGAGTGAGTTTTCGTGAGTGAGTGAGTGTACATGCATGAGTGTGTGTGAGAGAGTGTGTGTCTGTGATTGTGTGTCTGTGAGTGTGTGTCTGTGAGTTTGTGTCTGTGAGAGAGTGTGTGTGAGAGTGTGTGAGCGTGTGTGAGAGTGTGTGAGTGTGAGTTTGAGAGTGTTTGTGAGAGTTAGTGTGAGAGTGTGTGTGAGAGTGTGGGTGTGAGAGTCTGTGTGTGAGAGTGGGTATGTGAGAATGTGTGTGTGAGTGTGTGTGTGTGTGAGTGTGTGTTTCAGAGTGTGTGTGTGTGTTTGTGTGAGTGTGTGTGAGGGAGAGTGTGTATGAGTGAGAGTGTGTGTGAGAGAGAGTGATGTGAGCGAGAATGTGATTCTGTGAGTGTGTTTCACTGAGTGTGTGTCTGTGAGTGTGTATTTGTGAGAGAATGTCTGTGAGAGAGTATGTGTGAGGGTGTGAGTATGAGTGTGTGTGTGAGTGTGAGTGTGTGAGTATGTGTGTGAGTGTGAGTGCGAGTGTGTGAGTGTTTGTTAGTGTTTGTTAGTGTGTGTTTGAGTGTGTGTGCGTGTTTGAGTGTGTGAGTGTGAGTGTGAGTGTGAGTGCGAGTGTGAGTGTGAGTTTTATTGTGTGTGTGTGTGTGTGAGTAAGCGTTTTTGTGAGTGTGTGTGTGAGAGATTTTCTGTGTGAGTGTGTGTTTGTGAGTGTGTGTGTGTGTGTGAGTGTGTGTGTGTGATTGCATGTGAGTGTGTGTGTGCATATGAGTGTGAGTGTGTGAGAGTGTGTGTGACTGTGTGTGTCTGTGTGTGAGTGCGAGTTTGTGAGGGTGTGTGTGAGTGTGTGTTAGTGTGTGAGTGTGAGTGAGTGAGTGTGGGTGCGAGTGTGAGTTTGTGTGTGTGAGTGTGTGAGTGTTTTGTGAGAGTGTGTGTGAGAGTTTTTATGTGTGAGTGTGTGTTTGTGAGTGTGTGTGTGTCTGTGAGTATGAGTGTGTGAGTGTGAGTGCATGTGTGCGTGCATGCGTGAGTGTGCGAGTGAGTGTCATGTGTGAGATTGTGTGTAAGTGTGTGTGTGAGTGTGTGTGTGTGTGTGAGAGAGAGAGAGTGTTTCTGTGAGAGAGTGTGTGTGAGAATGTGTGTCTGTGAGTGTGTGTGAATGTGCGTGCTTCAATGTTCGTGCGTGAGTGTGCGAGTAAGTGAGTGAGTGTGTGTGTGTGTCAGTAAGTGAGTGTGAATATGTGTGAATGTGTGTGTGTGAGAGTGTGAGCATGAGTGCGAGTGTGTGAGTGTGAGTGTGTGTGTGTGAGCGTGTGAGTTTGTGTGTGAGAGTGTTTGTGAGAGTTTGTGTGAGAGAGTGTGTGAGAGTGTGGGTGTCAGAATGTGTGTGTGTGAGTTTGTGTTTGCGACTGTGTGTGAGAGAGTGTTTGTGTGGGAGAGAGTGTGTGTGGGAGAGAGTGTGCATCTGTGAGTGTGTGTCTGTGAGTGTGTGTCCGTGGCAGTGTGTGTGAGAGTATGTGTGAGAGTGTGTGTGTGTGAGTGTGTATGAGTGTGTGTGAGTGAGTGTGCGTGCGTAAGTTTGCGTCCATAAGAGTGTGTGCGTGAGTGTGCATGCATGAAAGAGTGTGGATGAGAGTGTGTGTGTCTGTGAGTGTGAGTCTGTGAGAGAGTTTGTGTGAGTGTGCATGTTTGAGTGTGTGTGAGTGTGACAGTTTTTGTGATATTGTATGTGTGTGAGTGAGTGAGTGTGAGAGTGTGTGTTGTGAAAGAGTGTGCCTGTGAGAGAGTGTGTGTGAGAATGTGTGTGTGAGAGTGTGTATGAATGTGCGTGCTTGAGTGTGCATGCGTGAGTGAGCAAGAGAGTGAGTGAGTGTGTATGTGTGAGTGAGTGAGTGTGTGTGTGTGAGTGTGAGTGTGTGTGTTTGTGTGAGTGTGTGTGTTAGGGAGTGCGTGCGTCTGTGTGATTGTGAGTGTGTGTGTGAGAGTGTGTGTGTGTTTGTGTGAGTGTGTGTGTAAGTGTGTGTGTGTGTGTGTTAGTGTGTGTGGGTGAGTGTGTGAGTATGAGTGTGTGACTGTGAGTGGGTGTGTGCGTGCGTGAGTGTGCGGGTGAGTATCAGAGTGTGTGTAAGATTGGGTGTAAGTGTGTGTGTGAGTGTGTGTGAGAGTGTGTGTGTGTGAGAGACAGAGTGTTTCTGTGAGAGAGTGTGTGTGAGAATATGTGTGTATGAGTGTGTGTGAATGTGTGTGGTTCAGTGTGCGTGCATGAGTGTGCAAGTGAGTGAGTGAGTGTGTGTGAGTGAGTGTGAATGTGTGTGTGAGAGAGTGTGTGAGTGTTTGTGTGAGAGTTTGTGAGTGTGAGTGTGAGAGTGTTTGTGAGAGTTTATGTGAGAGCGAGTGTGAGAGTATGGGTGTGAGAGTGTGTGTGTGTGAGTTTGTGTTTGGAGTGTGTCTGAGAGAGTTTGTGTGAGAGAGAGTGTGTGTGAGAAAGAGTGTGTACCTGTGAGTGTGTTTCTTTGAGTGTGTGTCCGTGGCAGTGTGTGTGAGATTATGCATCTGTGAGCCTGTTTGAGTGTGTGTGAGTGAGTGTGCGTGCATACGTGTGCATGCATAAGTGTGCGTGCATGAGTGTGCGTGCATGAGAGAGTGTGGATGAGAGAGTGTGTGTCTGTGAGTCTGTATCTGCGAGTGTGTGAGATTGTGTGTGAGTAGGTTTTGTGAATGTGTGTGTGAGAGTGTATTTGAGAGTGTGAGTGAGTGTGCATGTGTGAGTGTGTGTGTGTGAGTGCGTGTGAGTGTGAGAGTGTGTGTGAGATCGTGTCTAAGTGTGTGTGTGAGTGTGTGTGAGGGTGTAAGTGTGTGTGTGTGAGAGAGACTGTGTCAGTGAGTTTGTTTGTGAAAATGTGTGTGTGTGAGTGTGTGCGAATGTTCATGCTTGAGTGTGCATGCGTGAGTGTGCAAGTGAGTGAGTGAGTGTGTGTGTGTGTGTGTGTGATTGAGTGAGTGTGAGTGTGTGTGCTAGTGAGTGATTGCATGTGTCTGTGTGAGTGTGATTGTGTGTGTGAGTGTGTGTGTGTTTGTGTGAGTGTGTGAGTGAGTGTGAGAGAGAGTGTGTGTGAGCGAGACTGTGTTTCTGTGAGTGTGTGAGTGTGAGTGCATGTGTGCGTGCATGCGTGAGTGTGCAAGTGAGTGTCATGTGTGAGATTGTGTGTAAGTGTGTGTGTGAGTGTGTGAGTGTGTGTGTGAGACAGAGAGAGAGTGTTTCTGTGAGAGAGTGTGTGTGAGAATGTGTGTGTGTGAGTGTGTGTGAATGTGCGTGCTTCAGTGTGCGTGTGTGAGTGTGCGAGTAAGTGAGTGAGTGTGTGTGTGTCAGTAAGTGAGTGTGAATATGTGTGAGTGTGTGTGTGTGTGAGAGTGTGAGCGTGAGTGCGAGTGTGTGAGTGTGAGTGTGTGTGTGTGAGTGTGTGAGTTTGTGTGTGAGAGTGTTTGTGAGAGTTTGTGTGAGAGAGTGTGTGAGAGTGTGGGTGTGAGATTGTGTGTGTGTGAGTTTGTGTTTGTGACTGTGTGTGAGAGTGTGTGTGTGGGAGGGAGTGAGTGTGGGAGAGAGTGTGCATCTGTGAGTGTGTGTCTGTGAGTGTGTGTCCGTGGCAGTGTGTGTGAGAGTGTGTGTGAGAGTGTGTATGTGTGAGTGTGTATGAGTATGTGTGAATGAGTGTGCGTGCATACGTGTGCGTACATAAGATTGTGTGCATGAGTGTGCGTGCATGAAAGAGTGTGGATGAGAGAGTGTGTGTCTGTGAGTGTGTGTCTGTGAGAGAGTTTGTGTGAGTGTGCATGTGTTATTGTGTGTGAGTGTGACAGTTTTTGTGAGATTGTATGTGTGTGTGTGAGTGTGTGTGAGAGTGTGTGTTGTGAAAGAGTGTGTCTGTGAGAGAGTGTGTGTGAGAATGTGTGTGTGTGAGTGTGTGTGAATGTGTGTGCTTGAGTGTGCATGCGTGAGTGTGCGAGAGAGTGAGTGAGTGTGTATGTGTGAGTGAGTGAGTGTGTGTGTGTGAGTGTGAGTGTGTGTGTTTGTGTGAGTGTGTTAGTGAGTGCGTGCGTCTGTGTGATTGTGAGTGTGTGTGTGTGAGTGTGTGTGTTTGTGTGAGTGTGTGTGTGTAAGTGTGTGTGAGTGTGTGTGTGTGTTAGGGTGTGTGTGTGTGCGTGTGTGAGTATGAGTGTGTGAGTGTGAGTGCGTGTGTGCGTGCATGAGTGTGTGGGTGAGTGTCAGAGTGTGTGTGAGATTGGGTGTAAGTGTGTGTGTGAGTGTGTGTGAGAGTGTGTGTGTGTGTGTGAGAGAGAGTGTTTCTGTGAGAGAGTGTGTGTGGGAATATGTGTGTATGAGTGTGTGTGAATGTGCGTGGCTCAGTGTGCACACATGAGTGTGCAAGTGAGTGAGTGAGTGTGTGTGAGTGAGTGTGAATGTGTGTGTGTGTGAGAGAGTGTGTGAGTGTTTGTGTGAGAGTTTGTGAGTGTGAGTGTGAGAGTGTTTGTGAGAGTTTGTGTGAGAGAGTGTGTGAAAGTATGGGTGTGAGAGTGTGTGTGTGTGAGTTTGTGTTTGGAGTGTGTCTGAGAGAGTTTGCGTGAGAGAGAGTGTGTGTGAGAAAGAGTGTGTATCTGTGAGTGTGTGTCTTTGAGTGTGTCCGTGGCTGTGTGTGTGAGAGTATGCATCTGTGAGCCTGTTTGAGTGTGTGTGAGTCAGTGTGCGTGCGTACCTGTGCATGCATAAGTGTGCGTGCATGAATGTGCGTGCATGAGAAAGTGTGGATGAGAGAGTGTGTGTCTGTGAGTCTGTATCTGTGAGAGAGTGTGTGAGATTGTGTGTGAGTAGGTTTTGGTGAATGTGTGTGTGAGAGTGTATGTGAGAGTGTGAGTGAGTGTGCATGTGTGAGTGTGTGTGTGTGAGTGCATGTGAGTGTGAGAGTGTGTGTGAGATCGTGTCCAAGTGTGTGTGTGAGTGTGTGTGAGGGTGTATGTGTGTGTGTGAGAGAGAGACTGTGTCAGTGAGTTTGTGTGTGAAATGTGTGTGTGTGTGAGTGTGTGCGAATGTTCGTGCTTGAGAATGCATGCGTGAGTGTGCAAGTGAGTGAGTGAGGGTGTGTGTGTGTGTGATTGAGTGAGTGTGAGTGTGTGTGCTAGTGAGTGATTGCATGTGTCTGTGTGAGTGTGATTGTGTGTGTGAGTGAGTGTGAGTGTGTGTGTGTTTGTGTGAGTGTGTGTGAGAGAGAGTGTGTGTGAGCGAGACTGTGTTTCTATGTGTTTCTGTGAGTGTGTGTCTGTGAGTGTGTGTCTGTGTGAGAGTGTGTGTGAGTGTGTGAGAGTGTGTGTGCGAGTGACTGAGTGTGTATGTGTGTGTGAGTGTGTGTGAGTGTGAGTGTGTGTTAGTGTTTGTTAGTTCGTGTGAATGTATGTGAGTGTGTGAGTCTGTGAGTGTGAGAGTGTGAGTGTGAGTGCACGTGTGAGAGCGTGAGTGTGAATTTTAGTGTCTGTGTGTGTGTGAGTGCATTTGAGTGCTTTTGTGAGAGTGTGTGTGAGGGTTTTTGTGTGTGAGTCTGTGTTTGTAAGTGTGTGTGTGTGAGTGTGAGTGTGTGAGAGTGTGTATGAGTGTGTGTTAGTGTGTGAGTGTGTGAGTGTGGGTGCAAATGTGTGAGTGTGAGTTTGTGTGAGTGTGAACATGTGTGTTTTTTGAGAGAGTTTTTGTGTTTGAGTGCGTGCTTGTGAGTGTGTATGTGTGTGTGTGGGTGTGTGTGTGTGTGAGAGAGAGTGTGTGTGAGAGAGAGAGTGTGTGAGAGAGAGTGTGTGTCTGTGAGTGAGTGTGTGTGAGAGTGTGTCTGAGAGTGTGTGTGTGTGTGAGTGTGTGTGCGTGTGTGTTAGTGTGCAATTGAGCATGCATGCGTGAGTGTGCATGCGTGAGTCTGCATGCATAAGTGTGCATGTGTGAGTGTGTGTGTGTGTATGTGTGTGTGTGAGTGAGTGTGCGTGCATACGTGTGCATGCATAAGTGTGCGTGCATGAGTGTGCGTGCATGAGAGAGTGTGGATGAGAGAGTGTGTGTCTGTGAGTCTGTATCTGTGAGAGAGTGTGTGAGATTGTGTGTGAGTAGGTTTTGTGAACGTGTGTGTGACAGTGTGTGTGAGAGTGTGAATGAGTGTGCATGTGTGAGTGTTTGTGTGTGAGTGTGTGTGAGTGTGTGAGTTTGTATGAGATTGTGTCTAAGTGTGTGTGTGAGTGTGTGTGAGGGTGCATGAGTGTGTGTGAGAGAGAGAGTGTGTCAGTGAGAGATTGTGTGTGAAAATGTGTGTGTGTGTGAGTGTGTGTGAATGTGCGTGCTTGAGTGTGCATGCGTTAGTGTTGCGACTGAGTGAGTGTGTGTGTGTGTGAGTGAGTGTGAGTGTGTGTGCTAGTGAGTGATTGCATGTGTCTGTGTGAGTGTGCTTGTGTGTGTGTGAGTGAGTGTGAGTGTGTGTGTGTTTGTGTGTGAGTGAGAGTGTGTGTGAGCGAGAGTGTGTGTAGGCGAGACTGTATTTCTGTGATTGTGTTTCTGTGAGTGTGTGTCTGTGAGTGTGTGTCTGTGTGAGAGTGTGTGTGAGTGTTTTTGTGAGAGTGTGTGTGACAGATGTATGTGTGAGTGTTTGTTTGTGAGCGTGTGTGTGTGTGACTGAGTGTGTAAGTGTGTGCGAGTGTGTGTGTGTGAGTCTGAGTTTGTGTTAGTGTGTGTTAATGTGTGTGTGAATGTATGTGAGTGTGTGAGTCTGTGAGTGCGTGAGTGTGTGAGCGTGAGTGTGAGTTTTAGTGTCTGTGTGTGTGTGAGTGCGTTTGAGTGTTTTTGTGAGAGTGTGTGTGAGGGTTTTTGTGTCTGAGTGTGTGTTTCTAAGTGTGTGTGTGTGAGTGAGAGTGTGTGAGAGTGTGTATGAGTGTGTGTTAGTGTGTGAGTGTGAGTGTGTGAGTGTGGATGCGAATGTGTGAGTGTGAGTTTGTGTGAGTGTGTGTGTGAGTGTTTTTGTGAGAGTGTGTGTGACAGATGTATGTGTGAGTGTGTGTTTGTGAGCATGTGTGTGTGAGTGTGTGTGAGAGAGAGAGTGTTTCTGAGAGTGTGTGTCTGTGAGTGAGTATGTGTATAGTGTGTGTGCATGTGTGTGAGTGTGCGAGTGAGCATGCATGTGTGAGTGTGCATGCATGAGTGTGCGGGCTTGAATGTGTGAGAGAGACTGTGTGACTGTGAGTGTGTGTCTGTGAGTGTGTGTCTGTGAGAGTGTGTGTGAGAGTGTGTGTGAGAGTGTGTGTGAGAGTGTGTGAGAGAGTGTGAGTGTGTGTGTGTGAGTGTGTGAGTGTGAGTGTGTGAGAGAGTGTCTGAGAGTGTGTCTGAGAGTGTGTGTGTGTGATTGTGTGAGTGAGCGTGTGTGAGTGCGCGAGTGAGCGTGCATGCGTGAGTGAGTGTGGGTACGTGAGTGTGTGTGAGAGAATGTGTGTGAGAGAGTGTGTGTGTGTGAGTGTGTGTCTGTGAGTGTGTGTCTATGAGAGAGTGTGTGTGAGACTGTGTGAGCGTGTGTGAGAGTGCGTGAGTGTGAGTGTGAGTGTGTGTGTGAGTGCGAGTGTGAGAGTGTTTGTGAGAGTTTGTGTGAGAGTCTGTGTGAGAGTGTGGGATTGAGAATGTGTGTGTGGGAGTGGGTGTAGGAGAGTGTGTGTGTGAGTGTGTGTGTGGGAGTGTGTGTATGTGAGTGTGTGTGAGAGAGTGTGTGTGAGAGAGAGTATGTGTAAGAGAGATTGTGTATCTGCAAGTGTGTGTCTGTGAGTGTGTGTCGTCAGGATGTGTGTGAGAGTGTGTGTGTGTGTGTGTATGAGTGTGTGTGAGTGAGTGTGTGCATAAGTGTGCGTGCGTACATGTGCGTGCATGAGGGAGTGTGGATGAGAGAGTGTGTGTCTGTGAGTCTGTATCTGTGAGAGAGTGTGTGAGATTGTGTGTGAGTAGGTTTTGTGAATGTGTGTGTGAGAGTGTGTGTGTGAGTGTGAGTGAGTGTGCATATGTGAGTGTTTGTGTGTGAGTGTGTGTGAGTGTGAGAGTGTGTGTGAGATTGTGTCTAAGTTTGTGTGAGTGTGTGTGAGGGTGTATGAGTGTCTGTGAGAGAGAGCGTGTGTCAGTGAGAGATTGTGTGTGAAAATGTCTCTGTGTGTGTGTGTGAATGTGCGTGCTTGAGTGTACATGCGTGAGTGTTGCGAGTGAGTGAGTGTGTGTGTGTGTGAGTGAGTGTGAGTGTGTGTGTGTGTGTGAGTGAGAGTGTGTGTGAGCGAGAGTGTGTGTAGGCGAGACTGTATTTCTGTGATTGTGTTTCTGTGAGTGTGTGTCTGTGAGTGTGTGTCTGTGTGAGAGTGTGTGTGAGTGTTTTTGTGAGAGTGTGTGTGACAGATGTATGTGTGAGTGTTTGTTTGTGAGCGTGTGTGTGTGTGACTGAGTGCGTAAGTGTGTGCGAGTGTGTGTGTGTGAGTCTGAATTTGTGTTAGTGTGTGTTAATGTGTGTGTGAATGTATGTGAGTGTGTGAGTCTGTGAGTGCGTGAGTGTGTGAGCGTGAGTGTGAGTTTTAGTGTCTGTGTGTGTGTGAGTGCGTTTGAGTGTTTTTGTGAGAGTGTGTGTGAGGGTTTTTGTGTGTGAGTGTGTGTTTCTAAGTGTGTGTGTGTGAGTGAGAGTGTGTGAGAGTGTGTATGAGTGTGTGTTAGTGTGTGAGTGTGAGTGTGTGAGTGTGGATGCGAATGTGTGAGTGTGAGTTTGTGTGAGTGTGTGTGTGAGTGTTTTTGTGAGAGTGTGTGTGACAGATGTATGTGTGAGTGTGTGTTTGTGAGCATGTGTGTGTGAGTGTGTGTGAGAGAGAGAGTGTGTCTGAGAGTGTGTGTCTGTGAGTGAGTATGTGTATGAGTGTGTGTGCATGTGTGTGAGTGTGCGAGTGAGCATGCATGTGTGAGTGTGCATGCATGAGTGTGCGGGCTTGAATGTGTGAGAGAGACTGTGTGACTATGAGTGTGTGTCTGTGAGTGTGTGTCTGTGAGAGTGTGTGTGAGAGTGTGTGTGAGAGTGTGTGTGAGAGTGTGTGAGAGAGTGTGAGTGTGTGTGTGTGAGTGTGTGAGTGTGAGTGTGTGAGAGAGTGTCTGAGAGTGTGTCTGAGAGTGTGTGTGTGTGATTGTGCGAGTGAGCGTGTGTGAGTGCGCGAGTGAGTGTGCATGCGTGAGTGAGTGTGGGTACGTGAGTGTGTGTGAGAGAATGTGTGTGAGAGAGTGTGTGTGTGTGAGTGTGTGTCTGTGAGTGTGTGTCTGTGAGAGAGTGTGTGTGAGACTGTGTGAGCGTGTGTGAGAGTGCGTGAGTGTGAGTGTGAGTGTGTGTGTGAGTGCGAGTGTGAGAGTGTTTGTGAGAGTTTGTGTGAGAGTCTGTGTGAGAGTGTGGGATTGAGAATGTGTGTGTGGGAGTGGGTGTAGGAGAGTGTGTGTGTGAGTGTGTGTGTGGGAGTGTGTGTATGTGAGTGTGTGTGAGAGAGTGTGTGTGAGAGAGAGTATGTGTAAGAGAGATTGTGTATCTGCAAGTGTGTGTCTGTGAGTGTGTGTCGTCAGGATGTGTGTGAGAGTGTGTGTGTGTGTGTGTATGAGTGTGTGTGAGTGAGTGTGTGCATAAGTGTGCGTGCGTACATGTGCGTGCATGAGGGAGTGTGGATGAGAGAGTGTGTGTCTGTGAGTCTGTATCTGTGAGAGAGTGTGTGAGATTGTGTGTGAGTAGGTTTTGTGAATGTGTGTGTGAGAGTGTGTGTGTGAGAGTGTGAGTGAGTGTGCATGTGTGAGTGTTTGTGTGTGAGTGTGTGTGAGTGTGAGAGTGTGCGTGAGATTGTGTCTAAGTGTGTGTGAGTGTGTGTGAGGGTGTATGAGTGTGTGTGAGAGAGAGCGTGTGTCAGTGAGAGATTGTGTGTGAAAATGTCTGTGTGTGTGTGTGTGTGAATGTGCGTGCTTGAGTGTACATGCGTGAGTGTTGCGAGTGAGTGAGTGTGTGTGTGTGTGAGTGTGAGTGTGTGTGCTAGTGAGTGATTGCATGTGTATGTGTGAGTGTGATTGTGTGTGTGTGAGTGAGTGTGAGTGTGTGTGTGTGTGTGAGTGAGAGTGTATGTGAGCAAGAGTGTGTGTAGGCGAGACTGTGTTTCTGTGATTGTGTTTCTGTGAGTGTGTGTCTGTGAGTGTGTGTCTGTGTGAGAGTGTGTGTGAGTGTGTGAGAATGTGTGTGCGAGTGACTGAGTGTGTATGTGTGTGCAAGTGTGTGTGTGTGTGAGTCTGAGTTTGTGTTAGTGTGTGTGAGGGTGTATGAGTGTCTGTGAGAGAGAGCGTGTGTCAGTGAGAGATTGTGTGTGAAAATGTCTGTGTGTGTGTGTGTGTGAATGTGCGTGCTTGAGTGTACATGCGTGAGTGTTGCGAGTGAGTGAGTGTGTGTGTGTGTGAGTGAGTGTGAGTGTGTGTGTGTGTGAGTGAGAGTCTGTGTGAGCGAGAGTGTGTGTAGGCGAGACTGTATTTCTGTGATTGTGTTTCTGTGAGTGTGTGTCTGTGAGTGTGTGTCTGTGTGAGAGTGTGTGTGAGTGTTTTTGTGAGAGTGTGTGTGACAGATGTATGTGTAAGTGTTTGTTTGTGAGCGTGTGTGTGTGTGACTGAGTGTGTAAGTGTGTGCGAGTGTGTGTGTGTGAGTCTGAGTTTGTGTTAGTGTGTGTGTGAATGTATGTGAGTGTGTGAGTCTGTGAGTGCGTGAGTGTGTGAGCGTGAGTGTGAGTTTTAGTGTCTGTGTGTGTGTGAGTGCGTTTGAGTGTTTTTGTGAGAGTGTGTGTGAGGGTTTTTGTGTGTGAGTGTGTGTTTCTAAGTGTGTGTGTGTGAGTGAGAGTGTGTGAGAGTGTGTATGAGTGTGTGTTAGTGTGTGAGTGTGAGTGTGTGAGTGTGGGTGCGAATGTGTGAGTGTGAGTTTGTGTGAGTGTGTGTGTGAGTGTTTTTGTGAGAGTGTGTGTGACAGATGTATGTGTGAGTGTGTGTTTGTGAGCGCGTGTGTGTGAGTGTGTGTGAGAGAGAGAGTGTGTCTGAGAGTGTGTGTCTGTGAGTGAGTATGTGTGTGAATATGTGTGCATGTGTGTGAGTGTGCGAGTGAGCATGCGTGTGTGAGTGTGCATGCATGAGTGTGCGGGCTTGAATGTGTGAGAGAGACTGTGTGACTGTGAGTGTGTGTCTGAGAGTGTGTGTCTGTGAGTGTGTGACTGTGAGTGTGTGTCTGTGAGTGTGTGTCTGTGAGAGAGTGTGTGAGAGTGTGTGTGAGAGTGTGTGAGAGAGTGTAAGTGTGTGTGTGTGACTGTGTGAGTGTGAGTGTGTGAGTGTGGGTGTATGTGTTATAGTATGTGTGAGACTGTGTGTGACAGTGTTTGTGAGAGTTTGTGTGAGAGGGTGTGTGAGAGTGTGTGTGTAAGAGTGTGTGTGAGAGTGTGAGCTTGTGAGTGTGTGCATGTGAGTGTGTGTGAGAGAGAGTTTGTGAGAGAGAGTGTGTGAGACAGCGTGTGTTTGTCTATGAGTGTTTGTGTGAGAGTGTGTGTGTGTGTGTGAGTGTGTGTGAGTGTGTGTGAGTGTGTGTGAGTGTGCATGAGTGTGCGTGCGTGAGTGAGTGAGAGTGTGTGTGAGTTTGTGTATGTGAGTGTGTGTGAGAGAGTGTGTGTGAGAGAGAGTGTGTGTGAGAGAGAGTGTGTATCTGTGAGTGTGTGTCTTTGATTGTGTGTCCGTGGCATTGTGTGTGAGAGTGTGCGTCTGTGAGTGTGTGAGTGAGTGTGAGTGTGTACGTGTGCATGCATAAGTATGCGTGCGTGAGTGTGCGTGCATGAGAGAGTGTGGATGAGAGACTGTGTGTTTGTGAGTCTGTATCTGTGAGTGTGTGAGATTGTGTGTGAGTAAGTTTTGTGAATGTGTGTGTGAGAGTGTGAATGAGTGTGTGAGAGTGTGTGTGCTAGTGAGTGATTGTGTATGTCTTTGTGACTGTGTGTGTGTGTGTGTGAATGAGTGAGTGTGAGTGTGTGTGTGTGTGTTTGTGTGAGTATGTGAGTGTGTGTAAGAGAGAGTGAGTGTGTGTGTGAGTGTGTGTATGTTTTTGTGAGAGTGTGTGTGAGAGTTTGTATTTGTGAGTGTGTGTTTGTGTGTGTGTGAGTGTGTGTGTGTGTGTGTGTGATTGTATGTGAGAGACAGAGTGTGAGAAAGAGACTGTGTGCCTGAGAGTGTGTGTCTGTGAGTGAGCGTGTGTGTGAGTGCGCGAGTGAGCATGCATGCATGAGTGAGTGTGGGTACGTGAGTGTGTGTGAGAGAGTGTGTGTGAGAGAGTGTGTGTGTGTGTGAGTGTGTGTCTGTGAGTGTATGTCTGTGAAAGAGTGTGTGTGAGAGTGTGTGAGCGTGTGTGAGAGTGTGTGAGTGTGAGTGTGTGTGTGTGAGTGTGTGAGTGTGAGTGTGAGAGTGTTTGTGAGAGTTTGTGTGAGAGTGTGTGTGAGAGTGTGGGATTGAGAGTGTGTGTGTGGGAGTGGGTGTAGGAGAGTGTGTGTGTGAGTGTGTGTGTGTGTGAGTGTGTGTATTGAAGTGTGTGTGAGAGAGTGTATGTGAGAGAGAGTGTGTGTGAGAGAGATTGTGTATCTGCGAGTGTATGTCTGTGAGTGTGTGTCTGTCAGGATGTGTGTGAGAGTGTGTGTGTGTGTATGAGTATGTGTGAGTGAGTGTGCGTGCATAAGTGTGTGTGCGTAAGTGTGCATGCATGAGTGTGTGATCATGAATGAGTGTGTGTGTGAGTGTGAGAGTGTGTGTGTGAGTGTGTGCGAGTATATTTATGTGAGTGTTTGTGAGAGAGAGTGTGTGTGAGAGAGTGTGTCAGTGAGAGAGTGTGTGTCTGAGAGTGTGTATCTGTGAGTGAGTGCGTGTGAGAGAGTGTCTGAGAGTGTGTCTGAGAGTGTGTGTGTGTGAGTGTGCGAGTGAGCGTGTGTGAGTGCGCGAGTGAGTGTGCATGTGTGAGTGAGTGTGGGTACGTGAGTGTGTGTGAGAGAATGTGTGTGAGAGAGTGTGTGTGTGTGAGTGTGTGTCTGTGAGTGTGTGTCTGTGAGAGAGTGTGTGTGAGACTGTGTGAGCATGTGTGAGAGTGTGTGAGTGTGAGTGTGAGTGTGAGTGTGTGTGTGAGTGTGAGTGTGAGAGTGTTTGTGAGAGTTTGTGTGAGAGTCTGTGTGAGAGTGTGGGATTGAGAATGTGTGTGTGGGAGTGGGTGTAGGAGAGTGTGTGTGTGAGTGTGTGTGTGTGAGTGTGTGTATGTGTGTGTGTGTGAGAAAGTGTGTGTGAGAGAGAGTGTGTGTGAGAGAGATTGTGTATCTGCAAGTGTGTGTCTGTGAGTGTGTGTCGTCAGGATGTGTGTTAGAGTGTATGTGTGTGTGTGTGTGTATGAGTGTGTGTGAGTGAGTGTGTGCATAAGTGTGCGTGCGTATGTGTGCGTGCGTGCGTGTGCGTGCATGAGAGAGTGTGGATGAGAGAGTGTGTGTCTGTGAGTCTGTATCTGTGAGAGAGTGTGTGAGATTGTGTGTGAGTAGGTTTTGTGAATGTGTGTGTGAGAGTGTGTGTGTGAGAGTGTGTGAGTGTGCATGTTTGAGTGTTTGTGTGTGAGTGTGTGTGAGTGTGTGAGTTTGTGTGAGATTGTGTCAAAGTGTGTGTGTGAGTGTGTGTGATGGTGCATGAGTGTGTGTGAGAGAGAGAGTGTGTCAGTGAGAGATTGTGTGTGAAAATGTGTGTGTGCGTGAATGTGTCTGAATGTGCGTGCTTGAGTGTGCATGCGTGAGTGTTGCGACTGAGTGAGTGTGTGTGTGTGTGTGAGTGAGTGTGAGTGTGTGTGCTAGTGAGTGATTGCATGTGTCTGTGTGAGTGTGCTTCTGTGTGTGTGAGTGAGTGTGAGTGTTTGTGTGTTTGTGTGTGAGTGAGAGTGTGTGTGAGCGAAAGTGTGTGTAGGCAAGACTGTATTTCTGTGATTGTGTTTCTGTGAGTGTGTGTCTGTGAGTGTGTGTCTGTGTGAGAGTGTGTGTGAGTGTTTTTGTGAGAGTGTGTGTGACAGATGTATGTGTGAGAGTTTGTTTGTGAGCGTGTGTGTGTGAGTGACTGAGTGTGTATGTGTGTGCGAGTGTGTGTGTGTGAGTCTGAGTTTGTGTTAGTGTGTGTTAGTGTGTGTGTGAATGTATGTGAGTGTGT